>JASVEL010003333.1:0-495484 GCA_032618575.1 Nicotiana noctiflora
GTAAATCTAAGCATACCTCTCTGCTACATAAGTAGTCTACACTGGAATGAAGTGAGCCGACTTGGTCAAACTACAAAAAATGAACCACAGTGAATCGAGCTTCTACAAAGTCCACGGAAACCCAACTACAACATCTATGGTGATACAACTCCCACTTCCACTCCGGGATAGGCGTCTGCTGAAGTAGGCCACCTGACCTATGGTGTTCATACTTTACCTGCTGGCAATTAAAAGACTTAGCCAAATACTCCACTTTGTCTTTCTTCATTCCCCGCCACCAATAATGTTACCTCAAGTCACGATACATCTTTGTAGCACCTGGATGAATCCGCCAACTGTGGGCCTCCTGTATAATCCTTGCTCAGACCATGAACATTAGGAACACATAAACGACCTTAGAGTTGCAAAACACCATCCTCGCCAATAGAAACGCCCTTGTCACCTCCCTGAAGTACTTTCTCTCTTAGAACCACCAAATAGAGATCATCAAACTGTCGGGCCTTGATCTTCCCCAATAATAAAGATTGAGCAACTACACACGCAAGAACCCGATTGGGTTATGAAATGTCCAACCTCACAAACATGTTAGCCAAGGATTGAATGCCTAAAGCTAGTGGCCTCTCTGCTACTAGAATGAATGCCAAGCTACCCATACTCTCCGCCTTTCTGCTCAAGGCATCCACGACAACATTTACCTTGCCCAGATGATAAAGAATGGTGATGTCATAATCCTTCAGTAACTCAAACCACCTGCGCTGCCTCAAATAAAGATCCCTCTGATTGAATAAATGTTGTAAGATGCAATGATCAGTATAAACCTTACATGAAACCCCATACAGATAATGCCTCCAAATCTTAAAAGCATGAAGAATCGCAGCCAACTCTAGATCGTGTACAGGATAATTCTTCTCATGAACCTTCAGTTGACGCAGGATATGCAATAAATCACCCCTATTGAATCAATACACATACCAAGCCAACATGTGAAGCGTCATAATACATCGTATACATCCCCAAGCTGGAAGGCAATATAATAACCGGTGTTGTAATCAAAGTTGTCTTGAGCTTTTGAAAGCTCTCCTCATAATCATTAGACAGACGAAAAAGGGTCACCCTTCTGGGTCAATCTAGTTAAAGGTGAGGCAATAGATGAAAAACCCTGCATGAATTGCCTGTAATAACCTGCTAACCCGAGGAAACTACTGATCTCAGTCACTGAGGTAGGACGTGACCAACTCCGAGCTACTTCAATATTTGTAGGATCCACCTGAATACCCTCTCCCAACACAATATGCCCCAATAATGCCACTGATTCTA
Organism: Nicotiana noctiflora; assembly: GCA_032618575.1. NCBI lineage: Eukaryota > Viridiplantae > Streptophyta > Magnoliopsida > Solanales > Solanaceae > Nicotiana > Nicotiana noctiflora. Next base: position 1,318 of record JASVEL010003333.1, read on the forward strand.
GCCAAAACTCACACTTGGAGAACTTAGCATATAGCTTCTGTTCCCGCAAGGTTTGAAGCACTACTCTCAAATGCTGCTCGTGCTCTCCCAGGCTGCAAGAATATATCAAGATGTCATCAATGAAGACAATAACAAATAAATCAATATAAGGCCTAAACACCCTGTTAATCAAATCCATGAACGCTTCTAGGGCATTAGTCAAGACAAAGGACATCACCAAAAACCCATAATGGCCATATCTAGTTCGGAATGCAGTCTTCGGAACATTCGAGTCTCGAATCCTCAGCTGATGATACCCTGACCTCGGGTCTATCTTAGAGAACACCCTAGCACCCTGCAAATGGTCGAAAAAATCATTGTTATGAGGCGAGGGATACTTTTTCTTGATAGTGACTTTGTTCAACTAGTGGTAATCAATGCACATCTGCATAGTCTTATCCTTCTTCTTCATGAATAACACTGTAGCACCCCAAAGCGATACACTGGGCCTAACAAACCCTTTCGCCAACAACTCCTCAAGTTGTTCCTTCAATATTTTCAACTCCTTAGAAGGCATATGGTACGGTGAAATAGATATAGGATGAATTCCTAGAGAGAAACAATATAATGATTCGGTGGCTTGCTATGAAGATTAGAGGGAAACACGTCGAAAAACTCTCGAACTACGAGAACTGAAACAATTATCGTAGAATCTACGATGGCGTCCTGAACATAATCTTGATAAGCCAAACACCCCTTCTAGACCATATGTCGAGCCCTTTGGAAAGAAATAACCCGATAAGGTATATCGACTATGGAACCCTTCCACTCCAATATCGGCAACCCTGGCATTACTAGTGAAACAGTCTTGTCATGGCAATCTACGATATTATGTTATGGAGATAACCAATCCATGCCAAGGATGACCTCAAAATTGATCATATCAACATGAGATCTGCTCTAGTCTCGAAATCACAGAACGTGACCACACAGAATAGGTAGATCTGACCTATAACCACGAAATCACTCACATGAGTGGACACATGAATATGCGTGCCCAAAGGCTCACGAGAAATATAAAGGAAACGAGGAAACAAAGATGATATAGATGAATAAGTTGACCTTGGGTCAAATAATATTGAAGCATCTCTACTACTGACAAAAATATTACCTGTGATGATAGCGTGTGAGGCCAATGCAACTTGCCTAGCCGGAAGAGCATAAAACCTAGCTGGAGCACGGACTAGCTGGCCACCACCTTATAGAGCAGTAGCTGGCTGACCTCTCCCCACCTCACTTCCACCTCTAGGACGGCCCCTACCATCCTGCCCTCTACCTCTTGGGGGCTGGGCAGCTGGTGCTAAAATCTTGGGCTACTGACCCTGCTGTACTGCCTTGCTCTAAAGCCTGGGGTAGGTCCTCTTCATATAACCCAGATCTCCACACTCGTAGCACACTCTTGGTACCATAGTCTGCTGCCCTAGAGTTTGAGCCTACTGACCCGAATACCTACTGGAAGAACTCTAGATGGCGGTGGGTAATAGGAACTCTCTGGCACAGTACTGAAGTGAGCACTAGAAGAATCCTTATAGTCGTAATACCCGTCGGAGGAACCATGAATAGCTGGTGGGCGGTGAGAACTCTCCGGCATTGCACTGAAATAAGGTCTTAATGGAGCACCTATAAGAGGGGGTGGTAGTGCCGAATATGAGGGTCTGCTGGGCTGGCCCCTCCAGAAGTGACCTCTACCCCTAGTTGGGAAACATCTGAACTCTCTTGAAAACCGGGCCCACTTCTCCTGCTGAATCTTCTCTCTTCCCCTCATGCGATACCCCTTAATCCTGCGAGCAATCTATACTACTATATGATACTCAGTACCCATCTCCACCTTCCGGGCCATGCTAGCTCGAATTCCGGGGTGCAACCCCGCAATAAATCTCCGCACTCTCTCTGCATCTATGGGAAGTATCATGAGTGCATGGTGAAACAACTCAGAGAACCTTGCCTCATAATCGGTCATAACCATCTAATCCTACTCAAGATGCTCAACTGGTGCCGTAGCTCTTCCCTCTTAGAAGGTGGAATATACTTATCCAAGAACAACTGGGTGAACTGACCTCAAGTGAGGGGACGAGAACCTGCTGGCCTGCCAAGAACATAGGACTGTCACCATCTACAGTCCCTGCCCTCTAGCTAAAAAGTATTAAAGTCAACTCCAAATGACTCCACTATCCTCATGTTGTGCACTTTGTCCCTGCACCTATCGATGATGTCCTGTTCATCCTCATGTCGCTCACTCCTGAGGATAGGAGGGTGAAGCCTAATCCATCTATCCAATAACTTCTGCTGATCGCCATCCGCAGCTGGCATGAGCTGGGGCGCCACTGCAGCAACTAGCTAGGCCTTATTTGCGGGTAGTGCACCCAGAGTTTGATACACTGCAACTGCATGTCCAGGAGCCTGAGAAGTAGGGGTCTGTGTTCCCCATCCTACTTGTGAGTTAGTTGGGTCTGCTGGAAATAAGCCAGCATGAGTCATAGAATTCATGAACCGAAGCGTACAGCCCATAACCTCCTAAAATTCTGATGCTCTCATAAAGTCTGCAGGGGTGGGCTTAGCTGCGGGCACCTCGCCCTGCTTCATAAAGATAGGATCTCCTGTAGGATCTACTGGCGGCGCTACTGGAATAAAAAAAATTTACTATACCAACCACTGCATGATAGGAATGAATAGATAGTAGTTCTTCCTAATACTCTATATCTTCTCGAAGATAAATACACACGTCCCCGTACCAATCTACAAGACTCTATTAGGTTTGCCCATGTCTCGTGAGACCTACATGAACCTAGTGCTCTAATACCATGTTGTCACGACCCAATTCCATAACAGGTCATGATGGTGCCCAACGCCATTGGTGGGCAAGCCAAAGCGGAAAATACTAGCTAAACTTTCAGTCACCTTTACCCCAAAATAGTTGAAATAATTCTTTAGGTTGGAAATAAATCAGAAACGATGAATAAAATCATGATAATCATACAACCCCAAAATAATACAGTCTACTAGTGTGTGTGACAAGATCTGGTGTCACAAGCATGGGCAACTAGTAGAATATTCAAAAGAATCACTCTATCCTACCGTCTAAAAAAGAATAGACAGCAAAATACATAAGAAAGACTTCTTCAGGTTGCTGAACGACATGGACGAGAAGCAGCTCACCGTAGAAATCTCGAATCTGCTCAGAGATGCGCATTTGACTGATAGCCAAATGTACCTACCTCAGACCTTGTATAATTAAGTACAGAAGTGTAGTATGAGTATATAAAAAATATGTACCCAGTAAGTATCCCGTCTAATCCCGAAGAAGTAGAGACGAGAGGTCGACTTAATACTTACTAGGGTTAAATAATGTGGGGAGAATTTATAACAAGCATGGATAGTACAAGTTATTAGCATTTAATAATCATGGAATAACAGTTATTACACAAGTATTATCATGGATATTCACGTATATTTCAAGCAGATAAAAAATTCAGTCCTCAGAGAAACAGGCTAAGCAAAACATGCGCAAGTAACACCGTGGGACGTACGACCCGATCCAACATAAAAGTAAAATGTGCACTACCGAGGGTCAAACGGCTCGAACCATAGATGATCTATTACCCCACTCGCGAATCACCTGTGTGATGCAGTCCAATATAAATAAGCTCATCAATAAGAAATGATAATATATATCTGAGGAGTAGTTATACACAGGAATACCAAATATTCTATTCTGAAAGACCAAATAGGATAAGGTTCATTCACGAGTCTCATTTTTTTTAATCAAACAGTTTATACGAATCCGAATTTATAATCATGTTACGAGGATATGACATAGAGCATGCTTAAGGGTTCCAGACTACCCGAACTTAACATAATAGTTGCTACGCAGGGACTCTCGTCACCTAGTGCGTATGTGTCACACCTCCTTTTTAGTTTACTACACCCCGTGAGGGGTATAATAAAGGAGTTTTTCAAATTAAAGGACAGTTAGAACAAGATTTATTTATTTATTTATTAAGATTCACCACTTGGGAGATTAATGGTGTCCCAAGTCACCGGTTAAATCCCGAACTTGAGGAAATATGACTCTGTTAACAGTCCGCGAACCAGAAATCCGGATAAGGAATTATGTTAACGCGGGAGAACATATTAGGCACTCTCGAATTCCGTGGTTCTAGCACGGTCGCTCAACTGTTGTATTTTATTTTATCTGATTTCCATATATATTCTATTTTTCATGTGCCTTATATTAATAACTCGCTTTTATTGTTGAATTTTATAAGAATTGCAACATCGTGAAAATGCATTTCAGACCATACCGTACCAGTACGCCCGCGGCCTTTAAAACATTTTGATTTTGTTGATATTTGGATTTGGGTCACATAAATGTTCACCCATATTTAAGAAAGTAATATTATTATAAATCGCGCCTAAAGCGACTACGTATGTATTAACTTTGGGTAAAATAGTAAAATTTGCTAAACGATCCTCCCAATTTCTAAGTATTATATTAAGTAATTATTGAGGGCCCCACAATTGTATATTTGATGCGACGAGGCTTGTCTCATTTTTTTTATTAAGGACAGCCTAAAATAAGATACAATTTCGTACTTAATTCATTTTCTAGTTAAAGAAAATGAAACTCATTAATTAATATGTCGATCTATCATTATTACTATATTTGAATGAATGTTGAATTTTAGTCAATAATAAACTTAATGAAGGTTCAGCAATTTGGGCCTTAAAACTGGCTTCAAGCATGTTCAACTTTAACCGTTCTAGAAACACTGCCCATATGTGGGCCTTGTCTAGACGAAAACAAGACCAAACTTTATTGAGAAAACTACCCTCTATAGCCCCTCAAAATTTTAATAGCCTATGTTTTGACCCGCTTTCAAAAAATGGCCCTTTAGCCCAAACATATTGCATATACTAGCCGAACAGAAAGAGTATGACAACATAAGTGCTTGTAGCTCAGTGGGTAGAGCGCCTGATTCCTAAGCAGATGGTCGCAGGTTCGACCCCTACTTAGTGCAATGGAGAATTTTTTTTTGCAATGTATAAATATTGTGTCCTAAGTTCGATAGTGTATCATTGCTGTACATTGAGCCTATCTCAACTGTGCTTGTGTATCTAAAGTGTATCTATTTGTGTATCCCAAATATAACTTATATCGTGAATGTATAATCTGTCTAAAAAATGTATTAAAATTGTGTATAATGTATATTTTCTAATATTTTGGAGTGTATCATGTATTTTTGTATAGTGACAGTCTTTTTTGTATATATTTTGTATAGTAACATCCATTATGTATATTTTTTGTATAGTGACAATCTATTTTGTATATGTTTTGTATAGTTAGACTATTTTGTATATATTTTGTATAGTTACATCTATTTTATATATTTGCTATCTAGTGACAATCTATTTTGTATAGTTTTTATATAATACCAATTTATATTGTAGATTTATCGTCCTTGCATCCTAATGAAACCACCTTTAAATATTGCTGAACAACAACGAGTTCCTATTGGCATAAATACATCATAAGCATAAATACAACTTTAATATATCTTAATTAGAAATGGCTTTGTCACGTTTAGCTTTAAAGAATCTGCAGCAAAAGTTGAATTCTTGCTCATCCTCTCTGCTGAATTCAAGTCAGAGGGACCTCAATAATGTACAGAAACAGAGATGGTGCTCTCAACTTGTACGACGTTTCTCCACAGAAACTGCAGGTGGCAAGGAAAAAATCGAGACCCAAGAAATAGCAGTCTCCGAAGGTAGCAAGAAATCAAAGCTATTTCCAAGGAGACGCCGTCGTGGCAATCTTTGGATGCAATCGGTGATTTTGTAGCCATAGCGTGGTCGCCTCTCTTTTTCACGATCTGTCTTTACAGATCTGAGCCTCAGTACTTTTGGCTAGCAATTAGAATTATTTTTGGGCTATAAAATGTATGTTGCAGTTTTTGGGCTACCAGGTGAAATATGTTTGGGTCGATGGGCTACAAATGAAGTTTGCTCAACTTTATTTGATCAAGGGGCTGTCCAATCTAATCACACACTAATTCTGATCTCACATAATTTTTAATACATATTCAATTAATGCACAACTTGAGAGTTCAATGTACAATTTTAAAAAAAAAAAAAAATTAACTACTCACTGAATGAATCCACTTTGTATCAGGAAATGTACTTATAGATTTGAAACATAAATTAAATTAATAGTACTAACAATCATTTTTTCCTTTTAATTACCAAGTGTATTCTTAACATTGTAAAACTGTAAATGAAGATCTAACACTAAAAATTCCTGAGTCAATTACAACGTCCACTGATACTGGTGTTACGACTGCTAAACAAATTTTCTAAAAAGTTTATTAAGCAACAATGGACCTAATTATCAATGAGTCAACTTAAAACTCGAATTACAATCATTCTAAGAATTTCAACCTGAAATGATTTACAATTAGTCTCAATCTCAAAATGTCTCTGTAGTTCTGATAATAAACAATGTCATGATACAATCCTTTCAAACAATTAAAGGCAAATATCTTGAATTAAGACAATCACAAAAGGAATTCGATGGACTATTTGAACATAAGCAGGTCTTCATTTCACTTTAAAAATTAGAGCTGAACAGCAGAACAAATGGCAAAAGATGTACCTGAATTGAGGCAAATGAACAAAAATGAGTCCGTAATGGTAAGTCACAAACAACCGCTTAAAATTCAACCCAACAATGATCTCAAGACATTCCAATACACATTTCAACACCAAATCAAATAGAGATTCAACCAAAGTAGTCTCAATAGCACCAAATGAACTCAAAATATGCCTAAGACACCCTTTGAAACTTCAGCAATCAAAAATAGATTAGAAACGTGAGAAACTTTAACTAAGAGTTGCAGATTGCTCCAAAATTATTGATGGAACAGTAATTTTTGGATTTTTACTTATTTTTCTAATGTTTTTCTATATTTTTGGGGGGTTGAATTTGAAAATGAATCTGAAAGTTAAGGAGAGTTTTAGGGGGAATTTGAAGGCTGAAAAACCTTGTGATTCAAGACATTGGGGGTGCCTTTTATAGGAACCAATAGAATGTTCTAGGTATTTCATTTTCCCTCTTTTTTTAATTTTCAAATTTGCTTAGAAGTCCCCCATTTCCTCACTTTTTTATCAAGTTACTACCACTACATTTATTAAAATTATACTAGGTCCCCATTTGGAATATACTAGAAGGTTCTCCCTTCATCTACACTACTCCTTTGCCCTTGTAAATGCCTATACTACCCTCACTTGTGTTCCTTTTTAATGGCTATAATATCCTTGAAACCCACCAGTAATTACTAACCCCAGCGAACTAAAGAAACCCCCTACCCTTGACCAAAACTAACTAGAGTTAACTAAGAGGATTCAGCTATATCCAAACAATCTGAAATTAATCTCAATTTATCCTAGAATCGAAAATATTACTTAACACAAAAATGATAAAATCCAATAAAGCATCCTAGGGCCTAATTAACCATGCAGAAGGAATACTTGAAACATATTTATAGAACAAAATACATAATTGAGCTAGTTACTCTCATTTATGCATCAGGAAATTAGAACAATTAAGATAATAGTAGAAAAACCCTAGCTTAGGACATGCTGAGTCTTAATAATCAAATTGCATATGCCTTAATGAGTGAATTAAGATTTTTATAAAAAAAATTAAACATATTCAGAAATTAAGAAAAATTTAACTTAAACTAACATTACATTATTTGACCTGATTAATATTAAGAGGAACGAAAAAAGAACTGAAGGAAGATTCAAATCGAAATTAAACAGGGTATTATTGGTTTAGAATACTTACTAGTTTGGACCAACACAGGCTAGGTTTTTTAGGCTTGAGATCTTGACAGATTCAGGCAGAGCTTTTAGGTCGACTAAGGATTTAAGTGGTCTTTAATCACGTGTATCCATGAGAAACACAACATCAAAGACCACTCCAGCCCAAAATCGGGAAGATTCCAATTTTTAGGGTTTGCCGTCAAACTTCATTCCAAAATTTGAAACGATTCAGCAATGTTCGACACTTTTTGGCTAGAGATTTAGGATGGGGGAGGTCTGGAGGTGGTATGGTGTGAATTTTAGGAATTTTGGAGGAGTTATGGTTTTTGGTCCGAATTTGGATTTGATATTCGAGACAATCCGTAGGGATTTGAGGAAAACGGGTTTAATGATTGGAAAGAGAAGGTGAAGAAGGGTGTGGGGTAAAATTTTGGGGTCGATTGGAGTTGTGCCACCGGCGGCGACGCGGTGGAGAACGACAGTGTTAAGGTGAGGCGGTGCCGTCGTTACCAGAGGTTAATACGATAAAGATACACAATGTTTTTTAGAGTTTGTATATTTTGAGATACTTATATTTAATATTTAAGAATGAATGAGGGCCGTTGGATGAAGTGCAATGGATGGCCGTGCTTGTCCTTTCATTTTTAATCATAGGACGACGTAGTTTGACCACTGAACTACGTCGTTTCCTCTACCTTTGGACTAAAGCTTCGACCGGGTGGGACTATTTATTGGGCTTGGGGTGTGGGCTGAAGTGTATTTTTTGGGCTGGGTGAATTTTCGACTTAACAAACCAGCCCCATTTTTCAAACTATTTCATTTTTATCTTTTGTAATTCATTTTTTGTTTATTTATTTATTTTTATTTTAATTTTGTGTTTTTCCTGGTTTTATAATAATACTAAAATAAAGACTTAATTCAAAATTAAACTAATTAACTTCTAAAATTCTATTTAAAAATAAATGCGACAATTATCAACTAAAATGCTTTTAAAAATATTTTATTGTGATTTTTCTTTTAAATTCTTCTAAAATGAATTAATACCTATTTAATACTAAAAATATGAAATTACATTCCTAATGCAAATGCGTATTTTTGAATTTTCATATGAATTGTCATGTACAAAATAAAATTCAACAATTAACACCAAATTCAACAAACCACAAAAATTGTAAAATAATAAAGAAATCATTTTATTTGAAACTTTTGGAATAAAATTGCTTAGGAAAAAAATCACGTGCTCACAACTGCCCCTCTTTGCCCGGAACACAAAGAGTTTTCGTGCAAAGATAAGTGAGCGAAAATGAGGGATTTTTACCCGTCCGCATATTCTGTGTGAAGCATTATTTTTTGAAAAGTTTGACCGCACCCTTCTTCAGAGATTTCCTACATATCCCGGGCTACACAGTAATCAGGTCAGTGTAGTTCAGGAGTGTCGGGTAGCTGGGACTACCATGAAGCTGTGATTTTACTGTTGTTGCTGCTGTTACTGCTTGCTGACACCCATATTACACCATGTAAAGATAAAAAGAAGCTATCATAGGTTATGCCCTATGATTAACGAAAATCCTATCTAATGCCTGGTATCTTGTGTTCTCGTATTGCCTTGATCTTGCATCTTGTATTCTTTCAACGAAATTTTGGTTGTTGCCTTGACTGTGCTTTGAAATATGTATCCATTCTTCAGGTGGAATCCTGCTTGCGATTGCTTGAAAAGTATTCCCTTGTTCTTCAGGTGGGGTCCTGCTTGCGATTGTTTTTAAAAGTATTCCCTTGTTCTCCACGTGGGCTCCTGCTTACAAAAATAGACAACCCAAAGACAATTTCCTGCCCCAGTATGGTGACTGGGAATATCATGTTATCAAATATTAGAATTCAAAGCTAAACTTCAGATTGCACTTCCCTTGTTTTCCAGGTGGGTGCCTGCTTACTGCATATGAAAAGATATTCCCTTGTTCTTCAGGTGGGCACCTACTTGCCAAATTTGAAATGTATTTCCATTGTTCTTCAGGTGGCCTCCTACTTACAACAAATGTACAAAACAAAGAAAATTTTCTGCCCCAGTTTGATAACTAGGTGCATGATGTTACTGAATGTTAATTTGAAAGATAAAATTTGTATTGTAATTCCCTTGTTTTTCAGGTGGGTGACTGCTTGCTGTACTTTGGAATGTATTCCCTTGTTCTTCAGGTGGGAGCCGACTTGCTGAATTTGAAAAGATATTCCCTTGTTCTTCAGGTTTGAGTCTGCTTGCTGAATTTGAAATGTATTCCCTTGTTCTTCAGGTGGGCGCCTGCTTACAACAAACATACAAAACAATGAAAATTTTCTGCCCCAATCTGGTGGCTAGGTAGAGCATATTATCAAATATACAAATTAAAAGCTAAAATTTGAATTATACTTCCCTTGTTCTCCAGATGGGCGCTTGACTGCTGAAACTTGAAATGGATTCCTTTGAACATTGTTGCTTTCCCTTAAAACTTGAACTGTCCTCCTTTATTCTCCAGGTGGGTGCCTGATTGCCGAAACTTTATGTGTTCCATTGTTATCCACATTGTTCACATTCACTTTAAAGTGATTAGTAAGAATTTGAATCTTTTGTCACTGTTTTAATCAAAGAACAATTTGTTAGTATAAAATGGTGGTTAGCTGCTGGCATTCTTGTTGGCCATTCTCCTGCTTCTATACTTGCTCCGCCTTGCTTTTTTTTTGAACTTATATTGTCTTGCCTTAATTTCCCAGTTAACTTTCAGACTTTCTGATTCTGATGACCCGAATGTTTTCCTCATGTTACTGACTTGATGTTTCTTTTTCCCTTTTCTTGTAAACTTTTGCTTCTTTCTCTAATCATCTGATTACCATTGATCCTTCATGTTTCACTGTCTTTTAATGAATTCCTGATCTCATTGTGCCATAAAACTGGGAAGTTGGTAGTTAGCTTTGACTACAGATTTCAAGAAAAATGAAATGCAATGACCTCGAAGTTTTGAGGATGGAAAGGACTCTGAAAAGAGAAAGAGGATAGGACTTATCTTAGTGGGAAGGCTGATTCTGTTGATCATGCCATGCATTTGGATTAACCAGCCTAGTCTGTCCAACCAACCAACTGTCAATTGCCACATTTGTCGTTCCATATTTCACAACCCTATCTTCACCAAAACCCAAACCTTGCTTGTTTTGGCACCTTCCAACCACAAACTTCTTTTATTTGCCCACTTTGGAAACTCACTTTCGCCTTACGGTGCCAGCGAGGATTTTTACCTGTAAGACTCTCTCGTTTTAATATCTCTCAACTTACATCGCCTTACGATGCCATAAGTATTTTCACAAATAAGACTCTCTCATTTTATTTCTCTTAGCTCATATCGCCTTACGGTGCCCGTGAGGCTTTTCACCAATAAGACTCTCATTTTCAACTTTCATCTTCTGGTACCGGAGTGTTGTCCATAACGTGATTCACCTTACCTGCTGTATTGCCATTTCTTAAAATTGATCAGAATGTCTTTCTTTGGACCGTAATGTGGGTTTTGGATGGGTTTAGAAAGAAGGATATAAAGGCTCAAAAATATTTCAACGTGGGCTCAAGAATTATAACTTTCAGAATCATATCTTCCATGTCCAACATAACTTCTATCCCAGTTTCATTCTTTGGGGATTCCTGGACTTTTCTTCTGTTGTGACTGAACCTCAGTGAGGCTGCCTACGTACCCTTTCGGGATCAAGTCAAACATAGTTCAGGTCGTTAAATCGCCTCATTGTTGCAATGTTGCCTTCCTCCTATTCTTCTTCTTTTCTTTGCATTCTTTCTTTCTTTTTCTTCTTTTCTTTTCTTTCTTTTCTTTTCTTTTCTTTCTTTTCTTCTTTTCTTCTTTTCTTTTCCTTTTCTCTTCTTTTTCTTTCTTTTCTTTCTTTACTTTTTCCTTCTTCTTTTGTTTTCTTCACTTGATTTCCCCGTTCAATCCTTGATTTTGTTATTGATTCCGAAAGAGGGATATGAAATAAAAATATAATAAGCCTCAAAGGGATAGCAATGGATAAAGTATTTGGATGGCGGAACTAAATGCCATTTCAATCTCAAAATATGTCAAATACAATCAGATACATAAAGTTAAAGAAATCATACATAATATCTCTTGACTGCATCAGAATTGATAGCCATTTCCGCACATTTCCCTTCCACATCTGTTAGATATAATGCTTCGTTGGACAATACTCGTGATACAACAAATGGCCCCTGCCAGTTAGGAGCGAACTTTCCTTTTGCTTCTGCCCAATGAGTTAGGATGCATCTCAATACCAATTATCTGACTTCAAATTTTCATGGACGCACTTTCTTATTGTAACCTCTGGTCATTCTCTGTTGATACAATTGCCCATGACATACTGCTGTCAATCTCTTTTCAACAATTAAGTTCAATTGTTCAAGACGGGCTTTGACCCATTATCATCATCAATTTCCGCCTCCGCAATAATTCAAAGGGAGGGTATTTCAACTTCTGCAGGTATCACTGCTTCCGTGCCATACATCAATGAATAAGGAGTTGCCCCTACCAAAGTGCGAACAGTAGTGCGATATCCCAGCAAAGCAAATGGTAATTTCTCATGCCACTGCTTTGATCCTTCCACCATTTTTCGAAGAATTTTCTTGATGCTTTTATTGGCTGCCTCAACTACTCTATTCGCCTTAGGGCAATATGGTGTGGAATTACGGTGTATAATCTTAAACTTCTAACATGTCTCCGCCATCAAATGACTGTTAAGATTGGCACCATTGTTTGTGATAATCACCTTCGGAATTCCAAACCAGCAAATGATGTTTTCATGTACAAAATTAACTACTGCTTTCTTGGTTACCGGCTTGAATGTCTTAGCCTTAACCCATTTAGTTAAATAGTCAATGGCGACCAGTATAAACCTGTGCCCATTAGATGTTGCTGGCTCGATCGGCCCAATGACATCCATACCCCAAGCAACAAAGGGCCATGGTGCCGACATTGTATAGAACTCAGATGGTGGTGAATGAATCAAATCTCCATGTACCTGGCATTGATAACACTTGCGCACAAAGCTCATACAGTCCCATTCCATAGTAAGTGTAAGGCCTCGTAAAATTTTTGTGTTTAAAACCTAGTAGCCCGTGGTGTCATGGTCCGTATAATGTGTTAGGAATGCGTAGAATTCTTCGCGGCGAGTAAGCTCACCGCGGTTCGGACCCTTGGTAGTGCTTTAAGTTTTAAAAATTTAAAGAATAAAATTTTCCATAAAATGTCGATTCTTCGGTCAAGAATGCGGTCGCAGATCTGCTATGCAGACTGCATTCCTACCGCAGAGTGTAACAGAATGTTTTCCAAAATTTGTGTGGAAAATAAGGTCCAATATGCGATCGCATAACGAAAATGCGGACCGCAAGTCTATCGCATAATTCCTTAGGAATGTTTGAGTGTCAATTCTGCGGTGCATTCTGCAACCGCAGAGCACGAATGCGGACCGCATTCTGGTCGCATATCGTAACAGAACAGGTAAATTTTTTGGGGCAATTATGCGGACCGCATGTTGATTCTGCGATCGCAGATGTGACCGCAGATTTGACTAGACCCAGATTATTATAAAATTTTAACCTGATTCCTTCTTCAATAAAACACCTCAAAACATCATTTTCTCATATTTTCTTAGAAAAACAAGAGAGAGGAAAGAGAGATTCTAGAGAGAGAAACCTAACCATCTTCAAAGATCGTTTCTAATCGCTTGGTCCGGAAGATCCAAGGGCAAGTGTCATCTTCCCCAATCTCTAAAGGTAAAAGCCCTAGCCATTTTCTTTAATTTTTAGTTGTTAAAGGGAAAGAAAGATTTTCATGCATTAGCTTTTGAAAATAGAATTTAACACTCATCAATGTTCTTTGAACTTTAAATTTAGTAAAAAGATGTGGGTAGGAGTAAGATTTGCAAAAACAGAAGTTGGCAACATAGGATAACTTGGGTGAATATAAAGTAAGAGATTGTATGAAGTAAATTCGACACCAGGTATGTATGGCTAACTTTGATCCTTGTGAAATCGCCCTTATGTGTAAAATTCATTTTGTATGTGACAATTTTAAGAATTCTTGTGTAATTCTTTTATTTAGTTGTTGGGTATTCAATTGATTTGAACTATGTATTGTGTGATATGTATGTAAACCGAAAGATGGAAAAGGGAAATTATAATTGGTAAAGAAATGGAGAACAATAGTAGTGATGGCATACTTGGCTTCCTGTGGAAAAATTATGAAACAACTCGAATTGTGTTGAACTGTTGAACATAATGGTCTTGATACTCAGATATGGAAACATTCTAAACTTGTTGTGGTACCAGCTTCAAAAGTATTTGGAACATGAACCAATTTGCAATTTGCTATTGCCATTATTTGTGATCTTTGTGTAGTGCTCTTGGTTGTTGTTTGTGATTGTTGTGATTTGACACTGTAGGGTGGGATCGGGTTGTGCACCGCAACACGAAGTAATAAAGTGTGGGTTGGGGTGATAAGGGTGGCTGAGATAATAAGGGTGGAAAACGATCGAAATCGCCATTGAAAATGATGTGAATACAATTGTGAAATCATTGATGTGAAATTGTGAAAGGAGATAGCAGGAGAGTTTGTGACCCATGGGGCACTGATTGTCCCTTTGTTTGACTTGATTGTGCTTTCCGTGTATTTTTGTCACGACCCTAGTTCACCAATCGTGAACATGTCGTGATGGCACCCAGTCCCCACGACTAGGTAAGCCTAACACGTTGCGGAATATACAAGCTATGAACACTTAAATAAGAAACAGCGGAAAACAATAGGATAAAAGATATGTAATCCGTGCCGCTTGGCACATACATCCGTCAACACCATGAATAAAACACTACCAAGATCCGGAATCCCACGGTAACATAGACTAAAAGAGAATATACAACTGTGGCTCTATGTGTAAAGAGTGTCTAACAACGAAATGAAGGAAAAATGCCAACTAGTACTATTAGAATAGAAGGAAAGCCTCCGGATCCGCGGACGTAGCGGATCATACCTCGAGGTCTCCCAAAAAGCTGCGAAATCACCTAGTACGAGCCTATCCTGATGTACCTGGATCTGCACAACAAAAGTGTGCAGAAGAGTAGCATGAGTACACCACGGCGGTACTCAGTAAGTGCCAAGCCTAACCTCGATGGAGTAGTGACGAGGAAGGTCAGGGCCCTACTGAGAAACAATAATATAATGATAATAACAATAATAAGCAGTTTAAATGATAATAATTTCCGAAATTAACAACAAAAAAATGATTACTGCAATTGTCTACAATTAAGCTAACAACAAATAGTCAACTCAATAAAACCGGTCCAGGACCTGTGGGAATCGAACCCACAGTCCCATTGACAGTACCTCTGGGTCTCCGGAATCGAACCCGCAGCCCATGTCTCAATAAATAATCAATAACTCGGGATCTCCGGGAATCGAACCCGCAGTCCCTACCAATAACTCGGGATCTCGGGAATCAAACCCGTAGTCCCTACCAATAACTCGGGATCTCGGGAATCGAACCCGTAGTCCCTACCAATAACTCAGGATCTCGGGAATCGAACCCGTAGTCCCTACCAATAACTCAGGATCTCGGGAATCGAACCCGTAGTCCCTACCAATAACTCAGGATCTCGGGAATCGAACCCGCAGTCCACAAGCACAGCCAATAAAGGAATCCACAGAGAGAATAATTATGCTTAACTATAACTTCACCGAAAAATAGTGCCAATAATTATCAAGGAGTTCAAATAAGGCAATTAGGCAACTAAACAGTTAAGTGCTACCTAATCATGCTTTTCTAACCACTACCGGGTAAAAATATCAAATTAACAGCCAAAGACGGGAATGTCGCTCATCGAACATTTTAAATAAAGTACGTGTTCAACAACCAGCGCATGTACACGCCCGTCACCTCGCGTGCAAGACATTTAAACTACCACATAATATCCTAGGGGTGAAAATTCACCCACACGAGGTTAGACAAGCCACTTACCTCGACTCCGGTACAAAACCGCTATGAAACAACTCTCTTGCCGCGAATGTCGGCCTCCACAAGTGTAGAATCTGACAAAAATCAATAGAATCACATCAAAATAGGCCAATTGGGCATTACCCAATCAAAATAACTCAAAATACACCAAAACCCACAAGTTGCCAAAACCCGACTTTCGGTACGCTTATCGAAAAATCACGAAAATTATATATTCGGGACCCTTGTCTCAATACGAGTCTAAGCATATAAAGTTTATCAAATTCGGACTCCATTTGCCCACTCAAAACCTTGATTTTCTAAAGTTCAATCCTAGGGTGAAAACCCCCATAAAACACCCCAAATTCCTCCATTTTCATGAGATAATTGCATAATATTGTCAACCATAATCATAATTTGAGTCCATAGTTGATTACCTGAAGAAACCCCTTGAATCTCCCTTCAAAATCGCCCAATTCGCCCCTTAAGCCGAGCCCTCAATGTTTGGAAATGTTTCTGAAATTTCTAACTTCTGATATAATTAACTCTCTGCGATTTCCGCTTCTGCGGACAAAATTCCGCTCCTGCGAGCCCGTATCTGCGACCAACTGGTCGCTTCTGCGATCCCAGGCCTAACTGGCCAATCCCGCTTCTGCGAGAAAAGGACCGCTTCCGCACGTCCGCTTCCGCGATTGGACAACCGCTCCTGCGAGAATTTCCGTTTCTGCGAGAAAGAGTCCGCTTCTGCGGACTCGCTTAAGCGAATTCCCCTCCGCTCCTGCGAATTCTCACTCCTCGACCCAAGGTCGCTTCTGCGACGAGTCTTCCGCACCCGCGACTCCGCCTCAGCGGAAGAGGATCCGCCTCTGCGAACCCAGGCGCTCCTGCGCCCCATGTTTCGCTCCTGCGGACTCGCCTCTGCGGTCCCATTTCCGCATGGGCGAAAACAACAGAACAGAAGGCCCAACCTGCAATTTTTTTTCCATGTTTTCCTTCCGTTTACCCATCCGAAAACACTCCGAGGCCCCCGGGTCCCCAACGAAAACCACCAACATACTCCGAAACATGATACGAACTTATTCCAATCATAAAAACACGTCTAACAACATCAAATCCCATAATTCACATCGATTCAAGCCTAAGTTTCTTCAAAACTTTCAAAACTAACATTCAATCCAAAACCCGGCCAAACGACGTCCAAATGACCTAAAAATTTGCGGACATATCCAAAATCACATAACGAAGCTACAGAAATTGTCGGAATTCCATTCCGACCCCCGGATCAAAATCTCACCTATCGTTCGGATTCGCCAAAATTTCAACCTTCGGCATTTCAAGCCTAATTGAGCTAAGGACCTCCAAAATACATTCCGAACGCGCTCCCAACCCCGAAATCACCCAACGGAGCTAATGGAACCATCGGATTTCCGTTCCGAGATCGTCTTAACACCGTTCCGATTACGGACCATTTTCTATCTTTAAAGCTCTCATTTAGGGACTAAGTGTCCCAAAATACTTCAAATTTCAAGGCCGACTCTCCCGGCAAACCACAATAGCAGAAATGTACTTAGGGAAACAGTTAAATTAGGGATTGGGGCGAAATTTTCTAGAACGACCGGCCGGGTCGTTACATCTTCCCACCCTTAAAAGATTCGTTCGTCCTCGAACGAGCATAGAAAACATACCTGGAGTAGTGAAAAGATGAGGGTACTGGCTGCGCATATTCTGCTCGGTCTCCCAAGTCGCCTCCTCGACCGGCTGGCCCCGCCACTGAACCTTTACCGAAGCGATGTTCTTTGACCTTAGCTTTCTGACCTGCATGTCTAGAATGGCTATTGGCTCCTCAACATAAGACAGATCCTTGTCTAGCTGAACAGACGTGAAATCCAACACATGCGACGGGTCACCATGGTATCTCCGGAGCATGGAGACATGAAATACGGTGTGAACTCCGGCTAGGCTGGGAGGTAAGGCCAACTCATAAGCAACCTCCCCAACACGCCTCAAAATCTCAAAAGGGCCAATAAATCTAGGACTCAGCTTTCCTTTCTTCCCAAACCTCATAACGCCCTTCATGGGCGAGACTCGGAGTAGAACCCGCTCGCCAACCATAAAAGCCACGTCGCGAACCTTCTTATCCGCATAACTCTTCTGTCTAGACTGGGCTGCACGAAGTCTGTCCTGAATCACCTTGACCTTGTCCATAGCCTCCTGAACCATATCAGTACCTAGCAACCCGGCCTCGCCCGGCTCAAACCAACCCACGGGAGACCCTGCACCTCCTACCATATAGGGCCTCGTACGGTGCCATCTGAATACTAGATTGGTAGCTGTTGTTATAAGCAAACTCCGCTAGTGGCAAGAAGTGATCCCATGAACCTCCAAACTCAATCACGCACGCACGGAGCATATCCTCCAAAATCTGAATAGTGCGCTCAGACTGCCCATCAGTCTGGGGGTGAAAGGCTGTGCTCAGCTCTACCCGAGTACCTAACTCCTGCTGTACGGCTCTCCAGAACCGTGAAGTGAACCGAGTGCCTCTATCCGAAATGATGGAAACTGGAATACCATGCAGCCGAACTATCTCCCTGATATAGATCTCCGCCAGTCGTTCCGATGAATAAGCAGTACTCACCGGTATGAAATGGGCGGACTTGGTCAGCCGATCCACAATAACCCAAATGGAATCAAACTTCCTAACAGTCCGTGGAAGCCCAGAAACAAAGTCCATGGTAATGCGCTCCCATTTCCACTCGGGAATTTCAATCTGCTGCATCAATCCACCCGGACGCCGATGCTCATACTTCACCTGCTGGCAGTTGAGGCATCTGGAAACATAATCAACTATATCCCTCTTCATCCGCCTCCACCAGTAATGCTGTTTCAAGTCCCGATACATCTTCGCGGCTCCCGGATGGATGGAATACCGCGAGCTATGGGCCTCTGCTAGAATCAGCTCTCGAAGATCATCTACATTGGGCACACAGATGCGCCTCTGCATCCTCATAATTCCATCATCCCCGATGGTAACATCCCGAGCATCACCACGCCGAACTCTATCCTGAAGGACAAGCAAATGAGGGTCGTCGAACTGACGCTCCCCGATGCGGTCAAATAGAGAAGACCGAGAAACCACACAAGCTAGAACCCGGCTGGGCTCCGAAAGATCCAGTCTAACCAAAACTGCCTGGCCAAAGCCTGAACATCCATCGCCATAGGCCTCTCCGAAGCCGGTAGATATGCTAAACTCCCCAAACTCTCTGCCCGACGACTCAAGGCATCAGCAACCACATTAGCCTTGCCCGGATGATAGAGAATAGTAATATCATAGTCCTTCGGTAGTTCCAACCATCTCCTCTGACGCATATTCAGGTCCTTCTGCTTAAGCAAGTGCTGCAAGCTCCGGTGATCAGTGTAGATCTCACAAGGAACCCCATATAAATAATGACGCCAAATTTTCAAGGCGTGAACAATGGCAACTAGCTCCAAATCATGAACATGGTAATTCTTCTCATGCACCTTCAGTTGTCTCGACGCGTAGGCAATCACCCTACCGTCCTGCATCAATACCGCACCGAGTCCAACTCGTGAGGCATCACAATATACAGTATAGGACCCCAAACCTGTAGGCAACATCAATATAGGGGCCGAAGTCAAAGCTGTCTTGAGCTTCTGAAAGCTCGCCTCACACTCGTCTGTCCACTGAAAAGGGGCACCCTTTTGGGTCAATCTAGTCATAGGTGCTGCAATCGAAGAGAACCCTCTACGAAACGACGGTAATAGCCCGCCAAACCAAGGAAACTGCGAATCTCAGTAGCGGAGGAGGGTCTGGGCCAACTCTGCACGCCCTCCACCTTCCTCGGATCTACTCGAATACCATCACTCGACACCACGTGGCCCAAAAATGCTACTGAACTCAACCGGAATTCACATTTAGAGAACTTGGCATAAAGCTGCTTCTCCCTCAGAATCTGAAGCACTATCCTCAAATGTTGCTCGTGCTCTTCCCGACTCCGAGAATATACTAGAATATCATCAATGAAGACAATCACGAACGAGTCCAGATAAGGCTTGAACACACTGTGCATCAAATGCATAAAGGCTGCTGGGGCATTAGTCAGCCCAAAGGACATCACGAGGAACTCATAGTGACCATACCGAGTCCTGAAGGCAGTCTTCGGGATATCTGGCTCCCGAATCTTCAGCTGGTGATACCTAGAGCGCAAATCAATCTTAGAAAACACATGTGCGCCCTGTAGCTGGTCAAATAAATCATCAATACGGGGCAAAGGATACCGGGTTCTTCACTGTAACCTTGTTGAGCTGACGATAGTCAATACACATACGCATAGAACCGTCCTTTTTCTTCACAAACAATACGGGAGCACCCCAAGGCGAAACACTGGGTCGAATAAAACCCTTGCCCAATAACTCCTGTAACTGATCCTTCAACTCCTTTAACTCAGGAGGAGCCATACGGTACGGTGGAATAGAAATGGGCCGAGTGCCCGGCAACAAGTCAATAGCAAAGTCAATATCTCTGTCGGGCGGCATGCCCGGAAGATCAGCTGGAAATACATCAGCAAAGTCACGTACCACATGAACAGAATCAATAGAGGGAGTGTCAATACTGACGTCCCGCACATAGGCTAGATAAGCATCACACCCCTTCTCAACCATACGCTGAGCTCTGAGAAAAGAAATAACACGGCTAGGGGTGTGATCTAGAGTACCACTCCACTTAATACGTGGAATGCCTGGCATAGCCAGCGTCACGGTCTTGGCGTGACAATCAAGAATAGCAAAATGGGGCGACAACCAGTCCATGCCCAGAATAATATCAAAATCGACCATCCCGAGCAGCAATAGATCCGCTCTGGTCTCAAAATCACAAATGGTAACCAAACACGACCGATATACGCGGTCCACTACCAAAGAATCACCCACCGGAGTGGAAACATAAATGGGGGCACTCAAAGAATCCCGAGGCACACCCGGATGAGAAGCAAAGTAAGAAGACACATATGAAAAAGTGGAACCAGGGTCGAATAGAACCGATGCCTCCCTGTGACTAACCAGAATAATACCCGTGATAACAGAGTCAGATGCAACAGCCGCAGCGCGATCAGGAATAGCATAGAATCTGGCCTGTCCCCCCTCTCGAGGGCGGCCTCTAGAACCCCGACCCCCGCCCCTGGCTGGCTGGGCAGGTGGAATAGCAGCTGGAGCTGGAATGATAGCCTGCTGACCCTGAGAGCCAGGCTGATGCTGCGAAGACTGGTGAGGTGCTCCCCTCCTACGCCTGGGGCACTCCCTGACCGGATGGCGAGTATCCCCGCACCCAAAGCAAGCTCTGGGAGGGCACGATGACTGTGACTGACCGGCCTCACCCCCACTAGTCTGACCCCTGGAAGGACCCCGCGCAGGACGTGCACTGGAAACTGGGGGAGCATAATAAGGCTCCTGAGGTGCTGGAAGAGCTGGAGTACTACCGGCTGCGGGTAATGCCGAGTGAACTGGTCGACCAGAATAACCTCTGCCAAAACGACCGGCTGATGAAGTGCGGGCACCACAGAAATGACCCGACTCACGAGACCTCTTGGCCTCTCTCTCCCTCCGCTCTCTAGGGAGCATACTCTCGATCCTCTTGGCAATGCTAACTGCCTGCTGATAAGATATATCTATCTCCAACTCTCTGGCCATGCTGGATCGGATAGGCGGAATCAGGCCCTCAATAAATCTCCGCACTCTCTCCCGAACCGTGGCTACCAAGGCCGGTGCATGCTTGGCTAGACGGGTGAAACTGATGGCATACTCCGATACTGACAAGGAACCCTGTCGCAATCGCTCAAACTCCGAGCGCCAAGAATCCCTAAGGCTCTGTGGAACAAACTCTCTCAAAAATAGATCTGAAAACTGCGTCCAAGTCAATGAAGCAGACTCCTCCGGACTATCCAACTCATACGTGCGCCACCAATCATAAGCGGCCCCGCGAAACTGAAAAGCAGTGAAGGAAACCCCGCTGGTCTCCACAATCCCCATAGTACGAAGAATACGATGACACTCCTCCAGAAAACCCAATGCATCATCTGAAGCCAAACCACTGAACACTGGAGGGTCACATTTCTTGAACCTCTCCAATCTACGCTGCTCGTCCTCAGAGGCAGCTGGTCCACCTCCGGGCTGTGTTGGGGCGGCAGGAGGCATAACCAAAACATCTGGAACCTGTCCCACTGGCACACGCTGCTCCGGTGTAACGGCTGCGGGAGTCTGGGCCCCTCCCCCGGCCTGAGATGTAGCTGCAACAAGAGGAAGCAGTCCTGCCTGGGCTAAAGTGGTATACATGCTCATGAACTGAGCCAGGGTCTCCTGTAGTGCCGGAGTAGTAGCAGTTGTAGTCGGTGTACCAGGTGCCTGCGCTCCAACCTGGTCTACCGGTGGCACCTCAGCGGCAGCGCGCGATGGTGCTGTGGCTGCACCTCGGGCGCGTCCTCGTCCTCTACCTCAGCCCCGGCCTCTGACGGCGGCAACAGGGGGCGCGGGTACCTGATCGTCGCGAGTAGCTCGTGTCCTCACCATCCGTGAGAGAATAGAAAGCAATAGTTTAGATTTTTGATGCCAAAAATGTCGCACGACAAGGAATCCAAAAGAAATGAAGAGTTTCCTAAACAGCTACATAGCCCCTCGTAGATAAATACAGACGTCTCTGTATCGATCAGCGAGACTCTAAGTAACCGGTCTGTGTCCCGTGACTCCTATGAACCTAGAGCTCTGATACCAACTTGTCACGACTCTAGTTCACCAATTGTGAACATGTCGTGATGGCACCCAGTCCCCACGACTAGGTAAGCCTAACACGTTGCGGAATATACAAGCTATGAACACTTAAATAAGAAACAGCGGAAAAAAATAGGATAAAAGATATGTAATCCGTGCCGCTTGGCACATACATCCGTCAACACCATGAATAAAACACTACCAAGATCCGGAATCCCACGGTAACACAGACTAAAAGAGAATATACAACTGTGGCTCTATGTGTAAAGAGTATCTAACAACGAAATGAAGGAAAATGTCAACTAATACTATCAGAATAGAAGGAAAGCCTCCGGATCCGCGGACGTAGCAGATCATACCTCGAGGTCTCCCAAAAAGCTGCGAAATCACCTAGTACGAGCCTGCTCTGATGTACCTGGATCTGCACAACAAAAGTGTGCAGAAGAGTAGCATGAGTACACCACGGCGGTACTCGGTAAGTGCCAAGCCTAACCTCGATGGAGTAGTGACGAGGAAGGTCAGGGCCCTACTGAGAAACAATAATATAATGATAATAACAATAATAAGCAGTTTAAATGATAATAATTTCCGAAATTAACAACAATAAATGATTACCGCAATCGTCTACAATTAAGCTAACAACAAATAGTCAACTCAATAAAACCAGTCCAGGACCTGTGGGAATCGAACCCACAGTGCCATTGACAGTACCTCTGGGTCTCCGGGAATCGAACCCGCAGCCCATGTCTCAATAAATAATCAATAACTCAGGATCTCCGGGAATCGAACCCGTAGTCCCTACCAATAACTCGGGATCTCGGGAATCGAACCCGTAGTCCCTACCAATAACTCAAGATCTCGGGAATCGAACCCGTAGTCCCTACCAATAACTCAGGATCTCGGGAATCGAACCCGTAGTCCCTACCAATAACTCAGGATCTCGGGAATCGAACCCGTAGTCCCTACCAATAACTCAGGATCTCGGGAATCGAACCCGCAGTCCACAAGCACAGCCAATAAAGGAATCCACAGAGAGAATAATTATGCTTAACTATAACTTCACCGAAAAATAGTGCCAATAATTATCAAGGAGTTCAAATAAGGCAATTAGGCAACTAAACAAATAAGTGCTACCTAATCATGCTTTTCTAACCACTACCGGGTAAAAATATCAAATTGACAGCCAAAGACAGGAATGTCGCTCATCGAACATTTTAAATAAAGTACGTGTTCAACAACCAGCGCATGTACACGCCCGTCACCTCACGTACAAGACATTTAAACTACCACATAATATCCTAGGGGTGAAAATTCACCCACACGAGGTTAGACAAGCCACTTACCTCGACTCCGGTACAAAACCGCTATGAAACAACTCTCTTGCCGCGAATGTCGGCCTCCACAAGTGTAGAATCTAACAAAAATCAATAGAATCACATCAAAATAGGCCAATTGGGCATTACCCAATCAAAATAACTCAAAATACACCAAAACCCACAAGTTGCCAAAACCCGACTTTCGGTACGCTTATCGAAAAATCACGAAAATTATATATTCGGGACCCTTGTCTCAATACGAGTCTAAGCATATAAAGTTTATCAAATTCGGACTTCATTTGCCCACTCAAAACCTTGATTTTCTAAAGTTCAAGCCTAGGGTGAAAACCCCCATAAAACACCCCAAATTCCTCCATTTTCATGAGATAATTGCATAATATTGTCAACCATAATCATAATTTGAGTCCATAGTTGATTACCTGAAGAAACCCCTTGAATCTCCCTTCAAAATCGCCTAATTCGCCCCTTAAGCCGAGCCCTCAATGTTTGGAAATGTTTCTGAAATTTCTAACTTCTGATATAATTAACTCTCTGCGATTTCCGCTTCTGCGGACAAAATTCCGCTCCTGCGAGCCCGTATATGCGACCAACTGGTCGCTTCTGCGATCCCAGGCCTAACTGGCCAATCCCGCTTCTGCGAGAAAAGGACCGCTTCCGCACGTCTGCTTCCGCGATTGGACAACCGCTCCTGCGAGAATTTCCATTTCTGCGAGAAAGAGTCCGCTTCTGCGGACTCGCTTAAGCGAATTCCCCTCCGCTCCTGCGAATTCTCACTCCTCGACCCAAGGTCGCTTCTGCGACGAGTCTTCCGCACCCGCGACTCCGCCTCATCGGAAGAGGATCCGCCTCTGCGAACCCAGGCGCTCCTGCGCCCCAAGTTCCGCTCCTGCGGACTCGCCTCTGCGGTCCCATTTCCGCATGGGCGAAAACGACAGAACAGAAGGCCCAACCTGCAATTTTTTTTCCATGTTTTCCTTCCGTTTACCCATCCGAAAACACTCCGAGGCCCCCGGGTCCCCAACGAAAACCACCAACATACTCCGAAACATGATACGAACTTATTCCAATCATAAAAACACGTCTAACAACATCAAATCCCATAATTCACATCGATTCAAGCCTAAGTTTCTTCAAAACTTTCAAAACTAACATTCAATCCAAAACCCGGCCAAACGGTGTCCAAATGACCTAAAAATTTGCGGACATATCCAAAATCACATAACGAAGCTACAGAAATTGTCGGAATTCCATTCCGACCCCCGGATCAAAATATCACCTATCGTTCGGATTCGCCAAAATTTCAACCTTCGGCATTTCAAGCCTAATTGAGCTAAGGACCTCCAAAATACATTCCGAACGCGCTCCCAACCCCGAAATCACCCAACGGAGCTAATGGAACCATCGGATTTCCGTTCCGAGATCGTCTTAACACCGTTCCGGTTACAGACCATTTTCTATCTTTAAAGCTCTCATTTAGGGACTAAGTGTCCCAAAATACTTCAAATTTCAAGGCCGACTCTCCCGGCAAACCACAATAGCAGAAATGTACTTAGGGAAACAGTTAAATTAGGGATTGGGGCGAAATTTTCTAGAACGACCGGCCGGGTCGTTACAATTTTTTAGTTGTTGCCTTCCTTGTTGATCTCTAATTGTACATGGGATGAGAATTTCTTGAAATAAAGTAAGTGTTGGAACGGGATTAGCTGCTTCGTCATTACTTGGTGTATCTGTTGGTTGTTCTATTATTGCGATTTATTTGTTTATGGCTTGAATTTACTTGGGACAAATCTTGTCCATACATACCAGTACAATTCCAGTGTACTGACGTCCCTTTTGCCGGGGACGCTACATTCGTGTTATGATTGTAGGTGGATCCGTAGCAGGTACTTCAGCTCATCGGCAATGGCACTCTTTCACCTTCCACCGGCCTTTTTTGGTGAGCCCTACTCCTCTCGGGGCCCTGGGTGGCTCATGCCACTTCTATTTTAGACTTTATTTTGATTTTTGTGTAAGGTATAGCCGTAGCCTTGTTATCGGCTAGTATTGTATCATCCTTTGTATCCTAGAGGCTCCGTAGACAGTAAATAGTGGGATTATGGTCTATGTATATATGTGTCGGGCGTTGTAATTTGTAAACTTGTTAAGAAGTTAAGTGTGTTGTTATGTTTGTTAAAAAGGTGATTTCAGTTATAAATTTATAAATACTTTGGTTTGTAAGCAATGAACAATAAAGGGGTAACACGTGGGTTAGGAAAGGCCTCCAGGTCCGCTTGACTGGGGCTACCCGGTCAGGCGTCGGTCATGTTCTTCAATTTGGGGCGTGACAAAGTTGGTATTAGAGCCTAAGGTTTAAAGTGTCCTAGGATGTCTCGGACCCGTGTCTAGTAGCGCCCTTCTTATCGGTGTGTTGTCGACCACATCTATAAGTAGGGGGCTGCACGGACATTAGGAATTTACCCATTTCTTTGTTATTGTATATCGTGCGGTAAAGTGCAAAGTGGAAGTATTTATGTCTAATTCGCTCCTCGTTCCAAAATTTTCAGAATATGGCGCCTAAGAAGAAAGCTAGACTTGGCCTTGGGGCCAATGCCACCCCAAGTGTGGTTGCAAATCATGTACCTGATACCGTGGGTGAGAATGACCCACCAATCCTGAATCTGCCCAGTCCATCTATTCCAGACCCAAGTGTTCCTGTTTCGGCTGCAGCAGAGGGTGCCACCATTCCTCCTGCCAATATTCCTGATTCTGATACAGTTCCATCTTCTGGTTTCGGTGTTTCTAATGAGGATCTTAGAGGAGCCATCCATATGTTGACCCAGTTAGTGGCCGACCAGGTCCAGAGATCTCATGATGCCTATGCGACCTCCAGCGGACAGGGAGATTCCTCTGGTTCTAGAGTCTACCAGATTCTGCGATTGGCCCTTCCAGAATTCTCAGGCATAGACCCAGAGGCCGATCCGCAAGATTTTCTTGATGAGATATATAAGACCCTCAGAGTGATGAAGGCTACAGATATAGAGGGGGTAGAGTTGGCTTCATACAGGCTAAAGGGAGCGGCGCGTTTGTGGTTTGAAATGTGGGAGGATTCACGTGAAGAGGGAGACCTCAGGCTAGATGGGATGAGTTTGTAGATGCTTTCATGGACCATTTCTTGCCTGCCGAGACAATTGCAGCCCATGCCATGGAGTTCGAGGTTCTCAAACAGGCCAGTATGAGTGTTTGGGAGTACCACATGGAGTTCGTGATATTGTCCAAGTATGCTTCTCAGTTAGTGTCGACTATGGATGCTCGAGTTCGACGATTTGTTCAGGGCCTTAGTTCTTTTGTGGTGAATGAGGCTGCCACAGCGGCTTTGCACACAAATATGAATTATGGGAAGATCGTGGGGTTTGGTTGCGACACTGAGGCTAGAAAGTTGAAGATCTGTGTGGAAAGAGAGAGTAGCAGGAGGGCCCGATCAATGGGTCACTCAGGGAGACCAGTTCCAAGGAGAGGGTCATCAGGGCCATCCCAGTCATATGCTCAGTCCTCCAGCGAGTGCACTACCATCTGTGCACAGTTATCAGCAGGGTAGTCATTCGAGACCAGGTTCAGACAGTAGGAGGTCCCGCCATTCTGGTGTTCGGGAGTGAGGTCCCAGCAGCAGGGGAGACCTACATGCCCCAAATGTGGGAGATTCCATACAAAGACCGATCTTATTGAGCTTGGGATGGTAGATTTTGATGTAATTATGGGGATGGACTGGCTTTAATCGTGCTTTGCCAAGCTTGACTGTCGGACGAGAGTCCTGAGGCTCAAGTTCCCTAACGAGCTAGTTATTCAATGGAGAGGAAATGGTGTGGTGCCAAGGGGTAGGTTTATTTCCTACCTTAAGGCTTCAAAGATGATTAAGAAGGGGTGTATCTATCATTTGGTCTGGTAACGGACACCACCTCAGATGTGTCTACCCTCGAGTCTGTGCTAGTTGTGAATGAGTTTCTCGATGTGTTTTCAGATGAGCTTCCAGGGATCCCGCCAGATAGGGAGATTGATTTCGGGATAGACATATTGCCAGATGTCCAGCCAATATCCATTCCACCCTACAGAATGGCGCGAGCAGAGTTAAGGGAGTTAAAGGAGCAGTTGAGGGATTTATGAGAGAAGGGGTTCATACGACCGAGTGTGTCGTTGTGGGGTGCTCCGGTTCTTTTTGTCAGAAAGAAGGATGGGTCACTTCGAATGTGCATTGATTATCGACAACTTAACAAAGTCACCATCAAGAATAAATATCCTTTGCCTCGGGTAGATGATTTGTTTGACCAATTGCAATGAGCAAAGTTTTTCTCTAAAATTGATCTACGGTCCGAGTACCACCAGTTGAGGATCAGAGAACCGGACATTCCTAAGACCACCTTCAGAACTCGCTAGGGTTAATTTGAATTTTTGGTCATGTCTTTTGGGCTAACCAATGCCCCAGCAGCTTTCATGACCTTATGAATTGGGTTTTCAAGCCATTCCTAGATTCCTTTGTGATTGTATTCATTGACGACATCCTCATTTACTCACAGAGCAGGGTGTATCATGCCATTCACCTCAGAGCAGCATTGCAGACCCTTCATCAGCACCAATTGTACGCCAAGTTTTGAAAATGTGAATTTTGGTTGGAGTCCGTAACCTTCCTGGGTCATGTTGTCTCCAGTGAAGGGATTCAGATGGATCCTCAGAAGACTGCAGCAGTGAAGGTTTGGCCTAAACCCACGACGCCGACAGAGATTTGCAGCTTCTTGGGTTTGGCAGGGTACTATCGGAGGTTTGTGGAGGGATTCTCAACCCTCGCCTCCCCATTGACTAAATTGACGCAGAAGGCAATTAAGTTCCAGTGGTCCAACGCTTGTGAGAAAAGTTTTCAGGAATTGAAGTCAAGGTTGACCTCGGCACTAGTATTGGCCTTGCTAGAAGGCACAGAGGGGTTTGTGGTTTATTATGATGCCTCCAGGGTCAGTTTGGGGTGTGTATTGACGCAGCGCGGGAAGGTCATAACTTATGCTTCCAGGCAACTCAAGAATCATGAGAAGAATTATCCGACACATGATTTGGAGCTTGCAACAGTTGTGTTTGCATTGAAAATATGGCGGCACTATCTTTATGGGGTTCATGTAGATGTGTTTTCAGACCACAAGAGCCTCCAGCATTTGTTCACACAGAAGGAGACGAATCTGAGGCAGCGGCGGTGGTTAGAATTTCTTAAAGATTATGATATGAACATATTGTACCATCCAGGGAAGGCAAATGTGGTGGCCGACACTCTGTCAAAAATCCATGGGTATTTTGTCTCATTTGGGGGTGGATTAGAGACCCCTGGCTAGGGAGGTTTACCAATTGACCAGTTTGGGGGTTCGCATATTGGTGTTAGACGAGGGGAATGTTATGGTGCATAATGGAGCAGAATCATCATTGGTGGCAGAAATCAAGGAAAAGTAGTTTATGGATCCAATATTGGCTCGGGTGAAGGAAGCGGTTGTGAATAACAAGACTTCGGCATTTTTGCTCAGCGGCGAGGATGGTGTATTATGATGTCAAGGTAGGCTATGTGTCCCGGACGTGGACGAGCTTCAGGAAAGAGTGATGGCAGAGGCTCATATTTCCAGGTATTCTGTGCACCCAGGTTCTATGACAATATATCATGGTCTCAAGGAGATTTATTGGTGGAACGGTATGAAAAGGGATGTGGCGAGCTTTGTATCTAAATGCCTGAACAGTCAGCAAAAGAAGGTCGAGCATCAGTGGCATGGTGGATTAACTCAGCTTATAGAAATACCAAGGTGGAAATGGGAGATGATCAATATGGATTTCGTGGTAGGGTTACCTCGCACTCAGCGTAAGTTCGACTCAATATGGGTGATAGTGGATCCACTCACCAAATCAGCCCACTTCCTGCCAGTCAAGTCCATTGATACTACGGAGCAATATGCAAGGTTGTATATCAAGGAGATAGTAAGGCTTCATGGCACTCCACTTTCTATTATCTCAGATCGCGGGGCTCAGTTCACCGCTAATTGTTGGAAGAAGTTTCAGCAAGGTTTGGGAACTCAGGTAAATCTCAGCACAACTTTCCATCCGCAGACCGACGGTCAGGCCGAGCGGACTATTCAAACGCTTGAAGATATGCTGCGGGCTTGTGTTTTGGATTTCAAAGGTAATTGGGATGAACACATACCACTTATAGAATTTGCTTATAATAATAGCTTTCATGCTTGCATTTAGATGGCCCCGTTCGAGGCATTATACGGAAAGAGGTGTAGGCCACCAATTGGGTGGTTTGAAGTGGGTGAAACGAAATTGCTAAGGCCAGATCTTGTGTACCAAGCTATGGAAGAAGTTAAGGTTATTCAGGAGAGAATAAAAACTGCACAGAGTCGCCAAAAATCCTATGCAGACGTTCGCCAAAGAGATTTAGATTTTCAAGTCGATGATTGGGTGTTCTTGAGGGTATCTCCTATGAAGGGAGTCATGCAATTCGGGAAGAAAGGGAAGTTGAGTCCTAGGTATGTAGGGCCGTATTGGATCGTTCAAAGGATTGGGCAAGTTGCTTATAGGCTGGAGTTGCCTCCTGAAATGTCATCGGTGCATCTAGTGTTCCATGTGTCCATGTTGAAGAAAGTGATTGGAGATCCATCCACCATCATGTCAGTCGAGGCTATCGAGGTTAAGGAAGATTTGTCATATGAAGAAGTTCCGGTTTCCATCCTTGATAGGAAAGTTCGTAAGTTGAGAAATAATGAAGTTGCCTCTGTTAAAGTGTTGTGGCGGATTCAACAAGTTGAGGAGGCCACATGGGAAGCAGAAAAAGAGATGAAGGAAAATTACCCCCATTTGTTTGATCATGCTTAGAAGAAATTAGGTGAACCTTCTATCTTTTGAAACAACTATCATTTTGTCCAAATTGCTTGCTTCTTAATGTTAGTAAAGTTTCTTTAACTTTTATAAGAGTTATATGTGTTGTTGTTTCTTTAGGCCACTTGAACTTTCCTTGATAAATGAAAGCCTTATAGAGACTCATGTGTTAAATAAACGACTAACGCTAAGTGTAAATTGATAATTATTTGTTTAAGTGTATATGGTGTGCTGAGATGGTTAAATAAGGTAGGGACTCATTGAAGTGGCTAGTTTATGTGCAAATGTAACAATGTGATAGAATATTCGTAATCGTTGAGGTAAGGAAGTGCGTACAAGCTGTAGAAAATGTTGTAATATGTGTTGTTGTTTGGGAATGTGTTTCGGGGGCTCTCTGGCAGGTTGATATGTCCATAATACAAAGGAAACTCTGGCAAAAAATTTCTAAAATATGGGAGTTAGTGAAAATTTTGACAGCTTGCATATCATGTCTTTCAAAACCAACTGATTTTGACAAATCCTCATTCGAGGATGAAAACGCCGCGGTTCAGACCCTTGGTAGTGATTTAAGCTTTAAAAATTGAAAGAACAAAATTTTCCAGAAAATGTCGATTCTGCGATCAAGAATGTGGTCGCAGATCTGCTATGCGGACTGCATTCCTACTGCAGAGTGTAATAGAATGTTTTCCGAAATTTGTGTTGAAAATGCGGTCCAATATGCAATCGCATAACGGAAAAGTGGACCGCAAATCTATCGCATAATTCCTTAGGAATTTTTGAGTGTCAATTCTGCGGTGCATTATGCAACCGCAGAACACGAATGCGGACCGCATTCTGGTCGCATATCGTAACAGAATAGGTGAATTTTTGGGTGCAATTCTACGGTCCATTATGCGGACCGCATGTTGATTCTGCGATTGCAGATGCGACCGCAGATGCGACCGCAGATTTGACTCGACCCAGATTTTTATAAAATTTTAACCCGATTCCTTCTTCATTAAAACACCTCAAAACATCATTTTCTCATATTTTCTTAGCAAAACAGAGAGAGGAAAGAGAGATTCTAGAGAGAGAAACCTAACCATCTTCAAAGATCGTTTCTAATCGCTTTGTCCGGAAGATCCTAGAGTCAAGTGTCATCTTCCCCAATCTCTAAGGTAAAAGCCCTAACCATTTCTTTAATTTTCAGTTGTCAAAGGGAAAGAAAGATTTTCATGCATTAGCTTTCGAAAATAGAATTCAACACTCGTGCATGTTCTTCGAACTGTAAATTTAGTAAAAAAAAAGTGGGTAGGAGTAAGAGTTTGCAAAAACGGAAGTTGGCAACATAGGATAATTTGGGTGAACTTAAAGTAAGAGATTGAAGGAAGTAAATTCGACTCCGGCTATGTATGGCTGAGTTTGATCCTTGTGAAATCGCCCTTATGTGCACAATTCATTTGGTATGTGACAACTTTTAGAATTATTGTGTAATTGTTTGATTTAGTTGTTGGGTATTCAAATGATTTGAACTATGTATTGTGTGGTATGGGATGTAAACCGAAAGATGGAAAAAGGAAATCGTAATTGGTAAAGAAATTGAGGACAATAGTAGTGATGGCATACTTGGCTTCCTGTGGAAAAATTATGAAACAACTCGAATTTTGTTGAACTATTGAACAAAATGGTCTTGATACTCGGATATGGAAACATTGTAACCTTGTTTTGGTACCAGCTTGAAAAGTATTTGGAACATGAACCAATTTGCAATTTGCTATTGCCTTTATTTGTGATCTTTATGTAGTGCTCTTTGTTGCTGTTTGTGATTGTTGTGATTTGACACTGTACGGTAGGATCGGGTTGCGCACCTCAACACGAAGTAATAAGGTGTGGGTTGGGGTGATAAGGGTGGCCGAGGTAATAAGGGTGGCCGATGTAATAAGGGTGGAAAGCGATAGAAATCGCCATTGAAAATGATATGAATACAATTGTGAAATGATTGATGTGAAATTGTGAAAGGAGACAGCATGAGAGTTTGCAAACTGTGGGGCACTGATTACCCCTTTGTTTGACTTGATTTTGCTTTCCATGTATGTTTGGTTGTTGCCTTCCTTGTTGATCTCAAATTGTACATGGGCTGAGAATTTCTTGAAACAAAGTAAGTGTTGGAACGTGATTGGCTGCTTCGTCATTACTTGGTGTATCTGTTGGTTGTTCTATTATTGCGATTTATTTGTTTATGGCTTGTGTTTACTTGGGACAAAGCTTGTCCATACATACCAGTACAATTCTAGTGTACTGACGTCCCTTTTGTCGGGGACGCTACATTCGTGTTATGATTGTAGGTGGATCCGTAGCAGGTACTTCAGCTCATCGGCAGTAGCACTTTTTCACCTTCCACTGGCCGCTTTTGGTGAGCCCCATTCTTCTCGGGGCCCTGCGTGGCTCATGCCACTTCTATTTTAGACTTTATTTCAATTTTTGTGTAAGGTATAGCCGGAGCCTTACTACCATCAAGTATTGTATCATCCTTTGTATCCTAGAGGCTCCGTAGACAGTAAACCGTGGGATTATGGTCTATGTATATATGTGTCGGGCGTTGTAATTTGTAAACTTGTTAAGAAGTTAAGTGTGTTGTTATGTTTGTTAAAGGGGTGATTTCAGTTATAAATTTGTAAATACTTTATTTTGTAAGCAATGAACAATACAGGGGTAACGCGTGGGTTAGGAAAGGCCTCAAGGTCCGCTTGACTGGAGCTACCCGGTCAGGCGCCGGTCATGTTCCTCGATTTGGGGCGTGATAGTAAGCGAGTAGTATCCTGCTTGGAGAATATCATTGCCAACACATACCCGTTCTTATGCGGTCCACAGACTCCATATGTACCTCGACCATAATTATTGTAGCCTATTTTGCATCCATATACCTCAGTAAACCAAGATCTAGGGATTTTTGTACAAATCCCCTACGCTAAAGAAAAATCCACTTGCCAATCGTCTGATATCTCTTTTTTGATCCCCCTTGGCCTATGCCGGATATACTCCCATTCGGAGGTATTCTTAAATATCATGGAACCATGGCTCACCATCAAGCTCCTCTTCTATTATATTGCAATAAGCATGTTGATCTCGGACCTGAATCTCCAATGGGTCTACATAATCCTTGTCCGGATGGTGTAACATTGATGCCAGAGTGGCCAAAGCATCGGCAACTTCATTATGGATTCTCGGATGTGCTTGAATTCAATGGACTGAAACCGCTGACATAGTTCATGCAGGCACTGCCGATATGGTATGAGTTTTAAATCCCGTATTTCCCATTCTCCTTGAATTTGATGTACCAAAAGATCCGAGTCACCCATGATCAAGATCTTTTGTACACCCATATCTATATCCATTCTCAAACCCAAAATACATGCTTCATACTCAGCCATATTATTGGTGTAAAAGAAATGAATTTGAGATGTGATAGGATAATGTTGTCCCGTCTCTGAAATAAGTACCGCTCCTATCCCGACACCTTTATTGTTGGCAGCCCCATCAAAGAATAGCTTCCAGCCAGGCTTTTCATCTTGTTCCAGCTCAACAATGGACATTGCTTCCTCATCAGGAAAATATTTTTTCAACGGTTCATATTAATCATCAACTGGATTCTCTGCTAGGTGATCAACAACTTCTTGTGCTTTCATCACAGTGCGGGTTACATAAACAATATCAAATTCTGTTAGCAAGATTTTCCATTTCGCAAGCCTCCCTATGGTCATGGGCTTCTAAAAGATGTATTTCAATGGATCCAGATGTTTTAACTTCTGTGCCACCCAAGTCAAAGCACAACATGTCCTCTCCAATTGAGTGTATTTTACCTCGTAAGAAGCGAATTTCTTGCTGAGGTAGTAAATTGCTTGCTCTTTCTTTCCTGTAATATCATGTTGCCCTAGTACACAGCCGAAAGAATTATTCAACACCGTCAAATAAAGGATCAGAGGTTGTCCTGGCTCAGGCAGAACCAATACAGGCGGATTGGCCAAATATTCCTTGATTTTGTCAAATGCAGCCTGACACTCATATGTCCATTTAACTGAAACATCTTTCTTCAGCAATTTAAAGATAGGCTCGCATGTTGACGTAAGCTGAGCAATGAACCTGCTGATATAATTCAACCTGCCGAGCAAACTCATCACTTCTTTCTTACTCTTCGGCGGAGGCAATTCCTGAATGGATTTGATTTTGGACGGGTCCAGTTCAATACCATGTCGACTCACCACAAACCCCAACAACTTCTGTGATGGCATTCCAGAAGCACACTTTGCTCGATTAAGTACATGCGAAGCCTCTGGAAAAACATCCTCAGGTCTTTAACATGATCACACTGCTTTCTGAATTGATAATTACATCATCCACATAGACTTCAATCTCCTGATGTATCATATCATGGAACATGGTGGTCATTGCTCTCATATATGTTGCCCCTGCATTTTTTAGTCCAAATGGCATCACCTTGTAATAGTATGTCCCCCAAGGTGTGATGAATGCCGTCTTTTCAGCGTCTTTCTCATCCATCAGAATCTGGTGGTAACCTTGATGAGTGGTGATTTTACCACTCATTTTAGCCTCTTTTGCTTAACTTTTTATTCCTTTTAAGTATGAAATGAGGTTGCTTATGGTGGTTATTGCTAGATTTTCAGGTAAATGATGCTAGTAGGTGATTTGGGTTGAAGTGACAAGGAATTGAGCTAAAAAGAGAGGAAACATTGCAAAACTGCCAGGCATTTCGCTTCTGCGGATGTTTGATCGCAAAGAAATGTCGCCTCTACGGGATTTTGGTCGCTTTTGTGAATTGTGGAAGGATCAACAAATTCCGCTTCTGCGGAGATGAAGACGCGGAAGCGTGATCGCTTTTGCGATAGCAAGGTCGCCCCTGCGAACGTATCTTGGGGAGCATTCTGCTTCTGTGGTTCCTGTGGCGCTTAAGCGATGTCGCTTCAGCGGCTATTCTTCCGCTTCTGCGATACATTGATTGAAGGCACTTTGTCGCTTTTGCGGTCACATTCCGCATAAGCGGAGCCGCACTTGCGAGGTATTTTCCGCAGGTGCGAGAACAGTGCATCAGACCTGGACAGAACGGGCATTTCACAAGTTTCTACCCCTAATCAATTATATACTCGCCCAAACAGACACGGGAGGCATCTCTCTTCATCTCTCATCTATCTTTGGCATCTTGGACATATTTTTGGCTTAGAGAGAACAAGTTTGGAGGCTAGGGTTTTGCACACACACTTGGGTCTTGCAGATTAAAGCTTGTGGTTAAGGATTTCTTACCCATTTATGTTTATTTCTTCATTTCCTTGCTTTGTATTGTATATCTAAGTGTGTAGTATTTATTTCCAACACTTGAATCTTGTTTATGGGAATATTCATATTTAAAGTGTGGATTAAATATCTTGTTGTGCTTATGTATTGAATGATTTTTATATATTTATGAAGTGAGTTATTGTTACTTTAATTATTCTTGTTCTTTAATGTTTCCAAAGAGAATAGCTAACTCTAGGACTCTCCCATTTACTTTGAATTAATTTTTGGAAAGATAATTCGGAGTTGGGAAAGATTAATTAACAAGAACTTTAGGCGTTAACCCTCACTTTATAGATTCGACCTAGGGATAGGTTTGAACTACTTGTAGCCTATCGGGTGTGCTTAATCTTCTAATTGTGATTAGGGATAATTCAATTAGGAAGTCTTGTTAGTCTTCAGAAGAAGCTAATTAAGAATTATTATCTGTGGTTAATTAACATAAACTCGCTCATACTTGTAAAATCGTGAAATACATTGGATCGTTACTTGAGTGTAATTCCCGATGCATTCAAGATTGTAGCCATTGATCAATTTATTTTCTTTCTAGGTTAGTTTACATTTTTTTGCATTTAGATATAAACATTTTCCAAAACCCAAAATCTTAAGTGTTTGGCTTAGCGCGACTAGCGATAATTTTCTTGCATTCCTAATTGCCTACATATTGTTCTCTGTGGGATTCGACCCCGACTCATCGTTGGGTAAATATATTGCGTACGACCGTGTCTATTGCTTTTTAGCGATAGAATTGCACGTCACCAAAAATGGCACCGTTGCCGGGGAACAATTTGGCGTAATTTAGGTTGTTTGAGAAGTAAGCGAAAGTGCTTTGGTCCAAACTTGTGAATATTTGTGTAATTATTTTTCTTACCTTAGGTCTATTTTTAGTGTTTGTTGCTTGTTTATTTTCTTAATTTTGAAAAATGGCATCATATAATGAAAATTGGTCGGATGGTAGTTGTTCATATTTTAATGATCCTTGTCCTTATTGTGGAGGACCACACTCGTGGCAAAATTGTTTAAATTCTCCCGGGGGTGGATTGTGCGCACAATTCCAAACCCATGAGTGGAGTATTTGTGATAAGTGTGGCTTCCAAAATGGTCATTGGGATGATTGTGCTTATTTGTTAGTCCCTTCCCCAAGCCCCTACTATGATGGTTCGATTTGTTTTGATGAGAATTATAGGGTTATGGAGGTGGAAGAATTTGAGCATGGTCAAAATGGAGAGTTCAAGCACATGTTGGAGTGTTTACTTGAAGAAGGAAACAAGGAAGAAAATGCCTTGGAACATCTTTTGGAGACTAGTCTCCAAAATGGTTTAGCAAAAGGTTACACTCACAAATGGATGAAATGATCAAAGCCTCGGAAGTAAGTGAAAACCAAGAATCCTTCTTGGATGTTGAAAATGAAAATCCTTCCTTGGCAATTGATCAAAACCAAGAAGAATTCTTAAATGCCCAGAATGAGAGAATAATGCTCATGTTGGAAACCATTCTTGAAAATGAGGAGAAGCGCAACTTTGCACTCGAGGACTTGAAACAATGCATAAATTACAATGGTGAACACATCCATACTTTGGAGGATCAAATGCAAATTTTGGTTGAGGCTCACTATGCCCAACAAATTTCGTGTGCGGATGAAAGCCAAGAAGAGTCCAACTCCGAGGAAGAGAGTGAGCTTTACTTTGAGGAGTCAAGAATTGAACATCCGCCAACCAACTCAATGCGTGTTGTTGATTGCGGCAAAAATGTGGAATTGGAGTCAACCGGTGTGAATGCTAATGTGCTTGATGTTGACTCTAATCCGGGGGAAAAGGAGGATGTCAACTTAGAAGAATTGCAGAGTGAAGGCTTAAAGTCACATTCCAAGCATTTTTCAACGTTGGAATTGTGTGGTGACACGGAAGTTGAACCACATGAATCAATGAAGGAGTGCGAGGAGGAACAACTTTGGCCATACATTTTATAGTTTGAGGAGGCAAGAAATCAAAACGACATTCCTCACTTGAAGGCCAAGAAGTGCAAAATGAAAATTTTAAGCATTGGCTCGAACATCCAATTACCACCCCCCATCGCTCATGGTCACAAGTTTGATTCCAAGCTAGGGGCCCAATTCATATCATCCAAGTGGCGAGAAAAGTGGTAATGTTGTTTGCGTCGTGCCACGACGTTAAATGCGACGCTTGGTGGGAGGCAACCCATCGTTTTACAAAATTTTTTGTCATTTTTGAAATTTTCTTTTGTAGAATAGCTTAGAATATTATGTTGAACTAATCTGCCAAGTTTGAGAATTTTTGGAGTTGATTTGAGCAGGTCGGGATGACCCGGAGAGACCAAACCAGTAGCTGAAGAAAACTGACAACAAAATTCTACTAAAATCGCTTCTGTGAGAAAAAGAACGCATCTGCGGTCACGCAGAAGCGACTTTTTCACCGCAGAAGCGGACAAATCGCAAAAGCGGCCACTGTTTCGCATCTGCGATACTGCAGAAGCGGTCAGATCAACTGCAAAAGCGTCCCAGTTCGCAGAAGCGGCCCATAGTCCGCTTAAGCGGTAGCGCAGGTGCGTGCAATTTTCGCAGAAGCGAAAGCCGTCCAAGTTTTTAGTTTTAAAACAGATAGAAATGGGTCTTTTGTTTAAACCACTTCACTAAAACCGTCTCCCCTGCCCTAACTCCCCAAATATCAAATTTCTTTGCAAAGTGTTCAAGAACATCTCGTGTAGTCTCCTATTCTTGTGCAAAACTCAGGTAATCTCTTCTACTATCTCTTCCCATTCCTAACATCCCCATGTGATTTCCATATCCAACATTTTTGTAGGTAATATTTCTTGATTTTTTCTTTTTCCTTCTTTTGGTTTTTGAATTCTTATTGTTTTAGGAAGTGAGGAATTGGTTGAGTGTAGGTAGTGTGTGCTGGTAATGTGGAACAAATTTTGGGAAGTCTGAGTACCAAAAAGTTTTTCAAAGAGAGGTCGAATTAAATTTCCCGCAAGATGTTTGTCACAATGTTTCAAAGAAATATTGTGGATTTACATCACAAATAGGACTTAATTGAATCATAAACCATTTACTGCACAAACATAAGCCAAAAATTGGTTTGGAAATCGAAAAGAAAGCAAAATTTTTTATAAAAGTGCTGGGCAGTGAAGAAGATGACGAAGACCGCAGAAGCGGACTTTCTTCGCAGGAGCGAAATCGCTTCTGTGGTAGAAGTCACGCAGAAGAGAGTCTCACCGCAGAAGCGAAAATTTTCTCACAGAAACGGCTCAGCCTCTGCGGCTCTTTCTTCGCAGAAGCAAAAACTGGAAATTTCTGCAAATTCCAGTAGCTCTGCAATTGTTGCTTCCCGGGCTCGTTCGATCCAAATTTTTGCTAAATTGCAGTGTTTTGAAGTTCTTAATATGGTTCAATTGCCCAATTGACATTGTGTTGAATTTTTGTAGGTGATTTATTTGAAAATGGACGCAAACACAAGCAGACAACAAAGAGAAATTGAAGAAGAGATCGATGATCCATATGATGATACACGATTCATGTCCTCTGAGTGTGAGCGACGATATTTGGACGACCACGTCCAAAAGAAGATTATCCTTGAAAAAGGAATTCATGAAGAGAAATTGGCAGAAAAGCTTCCAGACTTCTATGCTCGACTCGACTCATCGGGATGGTCCTGCTTCATCACCACTCTTTGCAAGCCAATGAGGAGTGGGTCCGTGAATTCTATGCTAACCTCAAGCGGGCAAATTTTGATAGCCCACAAATAGTCATCCGAGGGAAGTTAGTAAGGTTTGGAATTGAACAAATCAATGATACTCTTGGAATTCCCAACTTTCCGGTGGACCAGGTACGGGAAAAGGATACTTGTGAAAATGGAGCATGGCTTGTCTCCAAGCTCTTTCCACCGCAGCTGAGAGAAAAATGGGGAACCAGAAGAAAAGGGTTCAAATCTACCAACTTCACAGCTGAGGCTAAAATGTGGCTATACATTCTCAACAACAGAGTCTCTCCTTGTGGCAATATGACTAATGTTTCCTTCACCCGGGCACTGATCATAGCATGCATTTTAGATGGCACATCGATGAATGTAGGATACTACATTCTGCAGGAGATGAGACAATACTTGAGAGAGTACTCGAGCAACAAGGATGCAGGCCTGCTATTCCCCTCTCTTATCACACAGTTGTGCACCAGGGCAGAGGTTGATGTCCGTAGCACCGATCGGTGGCTACCAGCGGACAAACCTTTTCATCCATTGAGAGTGACGGGAGAGGGGAGTGCGGTTAAAAGCAAGAAGAGGAAAATCACTTTCACAGCCACCGGTTCAGAGTCCTCTTCACAGATAGCTGCTCGGGGGCCATTTATGATCCTTAACTCCGAGCTTCAGACCATTAAGGAGTTAGTATCACAACTTCCTAGTGGGCCATCCTCCTCACAGCCTGGGCCCTCTTACTTCTCCAGGGACGACATGCAGAGTTACTTGGATGCCCAGACACTCCAAAATGATAACATGAAGAAGATGGCAGCATCAGTGACTAAACTGGAGGGAGCCTACAGTACTCTGGCTAAGGCCCAAGCCACCCTTCAGTCTGACTTTGAGGAAGAGAAGAAAAAGAACAAGAAGAAGGGCAAGCTGATGATCAAGATGTGGAGAGGCATCAAGGCAATCTTCAAATGGGGAAACCCAGATAAGAAGATCCCAGTGGCGACCAAGGATGGCAGTGAGGAGTACTCTTTCATGTCAGAGTCTGCTGGAGATGATGGCAATGATGATGATGATGATGATGATGAGGAGACCGATGATGAGGGAGCCACGAGCTCAGCTCAGCAGTGATCAGCCTTTCTTCTGCAGTCTGCTAGTGATGCAGACCTCAGGGAGACCCTCAAACTTTTTATGCTTTACATTTGATATTGTGCAGTGAGGACACTGCAATATTCTAGTTGGGGGTGGCTTTTGTAGCTTGTGACCATGTAGCTTGTGACCATGCTGTGTAGCTTTTGACTATGATGTTCTATACACTGTGTGCCCTTGCTGGGCTTGGTTTGATTTGTCATATTTGTGTTAGTATTGTGCTTTTCTTATTTATTTTTCTTCTTATTAGCCTATATTTGTTTTAGTAGTATTTACTCCTTTTATTCTAGTATTCTGTATAGTAGTTTCTTTTCTTTTATTACTCCTTGGGTTTTCTTCATGCTACGGTTCTTTCCCAAGGAACACTTTAGTGAACCGGGTGACTTTTCCCTATGAGAGATAGTGTGACAACCTTCTTTAGGGAATTAGTCTTGTTTTGTTAGGATGAGGCTTTTGGATTATTTGATACTAATAAAAATTAGCCTCTTGTATGTAAATTATGAATTAACAATACCCCTCCAAAAATTTAATTTAAACTAAAAACAAGTAAGTTGCATGGTGTAAAACGATTTTCGTGATAAATTTTTGGCTCTTTTAGTGACTCTTAGCTCACTAGTTTGATAGAATTGATCCGTCTTCATTAATTCATGTGCCATGTGTGTTAGCGATTGTTGAAATAAATCTTGTGTTTACTCCCATCATCTAGAACTTGCCCGGTTGGTTTTTCAATGCTAATGATAGTATATTTGGTTGGAGGAATGATCTTAGGCATTCTTTGTTTTAATTTTAAACACCTCTTTAGCCTTTCAAGCCTACCGTTGTGTAAATAATATCACTAGTACCCCTTTTTGAGCCTTTAAACCTTTCTTTGGCCAACTCATTACAAACCTTCCCCTTTTTGCAAAATAATTCCCTCTTTTGAACCCGTCCCTCCTTGAACATTGAAATGAGGCTAAAAGCCTAAGTTGGGGGTGGTGTCAAGTGGAGATAGGCAAGGTTATGCATTGAGTCTAAGACCACATGCCTCAAAGTGTTTATTAAAGTATTCAAGCTCCAAAAGAAAAATGAAAAAGTTAGTCTTTATATATATGTGTAAATATGTACATTGTGGAGCCTTGAATAAAATTGGGAGAGGTGTGTAAGGTGGTTCTATATTGGGAACTAGGTGCCAATGAGGCTATGCGAGTTAAAGAGAATCAAAGTGCAAAAGGATGAAACTTCTGAGTAGTGTTCAAGGAGGATGAAGTCACATGTACCCAAATGCTTATCCAACCTTCCCTAAACCTACATTACAAGCTTAAAAGGTCCTTATGGGACCTCCAACTAAGCATTCTTGAATAAGCGTTGAATTAAAATAAGGGCAAGCTTATGGTATGAGGTGTTGTAACACTTGAAGTTTCTTTGTGAGAGCGAGTGTTTTCGAAATATTTGTCCCTTGTGTTGTGTCGTAAATATATTGTTCTTTGTTGGGACTTTCTTTCTTGTGAGGGTGCATGAATTAGAAAAGACCGGTGAAATTGAGTAAAGTGAGCAATCATAGTGAACTAGTGCCTTTGAGTCACTCATTGAGGCTTATTTTTGTCACTTGATTGTTTTGGAACTCCCTTGCACATTGTTGAAGTTGATTTTCTTTAGGAGGGAGTTATTCGGAAAAGATATACATACTTGAGCCTAATTGTTAGTATCAACCAAATCCATAAGTATGGTGTTTGAATGGGATAAGTTGGGGATAAT
This sequence comes from Nicotiana noctiflora, assembly GCA_032618575.1. Taxonomy (NCBI): domain Eukaryota; kingdom Viridiplantae; phylum Streptophyta; class Magnoliopsida; order Solanales; family Solanaceae; genus Nicotiana; species Nicotiana noctiflora. Next base: position 44,081 of record JASVEL010003333.1, read on the forward strand.
GTGATATGTTCATAATCGCAATGCCACTTGTATTTTAAATGGTGAATCCTCATTAAAGTTGTGGTTTTGATTTGCTTGAGGACAAGCAAAAGCTTTAAGTTGGGGGTGTTGATGAGTGGTGATTTTACCACTCATTTTAGCCTCTTTTGCTTAGCTTTTTATGCCTTTTAAGTATGAAATGAGGTTGCTTATGGTGGTTATTGCTAGATTTTCAGGTAAATGATGCTAGTAGGTGATTTGGGTTGAAGTGACAAGGAATTGAGCTAAAAAGAGAGGAAACATTGCAAAACTGCCAGGCATTTCGCTTCTGCGGATGTTTGATCGCAGAAGCGATGTCGCCTCTGCGGGATTTTGGTCGCTTTTGCGAATTGTCGAAGGATCAGCCAATTCCGCTTCTGCGGAGATGAAGACACAGAAGCGTGACCGCTTCTGCGATAGCAAGGTCGCCCCTGCGAACGTATCTTGGGGAGCATTCCGCTTCTGCGGTTCCTGTGGCGCTTCAGTGATGTCGCTTCAGCGGCTATTTTTCCGCTTCTGCGATGTTTTGAAAGATGGCACTTTCTCGCTTCTGCGGTAAAATTTTTCTTAAGCGGAGCCGCACCTGCGAGGTATTTTCCGCAGGTGCGGAAACTGTGCATCAGACCTGGACAGAACGGGCATTTCACAAGTTTTTACCCCTAATCAATTATATACTCGCCCAAACAGACACGGGAGGCATCTCTCTTCATCTCTCATCTATCTTTGGCATCTTGGACATATTTTTGGCTTAGAGAGAACAAGTTTGGAGGCTAGGGTTTTGCACACACACTTGGGTCTTGAAGATTAAAGCTTGTGGTTAAGGATTTCTTACCCATTTATGTTTATTTCTTCATTTCCTTGCTTTGTATTGTATATCTAAGTGTGTAGTATTTATTTCCAACACTTGAATCTTGTTTATGGGAATATTCATATTTAAAGTGTGGATTAAATATCTTGTTGTGCTTATGTATTGAATGATTTTTATATATTTATGAAGTGAGTTATTGTTACTTTAATTATTCTTGTTCTTTAATGTTTCCAAAGAGAATAGCTAACTCTAGGACTCGCCCATTTACTTTGAATTAATTTTGGGAAAGATAATTCGGAGTTGGGAAAGATTAATTAACAAGAACTTGAGGCGTTAACCCTCAACTTTATAGATTCGACCTAGGGATAGGTTTGAACTACTTGTAGCCTATCGGGTGTGCTCTATCTTCTAATTGTGATTAGGGATAATTCAATTAGGAAGTCTTGTTAGTCTTCGGAAGAAGCTAATTAAGAATTATTATCCATGGCTAATTAACATAAACTCGCTCATATTTGTAAAATCGTGAAATACATTGGATCGTTACTTGAGTGTAATTCCCGATGCATTCATACTTGTAGCCATTGATCATTTTATTTGCTTTCTAGGTTAGTTTACATTTTTTGCATTTAGATATAAACATTTTCCAAAACCCAAAATCTTAAGTGTTTGGCTTAGCGCGACTAGCGATAATTTTCTTGCATTCCTAATCACCTACATATTGTTCTCTGTGGGATTCGACCCCGACTCATAGTTGGGTAAATATATTGCGTACGACCGTGTCTATTGCTTTTTAGCGATAGAATTGGACGTCACCAAACCCGCATAACAATCCAGAAAAGAACCAATCTCATGTTTGGCACAATTTTCAATCAATATGTGGGTGTTTGGCGGTGGAAAATTATAATATGGACTTGCCTTGGTGAGATCCCGATAATCAATACACACCCTGGTCTTCCCATCTTTCTTTGGTACATGCACAATATTGGCTAACCAGGTGGGATATTTGGTAACCCGTATAACCTTTGCCTCAAACTGCTTATTTACTTCTTCTTTGATTTTCACACTAATATTTGTCTTGAATTTTCTCAGCTTCTACTTGACAGGCGGGCATTCCGAATAAGTGGGCAATTTGTGGACCACCTATCAGTACTCAGACATGGCATATCATCGTATGACCATGCAAAGATATCTTTATATTCATGCAACAACTTAATCAACTCTTCCCTGAACGAAGCTTCCAAATGGATACTTATCTTTGTTTCCCGAACAATTTCCTGATCCCCCAGATTGATTACCTCTGTATCATTCAAGTTAGGTTTGCGCTTTTCCTCATATTGACTCAACTCTTTACTAATTTCTTTCAAAGCCTCATCATCATCATACTCCACCTCATTATCACATTCAATTTCTTGTATTACTATTTGATTATCAAGACTAGGCCGTGAATTCCTCATGCATGACACATCATTGAAATCAACGTAAAATGGACTGTACAAGAAAAAAGAAAAGAAAGACAAAATAAAGGCTATGAGGAATGGAGAGAGAAAGAAATTGCATTTCATTGAATTTCGTAAGATAACAAGATTTGAATCATCCAATTCGTAAGAAATCTATATTACAACCTTGAAATAAAATAGATTTAATACTCAAAAAGCAAAAACAAAAACTAACTACCGCAACTCCCTCCGAGTTGAAAGAGGAGTAGCTTCTCAGTTATTCAACTTGGCCCGAGATCGTACGAACTGGACATCGATTCTGCTTGGACCTCGTCTGCTTCTACTACATCCACTTTTTCAAACAACTTTTCAAATCTTTCCATTAATTCTCTGTCAGGCCTTATCTCTGCTAAGACGGGTATCATTGTCGCCGGGCACCTCTTAGTACTTGATCGGACGAGAGAACAGGAGAGGCGAGGGATAGGTTTAAGGAGGGTCCAGATTTTCTTCTTTAGCTTTCAAGCTATCCTTATATCAGAAACGGTAGGTTTAAAGCCCAGCCCAAAAGTATCAATGTTACCAGGAAGACACACTGGTTGTGTAATACCTTGTAATGAAGCTCCCAATTCCTTTCCAGGTAGAAATCCATTTATCAACATTTCTGTGGCAGCCATAATAGATGTGTTAGCCACCTTTGGCATATGGACATGCTCACCCTCCAAGACTTTAGCGACCGATATTGTATCCGCCACTTGGTATACCCATGGGCCCTTATCATCCTCGACTTCTTTAAAGGGAGTAATAGCAATTGTCCTCCCCGTGGACCACGATCTCTTGACGATCCCATTCAAACTTTACCATCTGATGTAGTGAAGATGGCACAGCCTTCACAGTGTGGATCCATGGTCGGCCTAGTAAAAGATTATAGGATCTAGCAACATCCAACACCTGGAACTCCATCGTGAACTCCACAGGCCCAATTGTAAGATCTAGCACAATGTCTCCAACATTATTCTTCCCTCCCCCATCGAATCCACGTACACATATGTTGTTTTTGTGAATTATTTGATTATCGACCTTTAGCTTCTCCAAAGTAGACAGAGGGAAAATATTGGCACTCGACCCATTATCAATTAGCACCGGGTCACTACAGAATATTCGCATTTCACAGTAAGTACAGGGCTCTGTTGTGTTTAGTTCCCTCCACCAGCAATTCGTCATTTGAGAATGTCACCCTATTCACCTAAAAAGATTTGTTCGCGATGTTTTCAAGATTATTCACTATAATTTTCTCTGGCACATGTGCTTCATTCAAGATCTTCATTAGTGCACGATGATATTCATCTGAGTGAATTAGTAGAGACAATAGAGAGATCTGTGCCGACGTATTCCTTAGTTGTTCCACTATTGAGTAATCCTGTGCCTTCATTTTTCTCCGAAATTCCTCGGCTTCCTCCTCGGTGACAGCCTTTTTCACCTGTGCCGGATTGTCCCTTGTTAATTTAGCTTTTCTTAATTCCTCGTGGGCAAAGCACCTCCCGGATCTTGTCAAACCATGAGTTCACAAATTTCATCTCTGACCCCTTTCCCCCGATACATGATAGTCACTTTGTTGTAGTTCCATGGAACAACTTTTGCATCCACAATGGGCAACTGTGTTACTAGTTTAATGATGACCGGTTCTATTTGAACTCCTTTCACAACTAACGAGGGCTTTACAATTACCCCTGGTACTATCACTTTCACTGGCTCTGGTTTTGTTATCAACACTGGCTCATCAATCACTTGTTCAACTGCAACCACCGCTCTCCCACCCATTGCTTTCTCATCTACCCTGCTTTCACTTGCTTTGATCATCATTACCGTCCGAGATGGCTTTTTACACTCTCCCCACTGTACCAACTCAATCATATGAGCCTCATGATGAACAATTAGGGGATTCTGTGTAATATTAGGAGTTTCGGGGGCCTGAACTTCAATTCTCCTCGAATCAATGAGCTCTTGAATAGCATTCTTCCAGTTCCAACATTTCTCTGTGTCGTGCCCTGGAGCTCCTAAAGAATATTTGCAGCTGACAGAATGGTCCATGGTCCTTGGTGGTGGTTTTGGGATTTTTGGTTCAATAAGGTTTAGAACTCCAAGCTACCTCACTTTGTGAAATAGACTGGTGTAGGATTCTCCTAACGGAGTGAAAGTTTTTTTCTTTTGCAGCCTATCATTTATGACAACAGGGTTTCTGTATGTTTTTGGAGGTGGGTATGTATTCTGGGTTTGATAGGTGATGTGAGGAGTGGGTGCACGCCATGGTGCTTGTGGTTGCGGGTAAGTTTGGGCATGATGGATTGAAAGTGGGGAACAGGGGGAGGATAATAATGTTGTGGTGGGCCGTATGGTGTAGGTGGATAAGGTTGGTGATGTGGGAGGGGTTGATGATAGTAAGGAGAAGGACCCCTAGACCACGTCCTTCCTTCTACAACATCTACTTCTTCTTTCTTCTTCTTCCCCAGGACCCCTCCAGTGCCTGTTTGGATGGCCTGAGTTGTATCCTTTATCGCCAAATAGCTCATGATCTTAGTAGACTTTAAGCCTACCATACTCCCCATTTTGACAACTTCATTGAATGTATTTCCAACAGCTGGCACCAAATGTCTATAATATGTGGGCTCTAAAGCTTGCAAGAAGTAATCCACCATTTCACCCTCTTTCATGGGTGGATCGCCTCGAGCGGCCTGCTCTCTCCATCCGAATCCGTATTCTCTGAAGCTCTCCCCTAGCTTCTTTTCAATCTTCGTCAGGGAGAGTCGGTCAGGAATAATCTCCAAATTATACTGGAAGTGATTAGCAAAAGCCTGGGCTAAGTCGTCCCAGGTAAACCAACGAGTGTGGTCTTGCCTTGTGTACCACTCCAAGGCTGATCCACTAAGGCTCTGACTGAAATAGGCCATTAGGAATTTGTCTTTTCCACTAGCGCCCCTCATTTTAATACAAAATCCTCTCAAGTGTGCCACAGGGTAACCATGACCGTCATAGAGATCGAACGTTGAAAATTTGAAACCTGCCAGCAACTACACTTCTGGAAATAGGCATAGATCATTATAGGCCACACCTACTTGGCCCCCGAGGCCTGTATATTCCGGAAAGACTGTTAAAGACTTTTCACTTTACGAATCATTTCATCTAGTTCGGGGTTTTTGGGTGGTTTCTCTTGCTCGAATATATCAATGAGAGAAGTGTAAGGATAATAATCATGTTGTTGAAAGGTAGATTCTGGTGGATAGTAGTGGTTGCCTTGGGTATGGAACAGAGGTTAACTAGAAGACTTTTGTAATGAGGCCGTTGGATGAGCCACATACACGGGAGCAACTGGAGGTGGTGGTGGAGGAAGGGGTGGTGTTTGTGAAGTGGTTGCATAATATGGGGGGTGTGTGGGGTAGGTAGGGGATGAATTTACAGTAGGAGGATCTTGTGTTTGAATAGGTGGAGAAACATAGGCGGGATGGGCAGATTATACGGGTAAGGGTTGTCCTTTTGCCCAGGCCTGGTACATTTCGGCCATTTGTTGCTTAAGTTTGTGCATTTCTTCCTTCATAGCATTTAAATCCACCACTTCATCATCCCTAGCTGGGTCAACAATTGTGGCCTCAATCTCTTGGCTAATCATTTTGGACATATCTTTAGAGCGGGTATTCTACGGATGAGTTGCCAGAATGTAGCTTAAAACCAACTATCTGGACTCAATAACAACAAAGCTCGTTAGTGGTTAGGTCATTATTAATCAAATAATCGCACATTGGGAACATAGATACATTTAAACAATTTTGCTCGGCCACATGCATCATCCCGACTTTCTCAACTATGGCTTTTCATTCATTCATGCCTTTTCCTTTGCTTTGCCAATTCTTTTGTTATGACTTTTCATTATCTCTTTTTTTTTCCTCATTTTTTTTACATTTTCATTATTCATCATTTTTTCCTTTTTTTTTTAAACATCCTTTTGATTTATATTTGTATAATTGTTATCGATCTTATAAAATTGTCTATCGCGAATGTGTTTAAACAAATGAAAAACAAAAGAATATAAATACAACTTTTTTAGGAATTTTCAAATTCAATAATAGCCAACATATTGATTACAACGACAGACTCTAGATGACAACCAAGCTAAGACCTAACTGTTTGAAATGAAATGCAGAATGAAAAATACAAACTCGAATGATTGACCTAATGCAATACAGACTTAAGAATACATCAAAGATCCTGGTGCCCGTGGGACATCGTTCGGTCTCGGCGCGGGCCTATATGCAAGTCCCTTTTGGAGTTGGCCTAGGTCACCCATTATTTGTTTCACAAATATCATCACTGGGGCGAAAAATGTTGTCTGGGTCATATCCTCACATATTTGGCACTTCCATGTGATGTAATGAGCAATGTCGAGGATTCTTTCTCTAATTATTCTTTTTTCCTGAAGTAACCTCCCAATTTGTTGAGCCTGAGCCTCCAAAGTCTGTTGATTTTTCTCTTGAAGTTGTTGCAGATCCATCTCTAATTGTGCTAAGGCCATGTAGCAATGTTCCCTTTCCACACTAAACCCTTTTGCTTGTTTGCTCATTTTGACCTCTACGGTAATAACGTTTTTCCTCAATCTGGCAACCTCAATATCATGCTCTTCTTTTAATTGATGAATCATGCGGGCCCGTTCATCTGCATTCTTAGCCAATTGTCTTCAAATCCCAGCTAATTCTTTTTCTACTTTGTCAAGGTCAAAACTGTAATCACTCACTTTTTGCCGCAAATTGTCTATCAACTTTGCATCTTGGGCATTTCTGCCAGGGGTTTCAGCTGCTATCTTCATTTTCTGAATTTGAGCTCATAATGCCTCATTTTCTTTAACCAGTTGCTTTTTATCACCCTCATCAACTGCTGCCTGTACACTATTTTTGAACTTGAGGTCCTAGACCTATTTTTCCAACATGCTAATCTTTTCCCGGTACTCATTTTCTTTGGACAGCCAATCCCATTGCTCTCTCGATGATTCAACAAATTCTTGGATATGAGGTCTTTTAGCCGGCCTTTCATGCTCGCATTCTCTCCTATACCAAACGAAATAGCCATGTGACACTTCTCCTTTAGCCCGATCCCTCACACAAGTATCTGATTTTAAGCATTGGCATTCATTCCGAATCTGATAGACTTTTGCTTCAGGGAATTATCCGTCGGGACTAATCTCGACTACTTGAGTACTGAGGTCTCCATCTTATAGTACTATCTGGCATCTTCTGAGTTGCCGTAAGACTTGATATGGAGATAGGGTTGAATACTTTTAAGCCCCATTAAGAGAAAATGCGACCTCTCCGTTGGCATGTATATGATTTCATTAACAGGTAGCCACCTGAGCGTCCATTCAATCTGACTAGCAGTAAGAGATCGGAAGTATGTTGTCCAACCCTTATGGCAATTTGACTCCTTTAATCCTCGTGTAGAATTCTTCTATGCATGTTTTTTCTAGAGAGCCATAGCTCAAAAACTAATGACGATGGTACAAGTGATCGATCATCCGCATTTATAATAATAAATTGCATCCTTCGAAGAAATCTACTCCGTCTTTGCAGGTAGTGAGGGCACAAAAAATATAAGCTAATACCATAGATGCCAGAGTACTATTAGCTTGAGTGAGGAGAGCGCTGACAATTCCGGCTATTCTTATATCAATGTTCCCATCTTTCTTTGGAAACACTATCAGATCCAGAAAAGCTACCATGAAAGCAAAACGTCTATGTTCCTCCAAATTTTGTGCGGTTTGCTTTACTACAAATCTTGTTTCCCGGATTGTTAAAACCACTGATATGACCATATTTGTGATATATGAAATTCATAGTACAAAAGCCATACGTGAAATCATCATTGTGCACACTCCGGGCTATTTTTAACGAGTCTAGAAATCTGTGAGCGGTCACTGCTCATGGAGCAACTGGGTATTTTTCTTTCAAGGGAACCTCATCTTTCCCAATGTAACCGGCAACTTCCCCTAATGTCGGGGTAAGCTCAAAGTTCGAAAAATAAAACACATTGTGTGTCGGATCCCAATAGGTAACTAATGCTCTTATAATATCTCCTCGAGGCACAATATCGAGTAAACCGGTAAGCCCTTTCAAATATTTCTTGACTTCATCTTGTCCTCTTCACCCACATCATTCACCACAGACGTAACTCCAAAGGGATTTTATTCATGACTGAAAAAGGTTCTTTTTGAATCGTGCTCATACTGCACATTTATTAAGGTGATTTTAATCACTTATTATGACCAAAAAAGGAAAAAGACAATATATATTTTTTCACAATTCTAATTTTCAAAAATAGAGCCCGATTTTGCTGATACGGCCTTTCAGCACTTCAAAAGAAGATTTTAAGGTTGTGCCTGCTAACATTGGGGAATGACTCAAAAGTGAACATTTTTGCATAAATAGCCTTCTGATGCCCTTTCGGGACATTCGGCTATTTTGTCAAAAAACATCACTCGATTTATGACAAAATTTAAAATTTAATATTTTTTGGCTATTTTCGCAAAAGAGGTGGTCGGACCCGTTAAGGGTTGCCTACGTATCATGCCCCGAAGGACGAGAATCAAACCAGCGTAGTTCAGCCAAACTATTTTAGAACAAACCATTTGTTTTTCATTTCTAATTCTGGCAAAACCAAATATCCCAATTATTTTTTAAGACAAAATTTTACTATTTTTATTGGCAGACCAAACTATTATTTTTTAATTTTTTTTTAAAATAAGACAAAATAACGATTTTTCAATAATCCCAAAAACTCTTTTTATATTTTCTTTTGACAAATTATTAAAATCAACAACTTTTCCATTTCGACCCTTTCCACAAAAGTTTGGCAAAATTTCGACAGTATTTGGGTATTGGTTTTTTTCTAACATCAACATTTGTTATTTTCTCTTTTCTCTCAATTTAACAAAAATTTTCTTTTTCTCTCCCTTTTTTTTAACCGGTCAGCATGCTGGTCCGAGACAAATAAATGCAATACGTAATCATGATGGTCTTTTCATATTTGGTTACCTGTCCTAGACGGATCCAACCCCTGTGTTGATTCCCCTAAGTCATACGTGATGCAAATAAACGTCTCTATTTTTAGGTTCAAAACCTGGTTATATGTTCTAGACTGTGTACCCGAGCGGACAACTCAACTCGAGGAGGGGGCTACGTACCGGGGACCCGCGGGATCGTCCGGCTTAGTAACTTGTCCGGCCTCTTTCTTATTTTGGGTATTACACTAGCAGAATGGGAAGTCTCAACTAGTAAGCACATCCCCAGAGGTAAGAAGAGAAGGGTTTTTGGCATAGTATTATATACAATTCAAATAGTATCAAAGCGGTAAACACTTATCACATTAATCATAAACATATAGGGAAATCAGATATAAACAAATACAACAATTATTTCGAGCTCGAATTTTTAAACCCTGAACAAAAATTTCGGGTTTTTGTTCCCCAGCAGAGTCGCCAAAGCTGTCACACCTCCTTTTTCGTTTACTACACCCCGCGAAGGGTATAATAAAAGAGTTTTTCTAATTAAAGGACGGTCGGAATAGAATTTATTTATTTATTTATTCAGAGTCGCCACTTGGGAGATTAATGGTGTCCCAAGTCACCGGTTAAATCTCGAACCGAGGAAATATGACTCTGCTAACTGTCCGCAAACCAGAAATCCGGATAAGGAATTCTGTTAACCCGGGAGAAGGTGTTAGGCACTCCCAAATTTCGTGGTTCTAGCACGGTCGCTCAACTGTTGTATTTGATTTATCTAATTTTTGTATATATTCTATTTTTCATGTGCATTTTATTAATAACTCGCTTTTATTGTTGAATTTTATAGGAATTGCAACGTCGTGAAAAGGCATTTTGGACCACACCGTACCAGTACGCATGTGGCCTTTAACACATTTCGACTTCATTGAGATTCTAATTTGGGTCACATAAATTTGCACCCGTATTTAACAAAGTAATATTATTATTAATTGCGCCTAAAGGGACTACGTATGTATTAACTTTGGGAAAAACTGTGAAATTTGCTAAACGATCCTCCCAATTTCTAAGTATTTTATTAAGAGATTATTGAGAGCCCCGCAATTGTATATTTGATGCGGCGAGGCTTGTCTCATTTTTTTTACTAAGGCCAACCTAAAATAAGATACAATTTCCTACTTAATTCGTTTTCTAGTAAAATAAAAAGAAACTCATTAATTAATATATCGATCTATCATTATTACTATATTTGAATGAATGTTGAATTTTTGTCAATAATAAACTTAATGAAGGTTCAGCAATTTGGGCCTTAAAACTGGCTTCAAGCATGTTCAACTTTAACCATTCTAGAAACACTGCCCATATGTGGGCCTTGTCCAGACGGGAACAGGCCGAAACTTTATTTGATTAAGGAGGATGTCCAATCTAATCCACACAGAAGTCTAATTTTGATCTCACATAATGTTTAATAAATATTCAATTAATGCACAACTTGAGAGTTCAATAATGTACTTATAGATTTGAAACAGAAATTAAATTAATAGTACTAACAATTGTTTTTTCCTTTTTATTACCAAGTGTATTCTTAACATTGTAAAACTTGAAATGAAGATCTAACACTAAAAATTCCTGATTCAATTACAACGCCCACTGACACTGATGTTACGATTGGTAAGCAAATTTTTTTAAAAATTTATTAAGCACAATAGACCTAATTATCAATCAATCAACCTAAAACCTGAATTACAAACATTCTAAGAATTTCAACCTGAAACGATTTACAATTAGTCTCAATTTCAAAATGTCTATAGTCTGATAATAAACAAAGTCCTGATACAATCCTTTCAAACAATTAAAGGCAAATAGCTTGAATTAACACAATCACAAAAGGAATTATTTAACTAAATAACAACGAAACTCTGATGTACTATTTGAACATAAGCAGGTATTCATTTCACTTTAAAAATTAGAGCTGAATAGCAGAACAAATGGTAGAAGATGTACCTGAATTGCGGCATATAAATAAAAATGAGTCAGCAATGGTAAGTCGCAAACAACAACTCAAAATTTAACACAGTAATGATCTCAGGACATTCCAGTAAGCATTTCAGCACCAAATCAATTAGAGATTCAACCAAAGTACACCCAATAACACCAAATGAACTCAAAATATTCCTAAGATACCCTTCGAAACTCCAGCAATCAAAACTACATTAAAATTGTGAGAAACTACAATTACGAGTTGCAGATTGATCTAAAATTACTGATGGAACAGTAATTTTTGGATTTTTACTGAGTTTTCTAATGTTTTTCTATATTTTTTGGCGTTTTGAATTTGAAAATGAATCTGAAAGTTCAGGAGATTTTTTTTGGGGGGGGGGGGGAATTTGAAGGCTGAAAAAACTTGTGATTCAAGGCATTGGGGTGCCTTTTATAGGCACCAATAGAATGTTCTAGGTGTTTTATTTTCCCTCTTTTTTTTAATTTTCAGATTTGCTTAGAAGTCCCTCATTTTCTCACTTTTTCCTCAAGTTACTACCACTACATTTATTAAAATTATACTAGGAACCCATTTGGAATATTCTAGAAGGTTCTCCCTTCATCTACACTACTCCTATGCCCTTGTAAATGCCTATACTATCCTCACTTGTATGCTAAAATTGTTAAACTATCATTTTTAATGCCTATAATACCCTTGAAACCCCCCAATAACTACTAACCCCATCTAAATAAACAAACCCCCAACCCTTGACCAAAACTAACTAGAGTTAACTAAGAGGATTAAGATATATCCAAACAATCTGAAATCAATCTCAATTAATCGTAGAATCAAAAATATTATTAACACAGAAATGATAAAATCCAATAAAGCATCCTAGTGCCTAATTAACCATGCAGAAGTAATACTTGAAACATATTTATAGAACCAAATACATAATTAATCTAGTTAATCTCATTTATGCATCAGAAAATTAGAACAATTAAGAAGAACCCTAGCGTAGGACATGCAGAGTCTTAATAATTAGATTGCATCTGCCTTAATGAGTAAATTATGATTTCTGTAAATGAAAATTAAAAATATTCAAAAATTAAGAAGAATTTAACTTAAACTAACATTACATTATTTGACCTAATTAATATTAAGAGGAACGAAAATAGATCTGAAGGAAGATTCAAATCGAAATTAAACAGGGTATTATTGGTTTAGAATACTTACTAGTTTGGACCAACATAGGCTAGGTTTTTTATGCTTGAGATCTTGATGGACTAAGGCTCAGCTTTTAGGTCGACTAAGTATTGAAGTGGTCTTTAATCATGTGTTTCCATGAGAAACACAACATCAAAGACCATTCCAATCCAAAATCGGGAAACTTCCAATTTTTAGGGTTTGCCGTCAAACTTCGATCCGGAATTTGAAAGAATTCAGCAATGTTCGACACTTTTTTGCTAGAGATTTAGGATGAGGGAGATCTGGAGGTGGTGTGGTGTGAATTGTAGGAATTTTGGAGGAGTTATGATTTTTGGTCTGGATAGGGATTTGAGGAAAACGTGTTTAATGGTTGGAAAGACAAGGTAAAGAAGGGTGTGGGGTGAAATTTTGGGGTTGATTGGAGTTGTGCCACCGCCGGCGACGCGGTGGATAACGGCAGTGTTAAGGCGAGGCGATGCCGTCGTTACCAGAGGTTAATACGAGGAAGATACAAAATGTCTTTTAGGGTTTGTATAATTTGAGACACTTATATTTAATATTTAAGAATGAATGAGGGTCGTTGGATGAAGTGCAATGGATAGCCGTGATTGTCCTTTAATTTTTAATCATAGGACGACGTAGTTTGACCACTGAACTACGTCGTTTCCTCTGCCTTTGGACTAAAGCTTGGACTGGGTGGGACTATTTATTTGGGCTTGGGGCGTGGGCTGAAGTGTATTTTTCTAGCTGGGTGAATTTTTGACTTAACAAACCAACCCCATTTTTCAAACTATTTCATTTTTAGCTTTTGTATTTCATTTTTTGTTTATTTATTTATTTTATTTTATTTTGTATTTTTCCTGGTTTTATAAAAATACTGAAATAAAGACTTAATTCAAAATTAAACTAATTAACTTCTCAAAATTCTATTTAAAAATAAATGCGACAATTATGATCTAAAATGCTAAAAAACTATTTTTGTGATTTTTCTTTTAAATTGTTCTAAAATGAATTAATACCTATTTAATACAAAAAATGTGAAATTACATTCCCCATGCAAATGCGTATTTTTATATTTTCATATGAATTATCATGCTTAAAATAAAATGCAACATAACAACAAATTCAACAAAAATCCACAAAAATTGTAAAATAATAAAGAAATCATTTTATTTGAAATTTTTTGAATAAAATTACTTAGGGCAAAAATCACGTGCTCACAATATTTTCATATGAATTGCTTAGGCATAGCAAGTAGCCTAGTAACAAACAACCTCAAGTTCTGCAAATTAACCAATGCACACAAGAAAGGAGAAGCAACCACTTCCACTCAAAGAGGTTACATCAGAACCAGGTTCAGATACCTCCAGGGTCCATATATACTGTGGACCCACATACAATACAAAGGTAGTGCTGACAGGAACTTCATCTGGATGAAGGGCATGATCATTAAACACAGAGGAGGAAAAAAGGAACAACATTCAGAAAAGCAATCAAGCTTGCATGTACTTTTTTGGTTAAGGATGCTCCGGGTGGTGGTATTAGTACTTAGTACTCAATCCACCGGAGAGAAATTAACCATTGAGTACAATTTTGGTACAAGGAAGGTCATAATCTTTTATAAGGACAATGACCTCCAAGTACACACATATCAGAACTCGAAAGTTCATGAGAGTGCGGACAGCAAATCCTCCTTTTCTAAAGGGGAATTGCTGGATGAGGTACGAGGTAGAAATTCACTAGGCAGATATATGTTCATACAGTTTACAGGGAAAGCAGAAATAGATACAAGGCAGACATGCGACAAGAAACTAAAGAAAAAAAGGAAATACAAAGATTGTACAAGACAGGGCCTTTACGAAAAGGCAGCAGGGGTGCATCTTCATAGGATTTTCCTTGGAGCAGCACACACACTCCGGCAGAAGGACAAGGCCTTGATTAACGAGGTAAGTGGTCACACCAGTGCATCCACAAGATTCATGGGAAAAACAAGAGGAAAAGGGGGAGTGAGTATCAGATCTACACATGCAACAAAAAAGAGACAATGAAGAGGCTAATACTGAGAGAAAAGAACTTACCAAAATCCGTTTTTATGGTCCAAAAGCTTCATCTTCAGGCTCTTAGATTCTTCAACCAGTATGGTACACAGGGAGATAGCAGTGACTTACAAAACAAAAACAAGAAGGAAAATAAATGGAGAGAAAGGAAAAAGAATAAGAAAGGAAGGAGAAGTGAGGAAATGATTACCTGGGAAATGGTTATCGGAGAGATGGAACTTCAATGGTGGAGGACCTCAAGCGACAGGTCTTCAGGCGAAGAGTTTGATGGACTCCTGCAAAAAATGAAGAAACTTATGAGACAAAGACGAGGAGAAAAGGGAGAAAAAGAAAACAAAGAATAGAGAAGAATAGGAGAAGAAAGCAAAGGAGAAGAAGTCATAAACAACTAAAAGAGAGGAGGAATATAAAGAGATTTACCTGGATGAATAGACAGATTTGGGTGGCCATTTTAGTGATGGAGAAGCTCCGATGGTGGCAGATCGGAAGCCAGCAGATGATTTTGGGGATAGATGGACATGTGACCATGGGAGGTGAAGAGGTGAACATGGGTGAAGTCTCTGAGATGAGGGAGAAGAAGAGATGGCTTGGGAAGTGTAAAATGAAAATGAAAGGCTGACCTAGCTGTGTTAGTCAATTAGGAAAGTATCTAGAAGTGTGTATAGTGAAAGACAATTGTCGTGCAACTTGGGTGTATAAGTGGCTAATTTTAAACTCACAAAATATCTGGGGGGTAAGAGTGGTTACACGTGCAAACTGGAGAAATTAAATGAAGGGGCTATAAGGCAAAGAGGTGGCTATGGGTTTAATATTAAAAAGAGACTAGGTGATGGCTATGTGAGTAAAATCGGAGCGGATCTGGGCTGGAGGAAAGATTTTGGGCCGGGGAAGGGAGATATTGAAGAGGTCGTCTGGACTATGTATGTGGACTGGGTAGCACTATAGTGGGTAGTAACACCCTTGGGCTTCTCGATTGGCCCTAGCTGGTCTGTTGTGCGATTCGCGCTGCTGGATCAGGGAAAACATGGTGTATTTGGGTCATTGTGTGCGAATTGGGCTGCTGGATTAATTATGTTAATGACAATAGGGCTAGTTTTATATATACCAAGGTTTTATAGCCATTATCTGAGATCATTGTTGAGCACATTGCTTAATTATGATCATAGGTATTATGTTTTAGGCAAGTTCTATTTTTTTCATTTCTTTAGACATATCGACATTATTATTGTATTTCCTTTATTTTATTTGATATAAAAACTAGTCCTAGGCTCTGCCTAGTGGATTGATAAAAAAACGTGCTCACAATATGTAGCATTATTATACCTATGGGGACAATTCCCTCTTACAAGGTTAGAAAGGAGACTCACAACGCTTTAAGTGCACTTCAAATACCAAGAACGAATCCAAGCCCTCAATTCGCATCCAAATGATCCCCAACTAGTTAAACGAAGTAAGAATAGTCAATATAGACTCGCAAGATTGAATTCTGGCTACTTAAGCAATTTTCCAACAATTAACGCAAGTTTTCCTAATATTCGACCCCAGGTCCACGTGCCCGGATTCAAAAACTTTTAAAAGAAGTTGTTCTTTACAACCTAAGGATCAATAATATATGATTTCTAATTAATGACATAACAAATTTTGTGGTTAAATTTAAATATTATTAAAACCCTAGGTTTTTGCCCAAAGGAGGAGTGAAAATGTGATAAAACTAACTTCGAACCTGTATTAATGAACCTCACTGCCCAGCTATTTCTGCATCTGCGGTCAAGGGACCGCATCTGCAAGGAAAGCGGCCGCATATGCGAGAAACGGGCCAAGGGGCTGGGACCACTTCTGTAGTCTCCAAGTCGTATCTGAGGTTCCTCTCCTGACCCGTTTTCGCGATGGGAGAACCACATCTGTGATCTAAGAACCGCAGATGCGGGTTATGACAGAAGCAGCAAATCCTTCAGCCCTTCTCAAATTTTCCACTCCACTCGAGCCTCGTTCAATTGACGCTCGCGGATCCCGGGCCCTGCCCGAATATACCGACAAGTCTGAAATCACGAGACGAACAAACTCAAACCTTCGAAACATCCGAGACAACGCTAAATCTTGAAATCACCCCCTAAAACCAAATGAATCAAACTTATGAACTTCAAGTTCTTAATTTTCCACCAACGGGCCAAAACACCCTAAAAATTGTCACGACCCCAAACCCGATCGTGATGGCGCCAAGCACATTGCTAGGCCAGCCCGATCAATCACACACATCACCGCGCTACCAGCTGACATCTTTGTTTCAAAATCATTAATAACAAGATAGTTTACGAAGTTTAACATAAGTAATAAAGATATCCCAATAACAGTGTAATACCCTCCCACATATCTGGGGGTCACAAGTCAAGAGCCTATACTGAATAACATAGTGATAACAACACTGTATATAGAATAAGTCTGAAAATGCGGAATGAAAATGTGATAAAACTAACTTCGAACCTGTATTAATGAACCTCACTGCCCAGCTATTTCTACATCTGCGGTCAAGGGACCGCATCTGCAAGGAAAGCGGCCGCATATGCGAGAAAGGGGCCAAGGGGCTGGGACCACTTCTGTAGTCTCCAAGTCGTATCTGAGGTTCCTGTCCTGACCCGTTTTTGCGATGGGAGAACCACATCTGCGATGTAAGAACTGCAGATGCGGGTTATGACAGAAGCAGCAAATCCTTCAGCCCTTCTCAAATTTTCCACTCCACTCGAGCCTCGTTCAATTGACGCTGGCGGATCCCGGGCCCTGCTCGAATATACCGACAAGTCTGAAATCACGAGACGAACAAACTCAAACCTTCGAAACATCCGAGACAACGCTAAATCTTGAAATCACCCCCTAAAACCAAATGAATCAAACTTATGAACTTCAAGTTCTTAATTTTCCACCAACGGGCCAAAACACCCTAAAAATTGTCACGACCCCAAACCCAATCGTGATGGCGCCAAGCACATTGCTAGGCCAGCCCGATCAATCACACACATCACCGCGCTACCAGCTGACATCTTTGTTTCAAAATCATTAATAACAAGATATTTTACGAAGTTTAACATAAGTAATAAAGATATCCCAATAACAGTGTAATACCCTCCCACAGATCTGGGGGTCACAAGTCAAGAGCCTATACTGAATAACATAGTGATAACAACACTGTATATAGAATAAGTCTGAAAATGCGGAATGTTTAATAATCATAAGAAAAAGAAGGGAGAGTTGGGTCCCGCGGATACCAGGCAGCTACCTCGACAACTCTGAAATAATCTGGAAGCAGCTGAAAGTCAGCCCTGCTGAGAGGTACCTGGATCTGCACAAAAGGTGCATGGAGTAGAGTGAGTACTTCCAACTCAGTGGTAATAGGCATGTATAATGATATTGAAGGTAAGAACACCCAATAATACCACATAGTAAAGCTATACAATATCTCATTTTCCTTTTTAACAGAATAAGACTTAGGGAAGCTATAACAGGTAAAACAGTTAAGTACAAATGAGTAAATGCAATGCAGATGCACGAACATGACGCTACGGCACGTAGCTAGATCCATATGGGTACCCACGCTCACTGTAGGGGTTCAGACTCTGGAGGGGCTCCTACACCCCAAGCGCAATATCAGTGACATATGCTGCGGCGCGTAGCCCGATCCACTATCAGTCCAGCTACATGCAATGCAAGCCTCACATGCACAAATAATTATCTTTTTAAATCTGTTTAGCAGAAATTATAGAAATCAGTGTTCAGAAACCTTAGAATTTGCAAATCATTTTTATACGTTGTTTAGCTCAGGACTGATATCATGAAAACATGCTATAATCATAGAAACAATAATAACGATCCTCACGGGATCCAAATAACCGGCACACAGCCCAAATATATCCACAACCATCTAAGTAGGAGGTTTACCAGCTCAATTATAGCCAACAACACAGTACAATGCTACTCGGTTGGACTAAGCCATAGACCCCAATCACAATCAACCCCGCACTCACCGTACAGTATGTGTCTCGCCTTAATACAATGTCACATAGTAATATACCAGGGTTTCAAACCCTCAGGTCATCATCCACACCTATTAGTCATCTCGAACCGGCTCCGAAACTAGTCCACAATGCCTTTAACTATAGAATCGACCTCCGCGGGTGCCAAATCTGATCAAAACCAATAAGAATACATCAAAATAGGCTAATGGAATATAACCTAATCGAAATAACTCGAAAAACTCCCAAAAACACGAAGTTTCCAAAACCCGAGCCTTGGGCCCGCTTCTAAAAAAATTATGAAATTTATATTTTTGAAATCCTCATCTCGCCATGAGTCCATACATATAAAATTTATCAAAATTGGAGTCCAATAGCCCCTTCAAATTCCAAAATTTCAAAATAAAAATCAACCCTAACTCCTCCAATTTACACCCCAATTTCAGTGATTTAGATGAAGATCACGTAATTAGTCCATAAAACTTACCTCCAATCGAAATCTAGGTGAAAACCTCTTACTCTCTCGTCCAATTGCTTCAAACTATGCCCAACAATGGAGGAAATATGATTTTTCTCGCGGATGAAATGTTATTAAACCCTTCTGTCCGCCCAGATAAATACACTATGCGATCGCATCACCAGACCTGCGATCGGATAGAACAATATTTTCCTGCCTCAAAAATGACTTATGTGATCGTACTCAGCTCTTCGCGGTTGCATTGCTTCATCAAACAACACTACATGATCGCATTCAAAAGCCTGCGATCGCATAGAACAAAATAAGAACCTGGGACCCCTGGTGCAATAATCTATGCGAACGCACAAACCCTCTGCGATCGCAGAAGACAAACTCCTACAACTATTTGATCGCATACTACCTGACCGCGATCGCATTGAACAAAATATCAGAGCCACCCCTAAACCTTCTATGCGATCGCAGCTGAACCCCTGCGATCTTATTGAACAAAAACCTGCAACATTATGACAGCAATATCTGATATCCTAGCTTAACCAAAATGATCCGTTTTAACTCCTGGAATCAGTCCGAGGCCCCTAGGACCTCAACTAAAACCACCAACCTACTCCAAAACACGATACGAACTTGTTCCAATCATAAAAACACGCCCTTAAACACAAAAATCATCAAATAAAGGCGGATTCAAACCTAAGTTTCAACTAAAACTTCAAAAACCTACATTCAATTAAAAACCCGAACAAACGATGTCCGAATGACCTAAAAATTTGCAGACATATCCAAAATCACCTAACAAAGCTACTGCATCTGTCGGAATTCCATTCCGACTCCCGGATCAAAACCTCTCCTATCAATCGGATTTCGCAAAAATTCCAACTTCACCAATTCAAGCCTATTTCTATGCCAGACTTCCAAATTCAATTCCGATCGCTCCCTAAGTCACCAATCACCTCCCTAAGCTAACCGAACCACCGGATTGCATATCCGATCCCTCTAACTACATAGTTAACTTCAGGTTGACTTTTCTGAAACATACTCCCTTCTAAGTGGCTATATGCCTTATTTTCAACCAGAATCAATCCGAATTCACCCGATATACTCTAATAAAAATATAGAAAAATGAAGCAATGCGATAAGGGGGAAACGGGGAGGTAACTCTCGTGATAACGGGCCAGGTCGTCACATCCTTCCCAACTTAAACAAACGCTCATCCTCAAGCGGGTCAAGAAACATACCTGGAGTCTCAAACAAGTGTGGATATCTACTCTGCATCTCCCGCTCGATCTCCCAAGTGTCCTCCTCCACGGGCCGACCTCTCCACTGCACCTTCACTCACACTATATCCTTAGACCTCAATTTCTGCACCTGACAACCCAATATAGCTATAGGCTCCACATCATAAATCAAGTCATCATCTAGCTGAACTATAATGAAATCCAACACATGCGATGGGTCCCCAAGATACTTCCGAAGCATAGACATGTGGAACACCGGATGAACTCCTGATAGGCTGGGTGGCAAAGCAAGCATATAGGCCACCTCTCCAATCCTCCTGAAAATCTCAAAAGGGCCAATGAATCTCGAACTGAGCTTTCCTTTCTTTCCAAATCTCATGATGCCTTTCATAGGTGAAACCTTCAGCAAGACCTTCTCACCCACAGAATATGACACATCTTGGACCTTTCGATCCGCATAACTCTTCTAGCGCGACTGGGCTGTGCGAAATCTCTCCTGAATCACCTTCACCTTGTTCGAAGCATCCTGGACCAACTCTGTCCCCAACAACCTAGCCTCACCGGGCTCAAACCAACCAATTCGAGATCTACACAATCTCACATATAAGGCCTCATACGGCGCCATCTGAATACTAGATTGGTAGCTGTTTTTATAAGCAAACTCTGCGAGAGGCAAGTAATTAGCCCAGGAACCACCAAAATCAATAACACAGGTGCGCAACATGTCCTCCAAGATCTAAATGGTACGCTCAGACTGTCCGTCCGTCTGAGGATAAAATGCAGTACTCAACTCAAGCTGTGAACCCAACTCATGTTGAAATGTCCTCTAGAACTACGAAGTAACTAAGTACCTCTATCTGATATAATAGAAACTGGAACCCCGTGCAATCTCACAATCTCACGGATGAATATCTCTGCTAACCACTCCGAGGAATATGCAGTACACACAGGAATGAAGTGAGCTGACTTGGTCAGCCTATCCACAATCACCCAAACTGAATTGAACTTCCTCGCTGTCAGAGGGAGACCACTAAAAAAGTCTATAGTAATCCTCTCCCATTTCCACTCAAGAATATCAATACGCTGAAACATGCCATCAGGCCTCTAATGCTCATACTTGACCTGCTAACAGTTGAGGCACCGAGCTACATGACTCACAATATCCTTCTTCATCCTTCTCCACCAGTAATGCTGTCTCAAATCCCGATACATCTTCGCGACACTTGGATGGATAGAATACCACGAGCTATGGGCTTCCTCCAATATCAACTCCCAAAGGCCATCTACATTGGGCACGCAAATCCGGCCCTGCATTCTCAACACACCATCACTATCAATAGTAACATCCCTGGCATCATCATGCTGAACTTTGTCCTTAAGGACAAGCAAGTGTGGATCATCATACCGGTGCTCACGAATGCGTATCATATAAGGAATACCGAGAAACAATGCAAGCCAACACCGTTCTGGGCTCTGAAATATCCAACCTCACTAGCCGATTGGCCAACGCGTAAACATCATATACAAAGGGTCTCTCCCCAACTGGAATATACGCAAAGCTGCCTATACTAACCGCCTTTCGGCTCAAAGCATCAGCCACTACATTAGCCTTCCCTAGATGATATAAAATGGTAATGTCATAATCCTTGAGCAGCTGAAGCCACTCCACTGCCTCAAATTGAGATCCTTCTATTTAAACAAGTACTGGAGACTGCGATGATCAGTATACACCTCACAGGACACGCCGTACAAATAGTGCCTCCAAATATTCAAGGCATTAACTATGGCAGCTAACTCTAACTCATGAACAGGGTATTTCTTCTCATGAGGCTTTAACTGACGAGAAGCATAAGCAATAACTCTACGCTCCTGCATCAATACACAACCTATCCCCACTCTAGATGCATCACAATACACGGTATAAGAACCCAAAGCTGATGGCAAGACTAACACTGGAGCTGTGGTCAAAGCTATCTTCAGCTTCTGAAAGCTCTCCTCGCACTCATCCGACCATACAAGCGGTGCACCCTTCTGCGTCAACCTGGTCAATGACGAAGCAATGGATGAAAATCCCTGAACAAACCGGCGATAGTACCCTGCTAAACTAAGAAAACTATGGATCTCCGTAGCTGACGATGGTCTAGGCCAACTCTGCACCGCCTTTATCTTCTTCGGGTCAACCTGAATACCATCACGAGACACCACATGACCCAGAAAAGCTACAGACTTAAGCCAAAACTCGCAATTGGAGAATTTCGCATACTGCTTCTCCTCCCTCAACCTCTAGAATACAACTCTCAAATGCTGAGCATGCTCCTCCTGGTTATGAGAGTACACCAAGATGTCATCAATAAATACAATCAGAAATGAATCCAGATACGGCCGGAACACATTGTTCATCAAGTGTATCAACGCGGATGGGGCATTGGTTAGCCCAAAAGACATCACAAGAAACTCATAGTGCCCATATCTCGTCCTGAATGCTGTCTTCATAATATCAGAATCTCTAATCTTCAGCTGGTGATAGCCTGAACGAAGATCAATCTTTGAAGACACCCTCGCTCCCTGGAGCTGATCAAATAAATGATCAATGTGCGGTAGAGGATACTTGTTCTTCACCGTTACCTTGTTCGGCTGTCTATAATCAGTGCACGTCCTCATTGAGCTATCTTTCTTCTTAACAAACAACACCGGTGCACCCCACGGTGACACACTAGGGCGAATGAATCCCTTATCAAAGATTTCTTGAAGTTGTTCTTTCAATTCCTTCAACTCAGCTGGTACCATATGATAAGGAGGAATAGAGATGGGCTGAGTGCCCGACATCAAATTAATACAAAAATCGATATCCCTGTCCGGCGGCATGCCCGGCAGGTCTGACGGAAACACACCTGGAAAGTCCCTCATAATGGGCACAAAATCAATACTAGGAGTCTCAGCTCTAACATCCCTCACAAATGCTAAATATCATAAACCCCCTTTTCAACCATCCTCTTAGCCATTAAGAATGAAATCACCCGGCTAGGGACATAATTAGTCGAACCTCGCCACTTAATATGAGGAATACCATGAATAGCCAATGTAACTGTTTTGGCATGACAGTCCAGAATAGCATGGCACGGGGATAGCCAATCCATGCCCAAAATCACATCGAAGTCTACCATACCCATTAATAGCAAATCCATTCGAGTCTCCAGACCCCCAATAGAACAAGACAGGATCAATAGACGTGATCCACAACAATCGTATCACCCACCGAGGTGGATACATGCATATGCAAGGCAAGACAACCACGGGTCGTACCTAAATAATGAGCAAAATAAGAAGATACGTACGAATATGTAGACCCGAGATCAAATAAAATAGAAGCATCTCTGTGGCAAACTGAAATAATGCCTATGATCACTGCATTTGAAGCAATATCATCTCTCCTATCTAGAAGTGCATAGAAACGTTCCTGACCACCACTCGATCACTCCTCACTCCTGGGGTGATGATTCACGTCCAAGCAACGGTCGATCAATATAACCTAGTCAATTAAGTCCAGAATCGATCCCACAGGGAATTAACCTACCAATTACAACTTTCACAACCCAAGAACAGTTCCGAATCAAGTTCCCAAAATTTCGAATATATTTTTGTGAGATTTTCGAACAACTACTTTGCAAGAAATAAAAGACTTAAAAGAAACAATTGAATATTGGGTAAATAATATGGAGAAAGACTAAGGTATTGATTTCCCCTATCGATGGACTCCCTTCTATTTATGCTCATACAAATTGTAAATATATTTTATCAATCATGAACGCTATTTGTACCGTAACCCTCTCCCGAGCAATTACAATAATTTACTAGTGCACACTCTCGAGCTACCCTAGCTAGCTTTAATTTGAATAGTTCACTTAAGATTGCACCCAAGACTTCGTTATTCCTAATCACGTCTTTACGCCTAAAGTTATAGATTCCTCTAATAACCTAGGTGTGGTGTTGTTCAACAATATACCTAAATATGCACTCTTTTCCAAGTTATGCACACTAAATAGGCACAGCTAATTGGGACGTCTACCAATTAACTACAACAAGAACAAAGTTGAACAAATAGAAATCTAGCTAACAATTTGTAATCACATAAACAAGAAGTTCATCACCCAATAGGTTCCATCAAAACCTTAGAAAAGGATTTAGCTACTCATGCTCAACGAAACAAGAATAATAATTGAATTCATAAATAAATAATTGATATAAAATAAAGGAATGAATTGAGAGAGTTCTCTCTTACTAATTGTCTTGCGAAAGTAGTCAAAAATACAAGGCTTGCCTCTATTGGGCGAACTAGGGGTTTATATAGAGGTTTTAGGGCTTAAAAACTGAATTTGCACACAACTAGGAAATACTTGAGGCTCCTTCCGCGGTTCGTCCGCGGTCGCAGGCGAACCACGAACAGAGCAATCCTCTATTTCTTCCGAAAAGTTCAGAGAGCTTGTTTTTTCGCGGTTCATCCGCGGTCGCGAGTGAACCGCGGATGAACAGTACTTCGGATTTCTTCTTCAATTTTTCAAGCTCACTTCACTTCACTCTTCACTTGGCCTTTTCATCATCATGTGACTCCAAAATAGCTCCTTTAGCATCCAATGGTTCATGTGTACCTATAACACACCAGTAAACACTAATCAAAGCATTTTGTCATCATAAACAATATCAATTCAACAATAAAG
This sequence comes from Nicotiana noctiflora, assembly GCA_032618575.1. Lineage (NCBI taxonomy): Eukaryota > Viridiplantae > Streptophyta > Magnoliopsida > Solanales > Solanaceae > Nicotiana > Nicotiana noctiflora. The sequence continues at coordinate 69,055 of JASVEL010003333.1, forward strand.
CGTGATTATTTAGGGCATAAATATAGTCAAATTCATCTATTATCAATACCCCACACTTAAACCTTTGCTCGTCCTCGAGCAACCTTAATCACACTTTAGGCCAATTTTATTAATGTCTCCCCCAATATATGTCACAAAAGCTATCTTTCATGATTAACCTAAGAAATGCACAATCCTTACTTAACCGTAAACTCACATGCCAGCACATTATTGCTTACTCTAGTTATTATCAAAAACTTGCAAATTTACCGTTTTCCTCTTGAGTTACATGCCCTCATAAAATTTATTGAGAGAAGTTCCCACACATAAACAATTTAGAACATGGAACTTATGAATATCGGAAAAATTCACTCACTCTCAACAAAGAACATTCATATGCATACAGACACACCATAGGCTTGCCCCTTGTGTAATAGTCCACTAATCTAGTTATTCAATCATAGATCAAGAGGTCTTTAAGGGTTGTAATGTTGGCTACGGGACGTGTAGGATACTTTTGGGTATAGTGGCTAACCTCCCTAAGCACCGTTCTTCTCTTTTTCACAACTTCCCTTTTCGTTTTCTTCCTTATGTCTCCCCTAAATATTCCTTCGCCTTTATTTACTTTTGATCCCCACTTTTCTTTTGTTGGTATAACTGGCCTTTCTAATTTTCATATATACATTGATATAGCTCTTTTCTCATTTTTTTTTCTTTTTTATCATTGCTTTGCAACCCATTTACATTATTTTGGCCAGTTCACTATTTTCTACAATTCATTCTTGATTTTCCCTTTTTCAATTTCCCTTCACGCCACACTTAGACTTTTACATATTCATTACAACACAAGTGCTTCTAGGAGGTAAAGTAGAACAATATAAGATTTCAATTTTTCATGAACATTCAAGGGTTATCAAAGAATAGGCTTTAAGCTCAAAGGGGTTAACTAGGATATTATGTACAGGTGAATTCATGTCTATTGATTTATGGGGTTACACAAAGAAATGCCTCTATCCTTTCTACAACCAAACAACTTCTATTTCGCTTTGCAAACATAAAGGCAAAGTTCTATGTATCATGTAAAACATACAATGTAAGTAAAATCTCACACACACATAGCATGCAACTCATTTGGAATCCGGTTCATCTACAAAGTCCTATCAATGTTCAAGCAAGCTTTATCGTGAAAATTTAAGGCATATTTAGAATCTACAGTCAAGCTTAGAAAATACATTCTCAAGTTCAATTAAGCTTTGCTAATGAGCATACTTGGGGTTACATGTTACCCTTTGTCCTCTAATCCTAAAAAAAAGAAAAATCTACCTAACCCGGGTTCAATAAAAACCCTTGGAAAAGAACCGTGGTTAAAAGAAAAACCAAGGGGGAGATGATACACTACCTAAAAAAGAAAATAAAAGAAAAAAAAATTCCTACGTGGACTACTTCCCTCAAGAGTACTTGTCCTAAATAGTCCGTCATCAGGAAGAGTCCTCTACTCATATTTTTGGATTTTTTTCAAATTTTCTGATTTTTTTGTGTTTTTAATTCCGACTTGGACCCTTAAGAAACCCGTCGCCAAGTGTCCATCATCGGGCCAAGCCATCTATTTGTATTTACAACTACAACTAATATATACAACATATACAAGATAAGTCGCCCACCCCACACTTAAAATCATGTCATGTCCCCATGACATAAAGATAAAAATATAGCTCAAGAGGGGCGAGAAAACATACCTGAGACTCACTCGGAGTCGGAGACGGTGGATGGGTCGACGTGACATGCTCGACCAAGTGCTCGGAACCATGCCATAAACCAGCTTTCCGACCGAGCTTGCCTCTGTGACATCGCATCTAAGCTCGTGTGCAGGCCATCTACGGAGGTGCGTAGATCAGCAACATCCTCTTCCATGGACCTAATCATAGGTCGGGTAGATTCGGACCTAGACATACTTGCTCCATGGTGAGCATGCCTGGAAGGTCCGGCTGAGTCAGTGGAATGCCTGGCCCGGGCAACCGGCACAGGGTCAACCTCAGCATCCAAGTAGATTGGGTCATTGTCTCGGCCAACCCGGATTTGAGAAGCTTTGAATGGAGCTTTTGGTTGAAGATCACCATCCGAGGCCAGGACCGGGGTCTGATGGCCGAGACACAAAGTAGTGACGAGAGATGGGTAATAAAAACCCTTGGCTTTGAGGGAACCCCTTAGCACCATCTCGTCACTAATTAAGCGGGCGATGTCCACGTCCCGTTGTGTTACAAAACACCATGTTAGAAGTGCCCTATTAAAATTGACATCAGTGGTGTTGCTAGAGGGCAAGAGCCGGTTACATATGATAGAAAACCAGCATTTAGCAGTATGTGTAAAGCAGTTAGAATGGAGTGTTTTATTTCTTATCCAAACAGGGATGCCATCACATAAGGCCTCAATTAGCATGTCCCAGGTGACACCAGGCCTATCGTGGTAGTAGTCCACGTCACTAGTATGATTCGGCAGTCTAAGTGCCTGCCTAATAGCATGAGCATGGGCGTAGACATACATACCTCGGACGAATACCCTCCAAGCCATCCCGTAGGGAGCATTGGCATAAAACTCCCTAACAAGCATCTTGTTCACGAGGGTCGGTGCGTCAAATAGGAACTCCATTTCACGGCGGCGAATTTCGTCATATATTTTTGGCTTTTCAGACCGTAGGGCCAACCTGTCAACTTCAACTTCTTGGAGCCATGACTTAGCTGCCTTGGCGTGGAAATCACCTTCTGCCTCCTCGCTGGCGAACCTCGGCTCGTTATATGTTGGTTTCCTAGAAGAGCTAGCACCATGTCATGATCTTTTATGGGCCATGATCCTGCACAAAAGAGACAACCAAAATTTTTGCATAATGTTAGAACATCGGTTAGCTACTTAGACTTCACCATCCGTGGAATACCACAATCGTCTCTTTAGTGCTATCATCCCATAACTCCTATACTTAACCACTTATCTAACAATTTCACCAATTCATCTCAAGCACCCCACACTTATTTATTTTGGCAATCTAACATGACCCAATTACCCTAAACCATCTCCAATAATATACAACAACAAGTAACTCACTATTTGGGCATTATCTCCCCTAAAAGTTCAATAATCAACTAGTACAACAACAATTGCCCACCTTGGCCAACCAACCAACAATTATAATAACCTACACTTTGGGTCTCCAAAACAACAAAATTAGCATTATTAACTAAATTGGTGACCCAACAACACAATCTCTACAATAATTCCATCAATATCAACAAGGTTCCAAAAAAATTCATATAACATTCTACTACCAAAAACCAAGTAATATATATCGATTCTACTAATACTAGCAATATATACTACATATTTTACAAGTTAAACTACAATTAACTAATTAAGTCTACCCAACTAATAATAAAATTAAAGAACTAAAAGAAGAAAGAAAAAAAAAGAACAAGAAGAAGAAGACTTACTATTGAGAGTAGTAGAGGAGTAAGATTGAAGTGGGGGAATTATTTGGAGAAGAATGGAGGAGAGATTGTAGAGAGAATGAGGAGAGAAATTAGAGAGAGAGGAAGTTGGGAGGGAGTGGCGGCTGATTTGTGTGTAGAAGAGGGGGGAAGGGAATAATGTTTAAGGTTATTAAAGAGGGGGGAAAAATTGGGATTAAAAAAAAAATTTATATTTTCTGCCGACCGCGGAACTGACCGTGGTCGTTCGCGGTTCGTTCGCGGTCGCAGACGAACCGCGAACAGTCAAACTTCAGAGAGGGCCTATTTTCGCGGTTCGTCCGCGGTCGCGGATGAACCGTGAACAGAAGCCTTCTCTGAATTTTCTATTCGCTGGTCAGAAATTCTTTTTTTTATATAGACTAACTATAATGAGCATACTTACAACACGTTTGTGGGTTACCTCCCACGTAGTGCCTGATTTAACGTCGCGGCACGACTCATCTTAGCACATTTTAAGGCTCGCTAGACCTTTGAGGTTCATCTAACCGTAGTTCCACTTTGTCCTCGATGTCATCCATGCCGACATAAAGTTTTCAACCGCTGTCCATTTACCTTGAATGTACGTGAACCATTAATGGTCTGAATTTCCACAGCACCCGAATCTAATGCCTCAATTACCCGAAAGGGTCCTGACCACCTTGATTTTAATTTGCCCGGGAACAACCGTAATCTCGAATTGTATAACAGTGCCTTGTCCCTGGTTTTGAAGTTCCGCTCAATGATATTCTGGTCGTGAATCTGCTTCATCTGCTCTTTATACAGTCTAGTGCTTTCAAAGGCCAGATACCGGAATTCTTCCAATTCATGCAACCCGGCCATTCTAGATTTCCCCGCTTCATCCCAGTTGAGATTCAATTGCTTCAGTGCCCACCATGCTTTATGCTCAAGTTCCACAGGTAGATGACAAGCTTTCCCAAATACCAATTTGCATGGTGACATGCCGATTGGTGTCTTGAATGATGTCCTGTAAGCCCATAATGCATCATCAAGCTTCCTGGACCAGTCGGTCCTTGTGGCGTTCACTGTTTTTGTTAAAACACTCTTTATCTCCCTGTTGGAGACCTCAACTTGCCCGCTGGTTTGCGGGTGATACAGAGTGACAACTCGGTGTTTCACATCATACTTGGCCAACAACTTCTCAAATGCCCGGTTGCAAAAGTGTGTGCCCCCATCACTGATGATAGCCCTTGGAGTCCCGAAACGGGTGAAAATGTTCTTCTTAAGAAATCCCACCACCACCTTAGCATCATTGGTGGGTAATGCTATAGCTTCCACCCATTTGGACACGTAGTCTACCATAACAAGTATGTACTTATTGTCGTATGAGCTGACAAAGGGCCCCATGAAGTCTATTCCCCAGACATCAAACACTTCTACTTGTTGGATTGGGTTCATTGGCATTTCATGATGCCGAGAGAGGTTCTCGGTGCGTTGACATTCGTTGCAACCCTCCACCCACAAGTGTGCATCTTTAAACACCGTTGGACAATAGAAACCGGCCTCAAGTATTTTGGCGTCTATACGCACTCCTCCAAAGTGACCACAATATGCTGAAGCGTGACATGCCTGCAAAACAGAAGATTGTTCTATCTTGGGGACGCATCTCCGGATCATGTTATTGAGACATATCCTAAACAAATAGGGTTCATCCTAATAATAAAGCTGGCTTTCACGAAAGAATCTTTTCCTATGGACCGACGAGAGGACGTGAGGAACAATACCGCTGGCTAGGTAATTTGCATAATATGCATACCATGGCGCTTCAAGGAGAGTGGTGGTGAGCAGCTGCTCGTCTGGAAAGGTTTCCAGAATTTCCCCACTCTCTTTGACAATTTCAGCTCCTTCAAGTCGTGACAAATGATCAGCGACTTGATTTTCGATGCCCTTTCTATCACGAATTTCAAGGTCGAACTCTTGGAGAAGCAGCACCCAACAAATTAGGCGCGACTTAGAGTCCTTTTTATCAATTAAGTATCTTAAAGCTGCATGGTCAGTGTATACAATTACCTTGGATCCTATGAGATAGGACCGAAATTTGTCAAACGCGAACATGACCGCAAGCATCTCCTTTTCCGTCACAGTGTAGTTTAGCTGTGCTCCACTCAAGGTCCTACTAGCATAGTATATTAGATGCATCATCTTGTCTTTCCTCTGGCCCAGCACTGCCCCAACTGCATTGTCACTTGCATCGCACATTAGCTCAAACAGTTGCTGCTAGTCGGGGGCAATGATGATGGGTGTTGTGACAAACCTCTTCTTCAGTTCCTCAAAAGCAATCCTGCATTCATCAGAAAAAACAAAGGGGTGATCTTTTTCAAGTAACTTATAGAGAGGGTTTGATATTTTGGAGAAGTCTTTGATGAACCTCCGGTAAAAACCGGCGTGTCCAAGAAATCTTCTAATGGCCTTGATGGATGTTGGTGGAGGCAACTTTGCAATGACATCAACTTTGGCTCGGTCTACCTCAATGCCTTTGCTTGAAACCCGGTGCCCCAATACTATACCTTCTTGTACCATAAATGGCACTTCTCCTAGTTTAGCACTAAATTTGTCTCCATGCACCGTTTCAGCACTCTTGTCAGATTGACAAGGCATTCATCGAATGAATTCCCTACCACTGAGAAATCATCCATGAACACCTCCATAATGTCTTCCACCATGTCGGTGAAAATGGCCATCATGCACCTTTGGAATGTGGAAGGTGCATTGCATAGTCCGAATGGCATCCTCCTAAAGGCAAAAATGCCATATGGGCATGTGAAGGAGGTCTTTTCTCTATCCTCGGGGGCTATGGATATTTGATTGTACCCCAAGTATCCATTTAGAAAGCAGAAGTGTGACCTCCCTGCCAACATGTCAAGCATCTGATCAATGAAGGGAAGTGGGAAGTGGTCTTTGCGGGTGGCTAGATTCAGCTTCCTGTAGTCCATGCATATTCACCACCCGGTGACATTTCTAGTTGAGATCAACTCATTATTCTCGTTTTTCACCACCGTCATGCCAACTTTCTTTGGCACACATTGAACTGGGCTAACCCAGCTACTATCAGAGATTGGGAAAATGATTCCCGCGTCTAGCCACTTAATTACCTCCTTCTTCACCACTTCCTTCATGTTTGGGTTCAGCCTTCTTTGGTGTTCCCTGTAAGGTTTGTGTCCCTCTTCCAGGAGAATTTTATGCATGCAATATGCTGGGCTGATCCCCTTTATGTCTGCCATAGTCCATCCAATGGTAGTGTTGCATTCTTTTAGTACCTGTATAAGCTTTTGAGCCTGCACATCTAGCAAACCAAATGAGATAATAACAGGTAAAGTGGAGTTAGGACCTAGAAATTCATACCTGAGATGAGATGGTAGTGGTTTAAGTTCCAGCTTTGGTGGCACTTCTATGGATGGCTTTGCAGGAGGGGTCTCTCTTTTCTCTAAATGTAGAGGCTCGAATTCAAGCTCTCTCTCCCATAACCCCTTGCCTTCCAGAGATAGTACCCATTCTGCTAGACTTTCACCATTTACCTCTTCTAAGTTCATTAGGCATGCTTGAAGTGGATCTTCAATGGTCAACTCTGCATCGTCTGTCTCTACTATCACATCAACCGCATCAATAAGAGAGCAATTCGCGAACTCACTGGGGGGCCTCATGTATTTTTGCACATTGAATATGATCTCCTCATCATTCAACCTCATCTTGAGTTCCCCAGTCTCATAATAAATCAAATCTCTCCCGGTGGCTAGGAATTGTCTTCCTAAGATTATAGGAATTTCCTCGTCCACCTTGCAGTCAAGAATCACAAAATCGGCGGGAAACACGAACTTCCCCCCCTGGATAAGCACATCATCTAATATACCAAATGGGCGCTTAACCGTCCTGTCAGCAAGTTGTAATAACATGGAGGTAGGCCTGGCTCTCCCAATGCCTAGCCTCTTATAAATCACTAAGGGTATGAGATTAATGCTCGCCCCCAAATCACACAATGACTTTGCAAAGGCATAATTACCTATAGTGCATGGAATGGTGAAGCTACATGGATCAGATAGCTTCTCAGCAATGGGTCTAGAGACCACTGCACTACAAGTCTGAGTAAGAGTCACGGTGGCCAAGTCTTGGAAATCAAATTTCCACGACATCAAGTCTTTCATCATCTTAGCATACCTAGGCATTTCTTTCAAAGCTTCAATTAAAGGAATATTTACGTGGATTTGCCTGAGCATATGAAAGAACTTTTTGTATTGCTCTTCTTTCTGGTGCTTGGCCAACCTTTGGGGGAATGGTGGTGGAGGCCTCTTCTTCCCAATAGCTTGGGACTTTTCTTTTTTTATCAGTTTCTTTTCAACCTACTGCTCTACCTGTTCAGCTACTTTCTCCGTTCCCTGTTGTATCTCTTTATTTTCAGCAACTGGCTGGACTGTAGCTTCTGTCAACCCGGTGGACTCATCCAGTTCAATGGGCAATGGAGTGAGTGTCTCAGCCTGTGTGTTGCTTCTCTCTTCTTCCTGTTCAGCATTAAGATCTCTACCACTTCTCAGAGTCACTGCCATCAGCTGTTTTGGGGCTTGATCTTTTGGATTTGTTTGTGTATCTGCATGCAATGTCCCTTGAGGTCGATTGTTAAGAGACATAACAATCTGGCCCACCTGTACTTCAATATTCTTGATAGCTGCATCATGTGCATCTATCCTCCCATTGGTTTTGGCATGTGACCTAATTACCTGCCGCATCATAGCTTCCAACCTTGCGAACCCATCGTCATGTCTACCCCCATGTTGTGGTGGAGGTGGATGATACCCCTGCTGCTGATTGCTGAAATTCTGAGGTCTAGGATATGGAGCCATGTTGTGTGGTGGCCTCACACCTGTTGCATTATATTATGGCTGAGGAGGCCTGTACTGCAGTGGAGCCTGATGACCCCAACTCTGGTTACCTTGTTGCTGCCCTCTATAATTAGCCACATAATTCATGTCTTCATGCTGATGATGATGTTCTTGGTCTTCAGCCCATGGATTACCTATGGGTTGGCTAATGCAAGACGTGCATAAACCACCATTGGTAGTATCTACAATGTGAACCTACTGCTTGACCCCAGATTCTTCCACCTTCTTTGTCAGGATGCTCATTTGTGTCAATAAGGTTGCCATGTTCTCCTCCATAGTGCTGGATGGATTCAGAGGTACAGAGTGTACCACTGGAGTGATAGGAGCATTCCTGGTCGTCCACCCGGAATTTTGAGCCATCTTGTCTAGCAAATTTTGGCCCTCTCTCCAAGTCTTGCTCAGAAAAGCCCCACCTGCTGAAGCATCTACAATATTCTTCATACTATGTGAAAGCCCCATGTAGAACCTTTGACCCAACATCTGTTCAGGAATCCCATGGTGAGGACACAGAACAAGCATACCTTTGAATCTTCCCCAAGTTTCATGTAATGTCTCCATTGGTTTCTGCTTGAAGCTCACAATCTCATCAATTTGTTGAGCTGTCTTGTTAAGTGGATGAAACTTGTTGTGGAATTGTTTGACTAACTCATCCCATGTTGCAATAGAGTTTTTGGGGAGTGAGTTTAGCCATACACGTGCATCCCCTATAACTGAGAACGGAAAGAGCAATAGTCCTGATGGCTTCCGGAGTCACATTCGGTTGCCTCTGTGTCTTGCATATTGAGAGAAAGTTCTTCAGGTGCTGCTGTGGATCTTCAACCTGAGACCTAGAGAATAATCCCTTGTTTTGCAACAAGTGTAGCATGTTGTTAGTAATCTAGAAAGACTCAGCTTGAATCACTGGCACAATGATGGCAGTTGCGAAATTATCCGTTGTGGGTTGTGCCCAGTCAGAGAGTGCACCTTCCTGCGCCTCCTGCGCCTCTTGCATGTTTAACCCAGCCTGCTGGTTTGGTTCGTTCACGTCACCCATGTCGAAGTCTAGGTTGATTGGTTGCTGAGATTCCTGAATTTGTTTAATAGCCCTGTTACGTGCCCGGAAAGTTTGCTCGGGGTCTGAGAGTCCTTCAATTAGTTCTCCAGTCCTTGCAGATTTTCTAGGCATGCACCTGAGTACCCAAATCAACAACCGTCAAAATATTCAATGTAAAGTGTAGAAAGAACCTGACTACACAAGAATCTTGAAGTTCTGTCAATGGCAATTGATAATTCCGTTAATTCTCCGACAACGGCGCCAAAATTGATTCACGTCCAAGCAACGGTCGTAGTCAATATAACCTGGACAATTAAGTCCAGAATCGATCCCACAGAGAATTAACCTACCAATTACAACTTTTACAACCCAAGAACACTTCCGAATCAAGTTCCCAAAATTTCGAATATATGTTTGTGAGATTTTCGAACAACTACTTTGCAAGAATTAAAAGACTTAAAAGAAAGAATTGAATATTGGGTAAATAATATGGAGAAAGACTAATGTTACAACCCATATCCACACACGTTAGTTCATTCCATAAGTTAGATAACACAAATCCAAGAAGGAATTATCCTTGAGATGATAAGAAGTTAATCCGATTAATCTCAAGTGATACAAGGGTGCATAAGGGTGATTAACAAGTATTAGAAGTTAAATGAATCAAAGATGCTGTAACTCGTACTTTTGGGTAAACCTATAGATGCTTAGTATACTTAGGAGGTCATGCTTTAAGTTATTTGAATCATATAATATCCGTATCATAAGTCTTGAAGTCAAACGAGTTATGAAACAAAAGTCTACAAAAGTTGTTGCAACTTAGGTTCATAGTTTTACCTAAAAATTTAGGTCAAATGTTATTAAGTATTTCTCCCAATATACTTGGAATTACGGGGTGATCTACCCACCAAATTGAAGATCTATGAGTCTAGTTTCCAACTCATTAAACGGTTTAGCAATACGACATTGGAATAGAGAGATATAGACATTTTCGTGAGACTGCACAAGCTGCTAGGTGCAAGTAGGTGAGTCACCTACTTGGTTTAATGTCGGCCCAAAAGAGGGGATTTCGGGTCAGATAAGCAGCCCATTAAAAGGCTTATCTTCTGCAATATATACCTCTTTATATTTCACAAATAACCAGACCTAAGACTCTGCAAAATTCCTCCCAAAAATTATCCACAAACCCTAATTGATTTTCCCTCTCTTTCAAGTTCAAATTGGGGGTAAACACTAGGAGTTTGAAGAACCAAGTTAAAGGCTGAGTTATCCAACAACAAAGGTGAGTTTACTGCTATATTTCATACATTTATTCTCCTGTAAATTCATGGTAATTCGTTATATACATGTAAGAACTCACGGGACGGTGATCGGAAGCCGTGAGTTCAAGTTATTCACTTGTAGCGGACTGTTTTGTGGACTGTTTTGTGTTGCTGTTGGGCTGCGTTTTTATTACTGTTTTGTGGAGTTTTGGAGGAGGCAGGGTGTGGAGAAACACCATATATATGTTGGGTTGTGGTCTGCTAGATCTTCGTAATATTTTTGGGTCATTTGGTACGACTATAGTGGCCGTCATATGTATGATGTGATTAGGTTGTGTGTGGACTGTTTTGGGAGGCTCAATATGTTTATTATTGATGTTGTTTAGGCTGTTTGGTGATTGTTTTGAATGGTGTGAAGTCATATATATAGGGGAGGTGCTGTCCGTTTCATCACAAAATAGGTTGTGATTGGTACATAATAGTTGCGACGCTTAAACGTTAACGATAGTGTCATTTCTCCTATTGTAGACTAAGGAGTCGTGACGTTTGCATAGCTTGAGGTTGTGGCAGTATATACAAGGTATGTGTGGCTATCCCTTTCCTTCTTTTGCACGACTCCGATTGTACATAATGTAATGAACGAGCTTCCAAAGATACTCTATTCTTAGAAGCTAGCAGTACTTACATTGTTTCCCCACTTATGGAACGATTGATGTTGATGTTGCTTCTCTTATTCTTATGTTATCAAGCTTGTTGGTACTTCCTGATTCCTATAAGGTTCATAGTGAAGAGTTAGTCCTAATAAGGTGTACATAGGATACCGACCTTACGTCACTCCGAAAAGTCTACAAGGTGTTTCCATGAGTCGAGCATGCATTATATATATGTATCTATTTTACTCTACCGAGCCGCGCTATAGTCGGCCGGGTACGGCACCTATTGTGCAACCACTGATCAGTTGGGTTTTACCGAGCTCCACGTGGCCGGGTACGATTCTACCGAGCCTTATCATGGCCGGGTACGTTTTTACCGAGCCTATTATGGCCGGGTACGATATGATGATGATGATGATGCCCACAGAGGCGTATGTTTTAAAAGATTATGTATTTATACACATGTATCATGCATTTCATGTTAGTAGCCCTCAGAGGTACTAAGATATTACAGGTTGTATATTCTCTATCCCTGCTTACATTACTGTTCGTATTTATGGTTCTCCGCCTTACATACTCAGTACTTTATTCGTACTAACGTCCTTTTATTTGTGGACGCTGCATGTCGTGCTGCAGGTCCTGATAGACAGGCAGGTGCAGCACCCCCATCACAGTAGGTTGTCCAGTTCAGCGGTGATTGGCGAGATCCCTTCTCCGGACTTGCCTTGGTCTTGGTATGCATTTTTGTTATAGACATTATGGGTATGTCGGGCCCCTGTTCCGGCTATGTTGCAGCACTTATGTTCCTTTAGAGGCTCATAGACAAGTGTCGACTCATGTATAGTTTGGTATGCCTTGTCGGCTGGTTTTTGTTGTATAGTCTTTCATTTTAGCGTGGTAGCTTGTACCATATGTATATAGTTTCTTGATTGTCCGGTCATCCCATGTTATGTAGGTTCATGCAATCATATTTTATTGTTGGTTGTTCATGATCCATGTCTACCATTTATATTGGTCTCGTCAGCCTAAAAGATAATAAAGAAGGTTAGATAAAATGTACGTTGGTGCTCGGCAAGTATGGTCGGGTGCTAGTCATGGTCCTCCAGTTTGGGTCGTGACAAACTTGGTATCGGAGCAAGTCTGTCCTAGGGATTGTCTATGAGCCATGTCTAGTAGAGTCTTGATTATGGATGTGTAGCGCGCCACATTTATAATCAGGAGGCTACATGACATCTAGGGTTGTTACCTTCTTTCTGAATCTAGATCGTGCATAGAGTTGAGTCGTAAGTGTTCGTCTCTAATATTCACCTTGTTTTCTTTCAGCGATGCCTTCGACTAGGAAACAAACAATTAGTAGACGGCTTGATACGACTGCGGGAGAGGGTACAAGTCAGGTGCCCCAAGCCAGAGCAGGCCAAACCGCTCAGAGTGAGATACCGTCTCATACCTCATCTACTCCGTCTCCTCCGGAGGATATTAGGTGGCACCCAGCACCTCCAGCTCCTCCGTCTGGCACTACAGACCAGGATATGCGGAGTGCTTTGCAGTTATTGACTAGCTTGGTAGCCGCTCAAGCTCAGAGGCAGAATACAGGTGCTGCTGATAAACTAGTTAGTACAAGAATTCGTGATTTTATTAATTTAGACCCTCCAGTGTTTACCGGATCAGACCCCAAGGAGGATCCGCGGACTTTTATTGACCAGGTTCATCGTACACTACGGGTTATGCATGTTAGTGATACAGAGGCAGTAGAGTTGGCTTCTTATCGGCTACGGGATTTAGCAGTTCTTTGGTATGATAGTTGGGAGAGATCCAGGGGTCCGAACGCTCCTCCAGCTGTGTGGAAGGATTTTTCTGAGGCCTTTCTTCGTCACTATTTGCCAGTTGAGATACGACGAGCTAGAGCTGATAAGTTCTTGAACCTTAGACAAGGTAATTTAAGTGTGCGAGAGTATAGTATGCAGTTTGATTCTTTAGCAAGGTATGCTCCCCATATGGTGGCCGAGATGAGTGATAGGGTGCATTTGTTCGTGAACGGGTTGGGACCTCATCTGATAAATGAGTGTATGACAGCCTCCTTGGTAGAAGGCATGGATATTTCCCGTATTCAAGCTTATGCTCAGACCCTAGAGGATCGTAAGCGCCAGCAGAGGGCGGATAGGGAGCAGGATAGGGGCCAGCATAAGAGGGCGAGATTTGTAAGGTATTCTGATGACTTCAGAGGCAGCGCCAGGCCCCAGTCTTCGAGGAGTTCGGCGCCATCTGTAGCTAGTGCTCCTCCACAGTTTCAGAGGCCTCGATATGATCGATCCTATTCTGGTCCAGGTCAGAGTTCGCAGGCATCTGGATCGCAACATCACAGGGATACTAGTCAGACGAAACCCCCAACACCATGTTGTGATCAGTGCGGCAAGGCCCACTTTGGACTGTGCCGTCGAGGTTCCGATGCGTGTTATTCTTGCGGACAGCCTGGCCATATGATGAGGGATTGTCCTAACAGGGGAGGTGATGGTATGGCTCAACCGACTAGATCTGTGTCTGGTTCTTCCTCATCAGTTCGACCTCGAGCACGGGGTTTTCAGCAGTCGACAGGTCGTGGTAGAGGTAGAGGTGCAGGACCGAGTTCGAGTGGTGCTCAAAATCGAACATATGCTCTAGTAGGTCGACAGGATCTCGAGTCGTCTCCAGATGTTGTTACAGGTATATTATCTGTGTTTTCTTATGATGTATATGCGTTGATTGATCCCGGATCTACATTATCATATGTTACACCCTTTGTGGCTAATAAGTTTGGCATTGAACCTGAATTGATAAGTAAACCCCTTGCGGTATCTACTCCAATAGGAGATTCTGTGATTGCTAGAAGGGTATATAGAGGTTGCACCGTGATGATTTGTAGTCGTCAAACCTCGGCAGATTTATTTGAGTTAGAAATGGTTGATTTTGATGTGATACTGGGAATGGACTGGTTGGCCTCATGCTATGCAAATGTTGACTGTCGTATGAAGATGGTTAAGTTTCAATTTCCCGGTGAACCCGTCATTGAATGGAAGGGGAACATTGCTACATCGAAAGGTAGGTTTATTTCCTATCTTAAGGCAAGGAAAATGATCTCAAAAGGTTACATTTATCATCTTGTTCGCGTTAGGGATGCAGAGGCGAAGTTGCCTACTCTACAATCTATCCCCGTGGTCAATGAATTTCCAGATGTTTTCCCAAATGAACTCCCAGGACTTCCTCCAGAAAGGGAGATTGAGTTTAGCATTGATGTGTTGCCCGACACTCAACCGATCTCTATCCCTCCATATAGAATGGCCCCGACAGAGCTGCGAGAGTTGAAGGCGCAGTTAAAGGACTTGCTGGATAAGGGCTTCATTAGGCCTAGCACTTTACCCTGGGGTGCTCCAGTCCTATTCGTGCGGAAGAAAGATGGGTCATTACGGATGTGTATCGACTATCGGCAGTTGAATAAGTTTACTATAAAGAACAAGTATCCACTTCCAAGAATTGACGACCTGTTTGACCAACTCCGGGGTGCCAAGTATTTCTCCAAGATTGACTTACGTTCATGGTATCATCAGGTGAGGGTTAAGGAGAAGGATATTCCAAAGACGGCCTTTCGGACAAGATATGGACACTTTGAGTTCTTGGTGATGTCGTTCGGGCTAACAAATGCCCCAGCAGCTTTTATGGATCTCATGAATACTGTATTTAGGCCCTATCTTGATGTGTTCGTGATTGTATTCATTGATGACATTCTGGTGTATTCTCGTTCGGAGGAGGAACATGCGAGCCACTTGCGGATAGTATTACGGATGCTTCAGGATCGTAAGTTATATGCTAAGCTCGCCAAATATGAATTCTGGCTGAACTCAGTAGCATTCCTTGGCCATGTGATATCTGACGAGGGTATTAGTGTCGACACTCAGAAGATTGATGCAGTAAAGAATTGGCCGAGACCTACAACACCATCCAGAAGTTCGTAGCTTCCTGGGGCTAGCAGGATATTATAGGCGGTTTGTAGAAGGGTTTTCCTCTATATCAGCACCATTGACTAAGTTAACACAGAAAGCTAGCAAGTTCCAGTGGTCTAACACTTGTGAACGTAGTTTTCAGGAGCTGAAGGATCGATTGACATCCGCACCGGTGCTCACTCTCCCTGAAGGAACAGAAGGATATGTGGTATATTGTGATGCCTCAGGTATAGGTTTGGGTTGCGTGTTGATGCAGCATGGGAAGGTGATTTCATATGCATCAAGACAATTGAAGAAGCATGAAAAGAATTATCCGACCCATGATTTGGAATTGGCTGCAGTAATATATGCTTTGAAGATATGGCGGCACTACTTATACGGCGTCCATGTTGACATCTACACAGATCACAAGAGTCTACAATACATCTTCAAGCAGAAAGAGTTGAATTTGAGGCAGCGTAGGTGGCTTGAATTACTGAAGGACTACGACGTCGAGATATTGTATCATCCCAGTAAAGCCAATGTTGTGGCAGATGCTCTCAGCCGTAAGTCAATGGGAAGCTTAGTACATATTGATACAGGTAGATGGGGTTTGACTAAAGAGCTTCATCAGCTAGCCAATATGAGAATTAGATTGTTAGACTCTGATGACGGAAGTGTTACTGTACAGAATACATCAGAATCATCTTTGGTAGCCGAGGTAAAAGCACGGCAATGTGAAGATCCTATCTTACTACGATTGAGAGAGAACATTCAGCAGTGTAAAATTACGGCTTTTGAGATCGGAGGAGATGGGGCACCGAGATACCAGGGCCGATTATGTGTGCCGAATGTAGAAGGGTTGCGAGAAAAGATTATGAATGAAATTCATCAATCCCGATATTCCATCCATCCCGGCTCAACAAAGATGTATCATGATGTCAAGGAGCAGTATTGGTGGGATAACATGAAAAAGTCTATTGCAGAATTTGTAGCCCAGTGTCCCAATTGTCAACAAGTAAAGATAGAACATCAGAAACCCGATGGATTGCTTCAGAATATAGAAATTCCGACCTGGAAATGGGAGGTAATTAATATGGACTTCGTTATTGGATTACCTCGATCTTATCATAAGTTTGACTCTATCTGGGTGATAGTTGATCGACTTACAAAATGTGCTCATTTTCTGCCAGTTAAGACAACTTACTCGACTGAAGATTATGCGAAGTTGTATATCAAGGAGATTGTTAGGCTTCATGGTGTGCCGGTATCTATTATATCAGATCGAGGAGCTCAATTTACGGCTAACTTTTGGAGGTCTTTTCAGAAAGGTTTAGGCACACAGGTGAATCTCAGCACTGCATTTCATCCGCAGACTGACGGACAGGCTGAACGTACCATTCATACATTGGAAGATATGCTACGAGCATGTGTTCTAGATTTTAAGGGAAATTGGGATGACCATCTTCCACTCATAGAATTTGCCTACAATAATAGCTACCATTCCAGTATTAAAATGGCCCCATATGAGGCACTATATGGGAGGAGATGTAGATCACCAGTTGGATGGTTCGAAGTCGGTGAAACAGAATTATATGGGCAGATTTGATTCACCAAGCCATTGAGAAGGTGAAAGTGATACAGGAACGATTGAGGACGGCACAAAGCAAGCAAAAGTCTTATTCCGATGTCCGACGTCGTGATCTAGAATTTGAGGTTGGTGATTGGGTTTTCCTGAGGATTTCACCAATGAAGGGTGTTATGCGTTTTGGGAAGAAAGGTAAGCTGAGTCCAAGGTATATCGGTCCGTATAAAATTCTTCAACGAATTGGACAAGTTGCTTATGAGTTAGAATTGCCATCCGAATTAGAATTTGTCCACCCGGTATTCCATGTATCTATGTTGAGGAAATGTATTGGAGACCCTTCTCGAGTTGTCCCTATCAAAGATGTTCAAGTTACGGAGGATCTATCATATGAAGAAGTGCCAGTGGCCATATTAGATCGACAAGTCCGCAAGTTGAGAACAAAAGATGTAGCTTCCGTCAAAGTATTGTGGAGGAACAAGAATATGAAAGAAATGACATGGGAAGCGGAAGAAGAGATGAAGTCTAAATACCCTTACCTATTCCAGAATGATGATAACAAGGATGTTGGTGGAACGCAAGATACATTATAAAGGTGAAATGGCTTTATGAGGTAAGCAATAACTTGAGAACTCTCTTCCTTAATACAAAGTGGTGATATGTAAATAATGTCCATGTCCATAATGCTTTGTGTAGCCTTGTGTGGTCATACTTTGAGATTCACTGCTTGCAAATTTTGCTAGTGACCATTTTATAGGGGAATATTGACCAAAAAATTTCCGCTAGAATCCACGATGATTTGGACTCCCCATAAACCCTTACATTCGAGGACGAATGTTCCTAAGGGGGGGAGGGTGTTACAACCCATATCCACACACGTTAGTTCATTCCATAAGTTAGATAACACAAATCCAAGAAGGAATTATCCTTGAGATGATAAGAAGTTAGTCCGATTAATCTCAAGTGATACAAGGGTGCATAAGGGTGATTAACAAGTATTAGAAGTTAAATGAATCAAAGATGCTGTAACTCGTACTTTTGGGTAAACCTATAGATTCTTAGTATACTTAGGAGGTCATGCTTTAAGTTATTTGAATCATATAATATCCGTATCATAAGTCTTGAAGTCAAACGAGTTATGAAACAAAAGTCTACAAAAGTTGTTGCAACTTAGGTTCATAGTTTTACCTAAAAATTTAGGTCAAATGTTATTAAGTATTTCTCCCAATATACTTGGAATTACGGGGTGATCTACCCACCAAATTGAAGATCTATGAGTCTAGTTTCCAACTCATTAAACGGTTTAGCAATACGACATTGGAATAGAGAGATATAGACATTTTCGTGAGACTGCACAAGTTGCTAGGTGCAAGTAGGTGAGTCACCTACTTGGTTTAATGTCGGCCCAAAAGAGGGGATTTCGGGTCAGATAAGCAGCCCATTAAAAGGCTTATCTTCTGCAATATATACCTCTTTATATTTCACAAATAACCAGACCTAAGACTCTGCAAAATTCCTCCCAAAATTTATCCACAAACCCTAATTGATTTTTCCCTCTCTTTCAAGTTCAAATTGGGGGTAAACACTAGAGTTTGAAGAACCAAGTTAAAGGCTGAGTTATCCAACAACAAAGGTGAGTTTACTGCTATATTTCATACATTTATTCTCCTGTAAATTCATGGTAATTCGTTATATACATGTAAGAACTCACGGGACGGTGATCGGAAGCCGTGAGTTCAAGTTATTCACTTGTAGCGGACTGTTTTGTGGACTGTTTTGTGTTGCTGTTGGGCTGCGTTTTTATTACTGTTTTGTGGAGTTTTGGAGGAGGCAGGGTGTGGAGAAACACCATATATATGTTGGGTTGTGGTCTGCTAGATCTTCGTAATATTTTTGGGTCATTTGGTACGACTATAGTGGCCGTCATATGTATGATGTGATTAGGTTGTGTGTGGACTGTTTTGGGAGGCTCAATATGTTTATTATTGATGTTGTTTAGGCTGTTTGGTGATTGTTTTGAATGGTGTGAAGTCATATATATAGGGGAGGTGCTGTCCGTTTCATCACAAAATAGGTTGTGATTGGTACATAATAGTTGCGACGCTTAAACGTTAACGATAGTGTCATTTCTCCTATTGTAGACTAAGGAGTCGTGACGTTTGCATAGCTTGAGGTTGTGGCAGTATATACAAGGTATGTGTGGCTATCCCTTTCCTTCTTTTGCACGACTCCGATTGTACATAATGTAATGAACGAGCTTCCAAAGATACTCTATTCTTAGAAGCTAGCAAGTACTTACATTGTTTCCCCACTTATGGAACGATTGATGTTGATGTTGCTTCTCTTATTCTTATGTTATCAATCTTGTTGGTACTTCCTGATTCCTATAAGGTTCATAGTGAAGAGTTAGTCCTAATAAGGTGTACATAGGATACCGACCTTACGTCACTCCGAAAAGTCTACAAGGTGTTTCCATGAGTCGAGCATGCATTATATATATGTATCTATTTTACTCTACCGAGCCGCGCTATAGTCGGCCGGGTACGGCACCTATTGTGCAACCACTGATCAGTTGGGTTTTACCGAGCTCCACATGGCCGGGTACGATTCTACCGAGCCTTATCATGGCCGGGTACGTTTTTACCGAGCCTATTATGGCCGGGTACGATATGATGATGATGATGCCCACAGAGGCGTATGTTTTAAAAGATTATGTATTTATACATATGTATCATGTATTTCATGTCAGTAGCCCTCAGAGGTACTCAGATGTTACAGGTTGTATATTCTCTATCCCTGCTCACATTGTTGTTCATATTTATGGTTCTCTGCCTTACATACTCAGTACTTTATTCGTACTAACGTCCTTTTATTTGTGGACGCTGCATGTCGTGCTGCAGGTCCTGATAGACAGGCAGGTGTAGCTCCCCCATCACAGTAGGTTGTCCAGTTCAGCGGTGATTGGCGAGATCCCTTCTCCGGACTTGCCTTGGTCTTGGTATGCATTTTTGTTATAGTCATTATGGGTATGTCGGGGCCCTGTTCCGGCTATGTTGCAGCACTTATGTTCCTTTAGAGGCTCATAGACAAGTGTCGACTCATGTATAGTTTGGTATGCCTTGTCGGCTGGTTTTTGTTGTATAGTCTTTCATTTTAGCGTGGTAGCTTGTACCATATGTATATAGTTTCTTGATTGTCCGGTCATCCCATGTTATGTAGGTTCATGCAATCATATTTTATTGTTGGTTGTTCATGATCCATGTCTACCTTTTATATTGGTCTCGTCAGCCCTAAAAGATAATAAAGAAGGTTAGATAAAATGTACGTTGGTGCTCGGCAAGTATGGTCGGGTGCTAGTCATGGTCCTCCAGTTTGGGTCGTGACAACTAAGGTATTGATTTCCCCTATTGATGGAATCCCTTCTGTTTATGATCATACAAATTGTCAATATATTCTATCAATCATGAACGCTATTTGTACCGTAACCCTCTCCCGAGCAATTACAATAATTTACTAGTGCACTCTTCCGAGCTACCCTAGCTAACTTTAATTTGAATAGTTCACTTAAGATTGCATCCAGGACTTCGTTATTCCTAATCCCGTCTTTACGCCTAAAGTTATAGATTCCTCCAATAACCTAGGTGTAGTGTTGTTCAACAATATACCTAAATATGCACTATTTTCCAAGTTATGCACACTAAATAGGCACAGCTAATTGGGACGTCTACCAATTAACTACAACAAGAACGAAGTTGAACTGTAACGACCCGACCAGTCGTTTTGAGCCCCGACGTGTCATTCAGCAGATTGAGGCCATGAACAGCTTCATCTCAGGTATATTGACTTGTGTGTATGGTCAGAATTAAAATTCAGAATGTTTGGAGTCAAATCTAAATGGAAATTCTCATTTTGGAAGCTTAAAGTTGAAGAAATGAACTAGGATTGGAATTTTGAGTAAATGATCTCGGAATTGGGATTTAAATGTTTCAGCATGCTCGTATGATGATTTTAAACTTGGGCGTATGTCCGGATTTGGGTTTTGATAACCCGTGAGCATTTCGGCGTATATGGTGGAAGTTAGTATTTTAGAAAAATTTCATAAATTTGGGTTGGAAGGCATTTCAGAGTTATAGATGTCCATTTGGGATTCCGAGTCTGGGAATAGATCCGTATGGTGATTTTGGAGTTGGAAAAGCGATCGGAAGTGAATTCGGATGTCCGGAGGTCATTTCGAAGTAATTTGGCTAAATATAGGAATTTGAAGGTTTATGAGAAAATTCTACCGGAAGTGAAAATTTTGATATCGGGGTCAGAATGCGATTCCGAAAGTTGGTACAAGTCCGTAATATCGAATATGACTTGTGCGCAAACTTTGAGTCAATTCGGATCGATTTTGGTAGGAAAAGGGACAATTAATCTCTTTAAGGAAAGCTTAAGTTGGAAAAGTCAACCCAACGTTGACTTATGAGTTAGAGGGCTCGGAACTGAATTCCGATGATTCGGTTAGTTTCGGGGGATAATTTAAGACTTAGGAGAGCAATCGGAAGTAATTTTGGAGGTCCGGTGAAGAAGTTAGCCTATTTTGGCGAAGTTGGAATTTTGGCGGAATTCGATCGATAGGTGATATTTTGATCTGGGAGTCGGAATGGAATTCCGACAGTTGCAGTAGCTTCGTTAGGTGATTTTGGATATGTACGCAAATTTTCAAGTTATTCGGACATTGTTTGGTCTGGTTTTTGATCGAAAGTGTATTTTAGGAAGTTTTTGGAAACTTAGGCCTTGATTTGATGAAAATTGATGATTTTGATGTTATTTCGGCGATTTGATCACTCGAGCGAGTTCGTGTGATGTTTTAGAGTCAATGTGCATATTTGGTTTGGATCCCCGAGGACTCGGGAGTGTTTCGGAGGTGTCTCGGAATAATTCCGGACTTAGAAAATGGGCAGAAATTGCAGAAAAATCTGCTGTGAACAGTGCACATGAACAGTGCACATGAACAGTCCACATGAACAGTGCACATGAATAGTGTCCGTGAATAGTGACGGACAGAATATATTTGAGGTCCGAAAATATATTGCCATTTTTGACGATTTGGAGCTCGGATATGGCGATTTTTCGAGGGATTTTTGGAGAAAACAACGGGGTAAGTGTTCTTAACTCAATTTTGGTGATATAACTCGAATCTATTGCAAGTTTTAGTGTTTAATTTAAGAATTTTTGTTGAAAAGGGTAGAAAACCCTCTTGGATAGAAATACTTATTTAAGGGGTCAAATGAACTCCAATTTTTGTGAATTTGGTATGTACGGACTCGTGGCGAGACGAGGATTCCGGAAATATGAATTTCGAAATTTTTCGAGATGTGGGCCCGGGGTCGATTTTCACTATTCCGGGCAGAATGTTGTAAAAATTATATTTAGCCTTATGAACTAGTTTGTTAAGTAGAATTGATGATATTAAGTCAATTGTGTATAGATACGATTGGATTGGAGCTGAATTTGAAAGGAAAAGGCATTGCTACGGATTGAGTTGTTCGTAAACATTCGAGGTAAGTGTTTGTTCTATCCTAGCTTGAGGGAATAGGAATTGAGTTTATGTATAATTGTGATATGTGGAGTCCGACGTATAGGCATGGTGACGAGTATCTATACGTTGGGGGTCGAGCATGACTGTGAGTCTTAAAAATGGATTAAATTCTTATTAATGCTAAGTGATTATGTGAAGGGAAATTATTATTGGTTTTATACCGGTAAAATACATATAGAGTATTGAATAAAGAGTTATTGGTATTACACCGGTAACAGAGGTAAATAGTTGATTCATTATCATTTATTGGTTTTATACCGGTAAAATACATATAAATTGTTGATTAAGAGTTATTGATATTACACCGGTAACGGGGATATATCGTTGATGTATTGTCATTTATTGGTTTTACACCAGTAATATAAATATAAATTGTTGATTAAGAGTTATTGGTATTACACCGGTAACGGGGATGTATCGTTGATTTATTATCATTTATTGGTTTTACACTGGTAATATAAATATTGTTGAAGTGAAGATTATTGGTTTAATACTGGTAATACTTTTATACATTCACTGTTGATCAAGAGATTATTGGCTTATGGCCGGTAATATATATTAAAAAATTGGGATCGTGTGGCGCGCCGACCACTTATATATTAAAGAATTGGGATCGTGTGGCGCGCCGACCACTTATATATTAAAGAATTGGGATCGTGTGGCACGCCGACCACAAAGTGATTTGAATCTTGGCATTGGCCATAGTTGCCGGTAGC
Organism: Nicotiana noctiflora; assembly: GCA_032618575.1. NCBI lineage: Eukaryota > Viridiplantae > Streptophyta > Magnoliopsida > Solanales > Solanaceae > Nicotiana > Nicotiana noctiflora. The sequence goes on from JASVEL010003333.1 coordinate 92,206, forward strand.
CTATTGATACATTTGGGAGCGGGTGGTACGCCTACCACAATAAATGAAAAGCCTATTGATACATTTGGGAGCGGGTGGTACGCCTACCACAAGATATGAAAAGCCTATTGATACATTTGGGAGCGGGTGGTACGCCTACCACAAGATATGAAAAGCCTATTGATACATTTGGGAGCGGGTGGTACGCCTACCACAAGATATGAAAAGCCTATGGTTACGTTTGGGAGCGGGTGGTACGCCTACCACAAGATATGAAATGAAAAATGAATTGAGACATGAAAGTAAGATTTGTTCCGTTGATCGGATTACTCCGGATATTGTGAGTTATTGACTGTTATTTCAGAGCAGATTCTTTCCTTATAAACGTTCGATAACGTTTTATGTTGTTGTATATGTATCTATATATATATATATCTCAATTGTACAGGTTTATGTGGATGACTGGTCTTAGTCTCGTCACTACTTCGCCGGGATAGGCCAGGCACTTACCAGCACATGGGGTCGGTTGTGCTGATACTACATTCTGCGCTATTTTTGCGCAGATACAGGTTATGGACAGCAGTAGCGGCAGTAGCACGATTGTGGATATTCTGACTATTGAGACTACGATGTAGCCTTGCAGGCGTCCACAGGACCTGTTGTCTCTTCTATCTATATATTTCGTTCTGTTATCTCATGTATTCGGGATAAACAACTTATATTTCTTTCAGACAATTATGTGTATTGTTCTTAGAAGTTCGTGAGTATTGTGACACCAGTCTTGGGTAGTGTATCATGTTTGGGTTTTCCTGTATCATTTTGGATAAAATTGACTAAGTCTTCCGCTAAGTTTAATTATTTCGCTGTAATTATATGATTTTATTTAAAGTCTTAAGAAGAGAGTGGTAACTAATGAAAAATCTAAGTAACAGTTGGCTTGCCTAGCTTCCACTAGTAGGCGCCATCATGACTCCCGATGGTGGGAAATCCGGGTCGTGACACTTAGCTTCGGAGCACTAGGTTGCACAGGTCTCACAACTCACGAACAACCTTAGTAGAGTCTGAGGGATCGGTACGGAGACGTCTGTATTTATCCCCAGAGGCTACGGAGTTAGGAAAATATTCCCTTCATTCTTTCCTATCGTGCGAGTTTGTTCTTCAAATGTTAAGTTGAATTTCTACTCTTGTCTTCCCACGAATGGCGAAGGCATGTACTGCTTCTTCAACCGACAATGGCACAGGCTAGTGATTGATCAACGATGCCTTCAGAAGTTTTATGGAGTTTCGGATAAGTTCCACCAAACTCTTCGCTATCTCTTTCAGTGGTGCATCATTTGAGAACCCAAGGTAATTTATTGACTGTTGCTATGAGATATTGCAGAATGCGGGAATAGTTGAAGGTGAGAGGGTTGATTCTACTGTGTTTCAGGTAGCGAGTGAAGTAGTGGAAACATAATGTATTTACTAACCGGCTACGGTTTTAATGGACCTTGACGTCTGGTTGATTTATTTGAAGTTGTGAAGGATAATTATTGTGGACTATCAGATGTTGTGACTTTGACTTATAGCCAAAAGGGGGAAATCCACTATTAGTGAATGGATCGGATGACCATGTGTTATGTCAGTTTTGGCTTGGAATGTATATATATGGTATGGAAAGGTCCCCCAAATAAATTATGCATATTTGAGGCTTAGTACTCTGCAGTGGGTAAGAATCAGCCCAAAGAATAATAAAGAGTATATGAGCAAATAGGGTAGTTCCACAATGTCAAGCTAGCATAGTAAGAGAGGTAATTGGTCGTCAATGTTTGTGACAAGTCTATGAATAGGGCAGACCGGCCAATGCGACATTACCTACTCAACCCTATTTGTAGAAATGTTTTGGAAGAGTTTACCTCCCTGACTCTTTGAAAGGTATGGCATGTATGGTCTGAACGATCATGCCAGGTTATTATAATAGTGTCCGAATATGTCGTCATGTCCAATAAGTTAGCTGATCATCAAAGGAGTTGTTATGAATGTGGCAGGTTGGAGAAATATAATTTACGAAGGCACTCAAGCTACGTGCCCATTGCAGTCAATACTTATCTCACATGACCAGCCAGAGTTAGAGGTCAGGATGTTTGAGGCGGAGGTGAGACTCCTAAAGGCGGAGATCTAGTTGTTGACATAATTTCTATGGTGTGACTGAGGTCACTACACCAGATGATTTTATCACATGTACAATTCTGATTGTTATAAAAGGAATATTTTTCCTCAATTTGATTTGATCTTTGAAGAATTGAGGCAAGTCCTCTTAATATGCTCTGCTCATGAGTGAGTTTCGTAATCATCAAATCTACTTATGTGAATACTCACACTATGCTATTAAATGGAGATAATTATCTCTATTATTATGTATTGGTCACTAGGAATATTGATGATGTCAAAAGTGACTTTATATTAATTATTACAATGGGAATTGATGTAATTCCTGAAATAACTATTTTCAATGGTTAAATTTTATACCCTATCGGTATGAGGGTTCTTTTATGCTGTGATACTCTTTGACGGACAATAGTTGAAAAGAAGAAAGAAAGGAAATGAAAAACATCAGTGGCACAATGCGCAAATACTTGTGATTTAGAGTGGAGGATGAGATCCTCAAAATTTTTGTATAGCGTGAATATATTTGTTTTAAAAACCGAGCTGCAAGCTGCGGTGAATATTATATGAGGACAAGGTCCTCATGGTGAAAAGTTTGTGTTTAAAATTTTCCCTTTCTGGAAATAAAAATCTAGCATAATATCCTAAATTTGAGCCATGCCTGTTAGGATTATTTGACAATCATTGCATAGTTTCTATTCATATTTAGCCATTTCTATTTTGTGACCGTTGAGTTCTAGACTTTGAGACGAGCACCAGGTAAGGATAAATATGACGCATTAATTCGGGAAAGTAATCATGAGGTTTCCATACCTCATTGTGAGTAAAGTGGGAGTTTTGGAATAAGATATCTGATAACAGGGTTAATTGACAATGTTATAATCTAAGAACAACTCTTATGGCCAGACTTCAGAGTCATGGATATGTGCATACGTATGAGGTGCTTCATGAGTAATAGTGTTTGGATAGAATCACGAATCGTGGCAAGGCCACGTGATGTTATGACCTCTCGAGGAGGATTCAGGTACTCTATGATGTGAGACGGGATCTCAGTTCTATGTTATGATGGCACAGAGGAATTGAATTACAGCTCTTTTGCTGGAGACAGTTGTCATGATTTGAGTATGTTCAGACGTTTCTATTGGAGCCTATGTTGTGCTCGTCGCGTCTTAGGTCGGTGTTTGAGGTGTCATGTCACCAATGCAGTGTGTTATGATCGAAATGATCGTTGGAGTCATTATTGAGAGCAAGCATATGTGATTTCAGTTGGTTAGAAAGGTAATATCGAGATTTGGCTCCAAAATCCATTGTAATGTCAGTCAAAAGAGAAATGGCTTCATAAATGGTTGATCTGAGGAAATTTTACGGTTTAGCCCGTGTTTTATTTATCGTTGGCAGTATATGAAAGTGTTGGAATAAGACTTCAACTAATAAGAGGTTTCCATCGGTATTTGGGTATTGTAGGCAATTGCAGTAAATAAAGAATGTTATTGTGATCATATGAGTAAAGTGATGCGAAGTGTAAATTCAACAAAGTTATGCATTAATGTTTGGGTACAACGTGTGGAGATTGATATGGTGGTCGAATGATGGAAACAGACTTGGCAGGAAATTCAGGGTGTTGGAATTTGGCCTAATGGCTTATTCGCTTGAATAAAGAATTATATCTACAGAATTATATAGCTAATGTGCTCAACTAAGTAGTGGTAGCACGGGAAGGTGCGCGATGTGTTAAACTAGTTATTTGAGACTACATCATTGTAGTTCTCAGCACGTTCGAGGACGAACGTATGTTTAAGTGGGGGAGATTGTAACGACCCGACCGGTCGTTTTGAGCCCCGACGTGTCATTCAGCAGATTGAGGCAATGAACAACTTCATCTCAGGTATATTGACTTGTGTGTATGGTCAGAATTAAAATTCAGGAAGTTTGGAGTCAAATCTAAATGGAAATTCTCATTTTGGAAGCTTAAAGTTGAAGAAATGAACTAGGATTGGAATTTTGAGTAAATGACCTCGGAATTGGGATTTAGATGTTCCAGCATGCTCGTATGATGATTTTAAACTTGGGCGTATGTCCGGATTTGGGTTTTGATAACCCGTGAGCATTTCGGCGTATATGGTGGAAGTTAGTATTTTAGAAAAATTTCATAAATTTGGGTTGGAAGGAATTTCAGAGTTATAGATGTCCATTTGGGATTCCGAGACAGGGAATAGATCCGTACGGTGATTTTGGAGTTGGGAACGCGATCGGAAGTGAATTCGGATGTCCGGAGGTCATTTTGAAGTAATTTGGCTAAATATAGGAATTTGAAGGTTTATGAGAAAATTCTACCGGAAGTGAAAATTTTGATATCGGGGTCAGAATGCGATTCCGAAAGTTGGTACAAGTCCGTAATATCTAATGTGACTTGTGTGCAAACTTTGAGTCAATTCGGATCGATTTTGGTAGGAAAAGGGATAATTAATCTCTTTAAGGAAAGCTTAAGTTGGAAAAGTCAACCCAACGTTGACTTATGAGTTAGAGGGCTCGGAACTGAATTCCGATGATTCAATTAGTTTCAGGGGATGATTTAAGACTTAGGAACGCAATCGAAGTAATTTTGGAGGTCCGGTGAAGAAGTTAGCCTATTTTGGCGAAGTTGGAATTTTGGCGGAATCCGATCGATAGGTGATATTTTGATCCGGGAGTCGGAATGGAATTCGGACAGTTGCAGTAGCTTCATTAGGTGATTTTGGATATGTACGCAAATTTTCAGGTTATTCGGACATTGTTTGGTCTGGTTTTTGATCGAAAGTGTATTTTAGGAAGTTTTTGGAAACTTAGGCCTTGATTTGATGAAAATTGATGATTTTGATGTTATTTCGGCGATTTGATCACTCGAGCGAGTTCGTGTGATGTTTTAGAGTCAATGTGCATATTTGGTTTGGATCCCCGAGGGCTCGGGAGTGTTTCGGAGGTGTCTCGGAATAATTTCGGACTTAGAAAATGGGCAGAAAATGCAGAAAAATCTGTCGTGAAACAGTGTCCATGAACAGTGCCCGTGAAACAGTACCGTGAACAGTAACCGTGAATAGTGCCGGAGAGTTCGTGAACAGTAACCGTGAATAGTACCCGGACAGAATATATTTGAGGTCCGAAAATATATTGCCATTTTTGACGATTTGGAGCTCGGATATGGCGATTTTTCGAGGGATTTTTGGAGAAAACAACGGGGTAAGTGTTCTTAACTCAATTTTGGTGATATAACTCGAATCTATTGCAAGTTTTAGTGTTTAATTTAAGAATTTTTGTTGAAAAGGGTAGAAAACCCTCTTGGATAGAAATACTTATTTAAGGGGTCAAATGAACTCCAATTTTTGTGAATTTGGTATGTACGGACTCGTTGCGAGACGAGGATTCCGGAAATATGAATTTCGAAATTTTTTCAGATGTGGGCCCGGGGTCGATTTTCACTATTCCGGGCAGAATGTTGTAAAAATTATATTTAGCCTTATGAACTAGTTTGTTAAGTAGAATTGATGATATTAAGTCAATTGTGTATAGATACGATTGGATTGAAGCTGAATTTGAAAGGAAAAGGCATTGCTACGGATTGAGTTGTTCGTAAACATTCGAGGTAAGTGTTTGTTCTATCCTAGCTTGAGGGAATAGGAATTGAGTTTATGTATAATTGTGATATGTGGAGTCCGACGTATAGGCATGGTGACGAGTATCTATACGTTGGGGGTCGAGCATGACTGTGAGTCTTAAAAATGGATTAAATTCTTATTAATGCTAAGTGATTATGTGAAGGGAAATTATTATTGGTTTTATACCGGTAAAATACATATAGAGTATTGAATAAAGAGTTATTGGTATTACACCGGTAACAGAGGTAAATTGTTGATTCATTATCATTTATTGGTTTTATACCGGTAAATTACATATAAATTGTTGATTAAGAGTTATTGGTATTACACCGGTAACAGAGGTAAATTGTTGATTCATTATCATTTATTGGTTTTATACCGGTAAAGTACATATAAATTGTTGATTAAGAGTTATTGGTATTACACCGGTAACGGGGATGTATCATTGATTTATTGTCATTTATTGGTTTTACACCGGTAATATAAATATTGTTGAAGTGAAGATTATTGGTTTAATACCGGTAATACTTTTATACATTCACCTGTTGATAAGAGATTATTGGCTTATGGCCGGTAATATATATTAAAAAATTGGGATCGTGTGGCGCGCCGACCACTTATATATTAAAGAATTGGGATCGTGTGGCGCGCCGACCACTTATATATTAAAGAATTGGGATCGTGTGGCACGCCGACCACAAAGTGATTTGAATCTTGGCATTGGCCATAGTTGCCGGTAGCCTATTGATACATTTGGGAGCGGGTGATATGCCTACCACAATAAATGAAAAGCCTATTGATACATTTGGGAGCGGGTGGTACGCCTACCACAAGATATGACTATTGATACATTTGGGAGTGGGTGGTACGCCTGCCACAAGATATGAAAAGCCTATTGATACATTTGGGAACGGGTGGTACGCCTACCACAAGATATGAAAAGCCTATTGATACATTTGGGAGCGGGTGGTCTGCCTACCACAAGATATGAAAAGCCTATGGTTACGTTTGGGAGCGGGTGGTACGCTTACCACAAGATATGAAATGAAAAATGAATTGAGACATGAAAGTAAGATTTGTTCCGTTGATCAGATTACTCTGGATATTGTGAGTTATTGACTATTATTTCAGCGCGGATTCTTTCCTTATAAACGTTCGATAACGTTTTATGCTGTTGTATGTGTATCTATATATATATATATATATCTCAATTGTACAGGTTTATGTGGGTGACTGGTCTTAGTCTCGTCACTACTTCGCCGGGATAGGCCAGGCACTTACTAGCACATGGGGTCGGTTGTGCTGATACTACAATCTGCGCTCTTTTTGCGCAGATACAGGTTACGGACAGCAGTAACAACAGTAGCACGATTGTGGATATTCCGACTATCGAGACTACGAGGTAGCCTTGCAGGCGTCCGCAGGACCCGTTGTCTCTTCTATCTATGTATTTCATTCTGTTATCTCATGTATTCGGGATAAACAACTTATATTTCTTTCAGACAATTATGTGTATTGTTCTTAGAAGTTCGTGAGTATTGTGACACCAGTCTTGGGTAGTGTATCATGTTTGGGTTTTCCTGTATCATTTTGGATAAAATTGACTAAGTCTTCCGCTAAGTTTAATTATTTCGCTGTAATTATATGATTTTATTTAAAGTCTTAAGAAGAGAGTGGTAACTAATGAAAAATCTAAGTAACAGTTGGCTTGCCTAGCTTCCACTAGTAGGCGCCATCATGACTCCCGATGGTGGGAAATCCGGGTCGTGACATGAACAAATAGAAATCTAGCTAACAATTTGTAATCACATAAACAAGAAGTTCATCACCCAATAGGTTCCATCAAAACCTTAGAAAAGGATTTAGCTACTTATGCTCAAAGAAACAAGAATAATAATTGAATTCATAAATAAATAATTGATATAAAATAAAGGAATGAGTTGAGAGAGTTTTCTCTTATTAATTGTCTTGCACAAGTAGTCAAAAATACAAGGCTTGCCTCTATTGGGCGAACTAGGGGTTTATACAGAGGTTTTAGGGCTTAAAAACTAAATTTGTACACAACTAGGAAAATATTTGCGGCTCCTTCCGCGGTTCGTCCGCGGCCGCGGGCGAACCGCGAACAGAGCGGTCCTCTGTTTCTTCAGAAAAGTTTAGAGAGCTTGTTTCTTCGCGGTTCATCCGCGATCGCGAGTGAATCGCGGATGAACAGTACTTCAGATTTCTTCTTCAATTTTTCAAGCTCACTTCTCTTCACTCTTCACTTGGCCTTTTCATCATCATGTGACTCCAAAATAGCTCCTTTAGCATCCAATGGTTCATGTGTACCTATAACACATCAATAAACACTAATCAAAGCATTTTGTCATCATAAACAATATCAATTCAACAATAAAGCGTGATTATTTAGGGCATAAATATAGTCAAATTCACTTATTATCAAGCGACCTCTAGAAGACTGACCCCTACCCCTACTAGACTGGGATGGTGCTGAAGTAGATGGAGCTGAAGAGAAGGGTTGATACTACTGCTGAGACCTACCCCTGTGAAGTCGATTACACTGCCTCCTCATGTCGACAAACTCGCCACACTCAAAACAATTGCCCGGCGTTGGAGAAGGGGACTAAAGGGAACCCCTCGCCGCAGATAAACCCTGGGCTGAAGAAGAAGGTGCTGAACTCTGAGCTTGGATGGCGCTGAGTGAAGACTGGCCCTGCTGATAACCTTGACGCCCACAGCCGGAAGAAGCTCCACTGTGCTCTAGGTGACCTGACTAAGGAGGTCTAAATGAATGACATTTGCCCTGATGAAACTAGACCCTAGATGGAGCACCATTATAGGTGCCCAAACCTCAAGGTCTCTTGGCCTCCCTCTCTTCTCGCTCTCGGCGACAATCCGCCTCAATCTAGCATGCCATATCCACTACCTTCTCGAAGGATGCTGCCACTACTCTCTCCCTAGTCATCAAGATACGAATAGAATAGTCGAGGCCATTTGTGAATCTCCTGATCCTCCCCCGATCTGTCAGGATCATCCATGTAGCATGCCTGGCCAATTGAGTATACCTCAACTCATACTGAGTCACAGTTATATCACCCTGAACTAGCCACTCAAACTGGCGGCACAGCTCCTCTCTGTGAGACTGCGGCACATACTTCTCTAAAAAAAGAGTGGAAAACTGCTGCCAGGTAAGAGGTGCTGCTCCTACAAGCTTACGCCTCTCGAAATCCTCCTACCATATGAATGATGGCCCAGAAAACTTGAATGTAGTAAAAGATACACCACTAGACTCAAGAATCCCGGCCGTACGTAGCATCCTCTGGCACTTATCCAAGAATCCTTGGGCATCCTCGCCCTCAGTACCACTGAATGTAGGTGGATGAAGTCTGCCAAACCTCTCTAACTAACGCTGCTCGTCGTCAGGCATCATCGGAACAACATACCCTGGGGCTGGCGCAAATGGCACAACTAGAACAGTTGGTGCAACTACCTGAGTTGGGGCTGCCTCTGGTGTATGAAGTCCCTACACAACCTGCTCTAGTGTGCAAGATGTGGGGGTCTGATGATCAACCCCAAGCTGAGATGTCGCCGCGACAATAGTAGCTGAAACTGCCTGAGCCAACCTAGTGCAAACAGATAATATCTGGGCCAATGCCTCCTGAAGGCCAGGAATAACAATAGGCACTGCAGGTGCCTGAGCGGGTGCTGCTGGAGTCTCAACCACTGGAAGTTGATCCTGAGTAGAGGCAACAGGTGGGTCTACTAGCACTGCCCCTACTGCTCTACCACGACACCACGACCGCAACCACGGCCTCTAGCTGGTGGCAATGGTGGTCATCTACCTCGTCCAGTGGCACGAGTCCTCTCCATCTGCGAGAGAATAGAATACAGAAGTTCAATTCTCGGAACAACAAAACCGCATGACAAGAGTTCAAGAATATGAAGTGTTTCCTAAAAGGTCTGCAGCCTCCCGAGGATAAATACAAACGTCTTCATACCGATCCGCGAGACACTACTAACTGGCTCTAGACTCATGACGCCTAGTAACCTAGGCTCTGATACCAACTTGTCACGACCCCAAACCCGATTGTGATGGCGCCCAGCACATTGCTAGGCCAGCCCGACCAATCACACACATCACCGAGCTACAAGCTCACATCTTTGTTTCAAAATCCTTAATAACAAGACAGTTTACGAAGTTTAGCATAAGTAATGAAGATATCCCAATAACAGTGTAATACCTTCCCACAAATCTGGGGGTCACAAGTTAAGAGCCTCTATTGAATAACATAGTGATAACAACACTGTATACAGAATAAGTCTGAAAATACGGAATGTCTAATAATCATAAGAAAAATAAGGGAGAGTCGGGTCTAGTGGACGCCGTGCAGCTACCTCGACAACTCCGAAATAATTTGGAAGTAGCTGAAAGTCAACCCTGTTGAGAGGTACCTGGATCTGCACACAAGGTGCAGGGAGTAGAGTGAGTACTTCCAACTCAATGGTAATAGGCATGTATAATGATATTGAAGTTAAGAACACCCAATAATACCACACAGTAAAGCTATACAATATCTCATTTTCCTTTTTAACAGAATAAGTCCCAGGGAAGCTATAACAAGTAAACCAGTTAAGTACAAATGAGTAAATGCAATGCAGATGCATGAACATGATGCTACGACGCATAGCCAGATCCATTTGGGTACCCGCGCTCATTGTATGGGTTCATACTCCGGAGGGGATCCTACATCCCAAGCACAATATCAGTGACATATGCTACGGCGCGCAGCCCGATCCACTATCATTCCAGCTACATGCAATGCAAGCCTCACATGCATAAATAATTATCATTTTTAAATCCGTTTAGCAGAAATTATAGAAATCAGTGTTCAGAAACCTCAGAATTTGAAAAACATTTTTAGACATTGTTTAGCTCAGGACTGATATCATAAAAACATGCTATAATCATAGAAACAATAATAACGATCCTCACGGGATCCATATAACCGGAACACATCCCAAATATATCCACAACCATCTAAGTAGGAGGTTTACCTGCTCATTTATAGCCAACAACATAGTACAATGCCCCTCGGTCGGACTAAGCCATAGTCCCCAATCACAATCGACCTCACACTCACCGTAGAGTATGTGTCTCGCCTTAATACATCCTCATATAGTGATATACCAGGGTTTCAAACCCTCATGTCATCATCCACACCCATTACTCACCTCGAACCGGCTCCGAAACTAGTCCGCAATGCCTTTCCCTCTAGAATCAACCTCCGCGGGTGCCAAATCTGATCAAAACCAATAAGAATACATCAAAATAGGCTAATGGAACATAACCTAATCGAAATAACTCGAAAAATACCCAAAAATACGAAGTTCCCAAAATCCGAGCCCCAGGCCCGCTTCTCAAAAACTTATGAAATTTACATTTTCGAAATCCTCGTCTCGCCATGAGTCCATACATATAAAATTTATCGAAATTGGAGTCAAATAGCCCCTTCAAATTCCAAAATTTCAAAACCAATAACCAAGCCGTTACTCTTCCAATTTACACCCAAATTTCAGTGATTTAGATTAAGATTCTTGGATAAAATCACGTAATTAGTCCATAAAACTTACCTCCAATCGAAATCTAGGTGAAAACATCTTACTCTCTCGTCCAATAGTTTCAAACTATGCCCAACAATGGAGGAAATATGATTTTTCTCGCGGATGAAATATTATTAAACCCCTCTGTCCGCCCAGATAAATACACTATGCGATCGCATCACCAGACCTGCGATCGCATAGAACAATATTTTCCTGCCTCAAAAATTACTTATGCGATCGCACTTAGCTCTTCGCGATCGCGTTGCTTCATCAAACAACACTACGCGATTGCATTCAAAAACCCGTGATCGCACATAACAAAATCAGAACATGGGACCCCTGGTCCAATACTCTATACAAACGCACAACCCCTCTACGATAGAAGAAGACAAACTCCTCCAACTATGCGATCGCATACTACCTGACCGTAATCGCATTGAACAAAAAATCAGAGCCTCCCCCAAACCTTTTATGCGATCGCAACTGAACCCCTGCGATCGCATTGAACAAAAACCTGCAACTTTATGACAGCAAAAGCTGATATCCTTGCTTAGCAAAAATGATCCGTTTGAACTCCCGGAATCACCCCGAGGCCCTCGGGACCTCAACCAAAACCACCAACCCAATCCAAAAATCGATACGATCTTGTTACAATAATAAAAACATGCCATTAAATACAAGAATCATCAAATCAAGGCGGATTCAAACATAAGTTTCAACTAAAACTTCTGAAACCTACATTCAATAAAAAAAACCCGACCAAACGATGTCCGAATGACATGAAAATTTACAAACATATCCAAAATCACCTAACGAACCTACTGCAACTGTCGGAATTCCGTTTTGACTCCCGGATCAAAATCTCACCTATCAACCAGATTCCACCAAAATTCCAACTTCACAAATTCAAGCCTATTTCTACACTGGACCTCAAAATTCAATTCTGATCGCTCCCTTGAGTCACAAGACACCTCCCAAGTATAACCGAACCACCAGATTCCACATCCGAGCCCTCTAAACACATAGTCAACTTCAAGTTGACTTTTCTGAAACATACTCCCTTCTAAGAGGCTATATGCCTTATTTTCAACCAGAATCAATCTGAATTCACCCGATAGAGTCTAATACTAATATAGAAACATGAAGCAACACAATAAGGGTGAAACAGGGCGGTAACTCTCGTGACGACGGGCCGGGTCGTCACAAAAATACTCGGATTGATACCAAATTATACAAGCATGTCTTAAATGATATTTCGGACCTGTACCGGGATTTTGAACCAAAATACGAGCCTGATACCTAGGAAATCAATCATTAATTAGTTTCTTTAAATTCTTAAAATATTAGATTAACAGTTTATAATAAAAATTCATTACTTGGGCCAGGAACCTCGTAATTCGATTCCGGGAATACGCCCAGGCCTCATATTTTGCTACGGACCCTCCGGGACCGTAAAATCATGAATTCGGGTCCGTTTGCTCAAAATATTGACCAAAAACAAACTTAGTCTTTTAAAAAAATTCTAAGGAATCAAATGGATATATTTCACCCAAAACTCTTCCAGATCACGAATTAACCATCCCCACAAGTAGTAAATTAGCTAAAGCAAGTACGTAAAGTTTTATATAAGGGAACAGGGTTATAAACTATATAACAACCAAGCGGGTCGTTACAATACCAAAATGAAACATCTCTAGAAAATCAAAAACCATTAAGCGATTAAAAAAATTAGTATAAAATAGTTGTTGATAATGAAATGGATTAATAATTTGAAATCTAGTCCATTTAGATTTGAATAATAAAAAAAGGACTTCCGAAAAAAAATTATCATTAGTGTATTAGAAAAGAATTAATTGGTAAATCTAAACAGACTTATTCAGAATCCCGCTCAAGTGTAGACAAATCACTAGTATTATATTTATATATAGGGAGCTACTTCACGACTTACCAAAAACATCAATATCAACAAGAACGACATAAATTTGTTGACTCTTTTGTAATTCGATATTAGATACACTGTGTTATTTTTAATAATAAATATATACAATTGTCTGCTAATTGGTCATTGATTAGCTGTGTATATTTAACTATAAAAGTGACTTCTTCCCCTTAAGCGTGAACAAAATGCGCATCATTCAAGAGAATAAAGCTGAAATTATACTCTTCCCTTCACATTATTCATGATAACATGATCTCGATGAAACTACTAAACACCACTTTCTAGACGGCATAAATGCTAAGATTCTTTAGAATCAATAAGGTATGGTAAATCATATTAAGACTTTCCTTCGTACTTATAACACTCATTTGCGGGTTTACTGCCTCATTGAGATTAAATCAATTATTTTTCGTTATAACATTAACCCACAAACTTATTTAGCCTATACACTTTGGCATATTTGGTTCACTCGTAATAATAATATTTTTAATCATAAAAAAGATAATATTTCCCACTCTATTATAACTTATCAATCAGCGGATTACACTTAATTATCTTCTTATCGTTTTAAGCCAATTACTAAATCGTTGGAAAGTAATAATATAAAATGGAATCCGCCTACTAATAATCACTATAAACTAAACACTGATGGAGCTTTTTCAAGAAAAGGAGCTGGCATTGGAGGAGTAATTAGAAATTCCAATGCTGACTGGATAATAGATTTTACAAGTTCATCACCCTATGTCTCCTCTATTTACTCAGAATTATTTGCTTTATTACAAGGACTAAAATTAGCTTTGGATCGTAAATTAATGCCACTAGTGGTGGAGGTGGATGCACTTGCACTTATTACTTTATTACAATCCACAAATACTACTTTATCTAATTTGATTATGGATTGCAGGTTCTACTTGGACGAGCTAGGTAAACCACTTATTAACCATGTGTGCAGAGGGAAGAATATGGTGGCTGATTAACTAGCTAAGAAGGGACATCTTTTTGCAAGAAATACTAGGCCTTTGCTGCGTTATGTTTTGAAGCTGATAGGCCAGTCAGTCATTTTAGTATTACTAACTGTCATGATGATAATTCTACTACCATGACAGATATAATTATAACTACTACTAGTTCTATGGTTTGTAATAGGATGCCATATATGCATCAATCCTCTGTACACAAAACTTAATTATTAATAGTATTATCTTTGTTTACCAAAAAAAAAAGGAAGTCGTTATACTCGCAGACAAGAAAGCGATGGTAGGAAAACATATTTATCATAAAGTTTGTTATTTTTTGCAGCCTGAAAGATCAATATATTTTCTTAATTTTGCAGGTAAGTGTGCATTGTTTCCAAATAGATATTCGTCCCTTCCCACCTTGCTCTTGAAGATACTCGAACTCACAACCTCTTGATTAAGAGTGGAGGTTGCTTGCCATCAGAGCTAACACCTCTTGTCTAATTTTCTATCAAAACTTTAATAATAGATTTGTGTTCTTTACAAAATAATGATTTTATTAAAGTCTCTTTTGTGATTTAATACGATTATCAGATCCAATGAATTTGCAGTTTTAGATATAATTTGAATTTTTTTAATTATTAACCCATAAGGATGTCTTTACAATCAATCACCATAAAAGAATTTTTAAATTTTTTGTTCCATCTAATGTAAAAATTAATGAATTTACAACTTAATTAGATAATTTTATTTGAACTTTTATATTAATTCACCTCTTTTAAGTATTTCGCGTGAAATGTGGTGGAGATATTTTAACTAATTTTGGTTTTATAAATTTTGAGAACTTTCTGGTATTGTAATTCTGTCCATCTTTGTTATATTTAACATTTTTTTTCAACTTAAGATTCAATTTATGTTTATTGTTGTTAATGCATATCTAAAAAAATATAATCGTAAATCTAAAAGTTTTTCTCGTTTAGTTATACTAGTGTACGTACTCGTGTGATGCACGGGCATATGACCGATAAAATTGTTTGTGTTATTTAAAAAGTTATAATATTAATTAAAAAGTTCAGCAACAAACAAATAATTTATACTTAAAAATGACAAAGTCTTAGCAAATTCATAGTTATCCAAACTAAACAGTGAGCACAAATATTAAGAAAGTCCAAACTTTTACGGCATTCCTCACATATCAATAGTTAAAATAGAACGGATGTTTTGGTAGAATAAAAACTATAAACTGCCAACAATTCGTTTTTTTAAACCTAGACAGAATACTAACTAATTCTCAAAGGTCATGCTTCTACAAATCAATAATGGTGTACTTAATTATTCCATTTTAACTCAACTACTACAGGCATTATCGACTACATTCTTGACACGAAAACGTCTATAATCCAGTTTATAAATCTGATAATTCTCTGTTAATGATTCATCAAAGCAAAAGAAATGTTCAAGAAAAAAACTCAATTTCATTTCTAGCAGCACTTAAATGGTTAAGCATCTCCTGGAAAATAAACAGAGTCAAATTACATTTTCATTCAACTCTTACTTCGAACTTTTATCACACAAATCCTTTCATTTGAGTCTTTCATTTAGACGACGAACAACAACAGCAACGGAGTAAAACATATTATGACATTACCGATCCAACACTGACAACCATAACACACTGTTTGATTAACAAAATTGTTCTTAATATTTCACCCAATTTCAGAAATATCTTGATGTTTTCTCTTAATGAACTTATATGCGTCAAGCTCGACTTGGATATCCAGTTAGTTTCACTAAATGTTTAAGGAGTCAAATAGACAGCAACAAAGTAATAGCAGCTCAAACTTCACAGCGACTCCAATTAAAGAACTAAGTAAACGGTGTTTCCTTGTGAGGTTGCATCTTTGGGGTATATTTCCATATGTACAATTTGTAGAACACAATGATAAAATAGATAATGTAGAGTTCAACTACATGGAGAATTAGATTTCAGAAGAGATAAAAAATGGCAAGACATAAGATTCTTTTGCTATAAATTAGAAAACAGAAATTAAAAATAAAACTGTACCATACAATTGTTAAGTATAATATGAACCATCAATGTCACACTCAGAAAGCCTACTCCAGCTGATCCTTCTATGGTCTGATGCAAATAATAACAGATTCAGACCTCCTGAAAAGGGATTAGGTGGAAAGAACGACCAAATTGTTCTTGTATAGCTGGTTTTATGGCTTGTGTCACTAAAGATAACTGCTGAAAATGTCTGTAAAAGAAGTAAACAAACGTGTTACAAAGAGATATTTAGGAGTTATTGCAAGTTTAGATTTGGAATTGAGTTGCATGAGTTCCACAACCAATTACAAATATGGCAAAACTGGCAGATGTAGTAGAAGCAAATTTGCGGATGAAGTTTGATATTAAAAAGGCAAAACCAACCTAGTACATAAAGAACTGCAACGGTGGCTAAGTTTGTCATATATGATTGCTCTAATGATCCAAAGTAATAAACTGATCATGTTGAGTTGGAAAAGAAAGAACAAAAGTAAAACAATTAAAAAGTTGTTTTTCAACAAAAGGTGAAGTTGAAACATCATTGCAAAAAGAACAATGAGGAGCGATGAAAGGAATGTCATAATTCCCTTCTATATACGAGCAGCAATACGCAGAGTCAAAAAGTCCCATCACAGTCATTGCCTCTATATCATATAGGAAATCAGACAAAAAAGTTGAATATAAAATCAAGTATTCTTAAAAAAACGAATATATTACCTGTCGAACTTTGAGCTCCTTCTCAAGGACCATTGAGCTGATCTGGAATACAAAACCAAACATACAGATTGCATAGAAGAAGATTGGACTGAAAATAGGAACAAAAGCAAGTTTTTGAAATGAATGTCCACCTTCACGGTCTTCTATTGCAGGATAGGCAAATTCCTTAAAACCAATATTCCATGTGAACTTTGAATCTGCGAAAGGAGGATACAATCCTAACGATACAAATGTTTGATTTTGATGATAATTCTTTTGGAATTTATTAATGATCATGGTAAAGGAAAACTTGTATCTTATATTACCTCCAAACAAGGACCTTGCAATCTCTCGAGATGTAGCTAGATGAAGGGGAAGTTGGAATTTAAAAGTTGGATCTTTAGATACCCTTGGAACTTGAATGTATGTAGAAGTATTTGTTACTACAAGATAACTTATAACTATGGAATTTCATTCCACGAAATGCAAATCTGCTGGGGTAGGCATTGGATGAGTGAGAAGCCAATTGTTCAGGTCATCTTTTGTGCTAAATGACTTGACCTGTAAAAGTAAAACTTAAGTTGCTGCAGTATACCCAATGAACGACTTGAAGACCAAACAGTTGGCAACTTGTATTTCATTCTTAAACTGATAAAGCAAAAGAATAATTCTTTGCCTACATTACTTACCAAGTCATGAAAATAGACATATACTTACCAAGTCAGGAAATAATTATAGACATCCAAAATTAGTGAATTAGTATTTACACTTTTATCTAATTTTGGATATTCAAACAAATAACTGATCATACACAGTATTTATTTCTAAGAGAAGCAGTACTTGAAATTTCTGAAATATAACCGCTATATTACCAAAATATACCTTATTTTGCGAAGATGAATAAGGAATAGCCTCTATTTGTATGTACTGATTCCCTTCTTAAGACCCTGCAGGTGTTCATTGCTTTCAATTTAAAATTGACCATCAATTCCCCCATCAGTTTGTCTGTCATTCGCTTTTGTGTACTCCATTACCTTGCGACAAACCTGGTTGTTCTCCCTCAGCAAATTAAGCAGCTGATTTTGCAAGCAGCAAACTGGATTGCACAAGTCCTTATCAAGCCTAATTGCACATATTTAGATATTGAATTTATATATATTTTAGAAATTAACAATCCCATTGTTTCAAAGAAACATTAGAAAACTTTAAAATGCAGAAAATAACAAAAAAGAAAAAACAAATTGCATTTACTTACTCATTTCGCATAAAATGTTGAAAAATCCAGCTTATAATCTGTTGCAATTGACATAATTGAATCATGACATATATATATTTGTAATATTTACAAAAAAGACAATATATGTGCATAATAGAGAAATAGAGAGTATATAAGAAAATAGCAGAAAATTAAAGCGTACATATTACATGCTTCAGATATGTTGTCAACAACTATTGTCGCAGATGGTTAATGACTCTAAGTAACAAAAGTTGTATTTAAAACTCAAAAAGATATTGATTATCTTTCGAGTGTCAGACTAAATTTCGAAAAACTTCTTTAAATACAACATTTGTAGCTTCAGTAGTTATATTCTCATCGTCATCACAAACCAATATTTTTAATCCCTTTCTACTCGTCACTCGAGAAAGAGCAACATATAGCTGTCCATTTGTAAAAACTGGTTTTTTTAAAAATAATCCCACGTGACAACGACTGTCCTTGGCTTTTGTTGAATGTCATTGCAAAAGAGACAATGATTGGAAATTGTCTTCACTGGAATTTGAATGGAATTCTAGCATCAGATGGCGTCAATGTCATTCTTGGAATAAACGCTTTCTGTCCATCCATCTGTCCCGCTAAAACCTTTGCTTCAATAACTTGATTTCCAAGTTTAGTTATGATCAACCTTGTTCTATTACATAATCCTACTGACTGATCAATATTTCTTAATAACATTTTTGGAATACCAACCTTTAGCGTAAGAGAATGATTTGGAACTCCAGAACATTTAATTGTATTTAAGAATTCAGGAGTGTGTACATGTTCCAATGTTGAATAACAACTGTCAGAATTGCAGATTGTATCAGAACTCAAATATGATTTCTTAGAACTTTCATTAAGAGAAATCATATATTCGTTGACTGATTCCACCATATCAAGAGTTGGAGTAAGAATGGCTCTTTCTTGTAGGTATCCTATATCATTGAAACGACTGTTGAAATTCGGATACGTACTTTATACAATTGCAGATGTTGGATCAACGGATGGTTTTATCAAAAGATCATCTGGTATTTGGACTTTTTCATTTCCATCAACAAAAGTACCAAGAATACCATCCCCAATTTCGAAAATCCAATCTGAAAAAACTCTTAACTCATCTAGATGTGTCCCTATTTCATTACCTTGCAATCTTATGTTCTTTGTAACGTTAACAATTGACAATGAGGCCACAAATAAGAAGAATTGAGAGAATCATTAACAATATCTTGCCTACTACCTTTTGGAATAATAGGTAATATTTGTCTGAAGTCACCACCAAGAACAATTGTTTTACCTCTAAATGGTCGGTGTAAATTGGATGCATCTTTAAACCTAAGAATATCTCTTAAAGTTTTATCAAGAGCTTCAAAACAATATCCATGCATCATGGGTGCCTCATCCCTAATAATCAACTTTGCCTTAACAATTAAATTTGCTAGAGGAGTACCTTGCTTTATATTACATGTTGTGATGACCCGGCCCGTCGTCACGAGAATTACCATCCCGTTACCCCTTCATTTATGTGTTTCATGTTTTTATATATGTGATAGAATCTATCGGGTGAGTTAGGAGTGATTCTGGTTGAAAATGAGGCATATAGCCTTTTGAAATGAAACTTGTTTATGAAAAGTCAATCTGGAGTTGACTTTGTGGTTAGAAGGCTCGGAATCAAATTTCGATTATTTGATTAGTTCCAGGAGGTGATTTGTGACTTAGGGGAGCGATCGGAATCGAATTCGGAGGTCCGGTGTAGTTTTAGGCTTGAATTGGCTAAGGTTGAATTTTGGCGAAATCTGAACGGTAGGTGAGATTTTGATTCCGGGGCTCGGAATAAAATTCCAAGAGTTGCAGTAGCTCCATTAGGTGATTTTTGATATGCGTGCAAAATTTCATGTCATTCGGAGGTGTTTAGGTCGGGTTTTAGATCGAATGTTAGTTTCAGAAGTTTTAAAGAAACTTAGGCTTGAATCCGTGTGAAATGGTGATTTTGATGTTTACAATGGTATTTGTATGTTACGAGCAAGCATAGGGCTGCGATCGCGTAGAAGAGAAAATGGGAAGCCAAAATTTCCTCTATGCGATCGCGTGAATAGGCCTGCGATCGCATAGGCATAGGGAGTTACTCATCGCGATCGCGTAGTGGACATTGCGATCGCGTAGGAGGATAAACTTGTTCACTGCGATCGCGGACTAGATCCTGCGATCACGTAAGGCAAATGAGGGCCTGGGGAAAATTGTTCATCGTGATCGCGTGCAAGATGTTGCGATCGCATAAGGTTAATTCGAGGCCTGATAGAGGGGTTTAATAACAGAACCTCCGCGAACAAAACCTATTTTATCATAAAAAATGAGCGTTTTGGAGAGCTTTTGGATGAGAAGTAAGAGGTTTACGTCGGGGAAATATTGGAGGTAAGTTTCTTGACTCAAAAATATGATTATATGCTAGAATTAATATCAAAACTCATGAATTTGGGTAGAAATTGTGAAGAATTAGGGCCTAGATTATGACAATGCAATTTTGACTTTTGAAAGGCCATTCGAGCTCCGATTTCGATAAATCTTATATGCACGGACTCGGGGAGAGACGAGGAATCTATTGGTATGAATTTCGAAATTTTTCGAGAAGCGGGCCCGGGGTCCGGGTTTTACCAACTTGGTGTATTATTGCGTATTTCAAGTAAATTAGATTGGGTTATGTTTCTTTTACCCGTACTGATATAATTGATGTGGTTTTGACTAGATTCGACGCACGAGGCGGCAAATTCAAAGGGAAAAGGCATCGTGGATGAGTCCACGGCCGGCTAGAGGTGAGTAGTTGGTGTATATGGTAGCCTGAGGGTTCGAGCCCCCAGCTTAGCACATTGTGACGCTAGTAGGGCGTGGCTCGCTCCCCGTGGCAGGTGAGGGATTGATTGTGACTGGGGATTGAGACTTAGTCCATCCCGAATATGAATAACATGATATATGTTGTTGAAACACATACTGTGTTTGATATATTTGTGGGTTGTAAGCCATGTTTGGGGTCTTGTGCCAACCTGTAGTATCCCTAGGGGATAGATATGTATGTGATAGCTTGATTTGCTTAATCACCAATCTTAGTCCTTGTTTGAAATCACCATGTTGAAATGCTAAGTAACCTGTTCTTGTAAAATTAAATAAAAATTAAAGTATTTTCATTATTAATGAACTAGAACCTGAAGATAAATAATTTGAACTGTTGTGTGACTCATACGCATGTTGTGGATCGGGCTGCACGCCGCAGCAGATGATATATTGCGCTTGGGCTTTAGGAGCCCCTCCGGAGTCTATACACACCCCCAGTAAGAGCCGTCGACGTTAAATGGATCGGGCTACGCGCCGTAGCGGTCATGTGCATTGCATTGCATCATTATCTGTTGAATTATCTGTGATAATTGTAATGTACTGTTGTTGCTAGTTCGTAGGAGGAATCGGACTGTAGTTTATCTTTACTCTATGGTATTCTGTGGATTTCTTGCTTTAAGCTATTAATATATACTTATTACTCACTGAGTACTTAGTACTCACCCCTACTCCATGCACCTTTGTGTGCAGATTCAGGTACACAGGAGGGAAAGACAAGCGCTGCAGCTTCTACCAAGGGTATTTCGAGTTGCTGAGGCAGCTGCCGACGTTCGCAAAACCTAGTTTCTCATTCCATTC
This sequence comes from Nicotiana noctiflora, assembly GCA_032618575.1. Lineage (NCBI taxonomy): Eukaryota > Viridiplantae > Streptophyta > Magnoliopsida > Solanales > Solanaceae > Nicotiana > Nicotiana noctiflora. Next base: position 114,143 of record JASVEL010003333.1, read on the forward strand.
AGTTATCATTATATGTCTTAGACTTGAGTACTTCATTCAGTATTTTCTATTGCTATTCGGTTTTGTTTAGAGGCTCTAGACTCGTGACCCCAGATCTTTGGGAGTGTTATTTTATTTCCGCACTTCTCAGTATATTATTCATATTATTATTAGTGGAGTTTTCTATTGACTCACATATTCTTCTTGAGTTGTCCATTTGGGACTGATATTTAACTGTGAAAAATAGTTGTTGGTCTGGCTGGTCTAGCTTTAGTGTTGGGCGCCATCACGACCGAAATTGGGTCGTGACACATGTTGAATCTTCAGTTACATTTAGAGGGATCACAAATCTTGAATGAGCTGTTCGACCACCTAGTAACAAAAAAGATGCAATCCAGCTAGATGCAATAGTTAAGACAATATCTCCTCTAGATCTTATGGCAGAAGATAGAGTTCTCCAAATAAAAGACTTGCCCGTTCCTCCAAAACCATATAAGAAGAAAAACCCACCTTTGTCTTCATTCACAGATGTTATTATTTTTTCATAAACCGACTTCTGCTCATCTGTCAAATTCTTTACTAATTATTGATGTTCCTCCGCCAAAGCGCGTTTATTATAACGCAATTCATCCCGTATTAATCTATTATTACTATCAACTTCTTCCGTATTATAAACAGGCCTTGGCATTGTTGGAAAATCCTAACTTCTTCTACAACCTTTCAAAAAAGTTTCAACCTTTTGCAAACAACGATTTTTAAGTTCTTCATCTGTTAGGTGAGCTTCTGAAATAACATTACAATATAAAATAATTAAATACACTAATCTGTATTATAAAAAGGACTATTATAACAATTTAATTTGTAAAAAGTTATTATTAATTTTATGCATATTAATATTCATAACGCAAAAAAATAAATTAAAATTCTTTCAAATAAAGTAGAGAATGCATAGAATTTATTAATGCCATTCTCAAACTTTGAGGGCATTAAACACAATGCATTAATTTTGTATTACTTTTTATTTTTGCAAAATGCATTAATTATTACAAATATTATTCCTATGATGTGAACAGAATATTTTGTTAAAAAGATATGAAAATAAAAAAATATTGTTTTTAAAACATTAAGTTGTTTAGTGAATTTTGTATGCAGTTAAAAACAAAAAAAAAAAAAAAATAATTGAACACTCAGGGTAATATGAATTAAGTAACTACAAATAAAACTAAGTAACAAAGTTAAGCAAATCATGGATTATTCATAATTGTCATATAATAATTGGAAACTTTAACCATTAAATACATACCCGGGTTATCCAATATTCTTCTTTCTTCATAAAGGATATCTTCTGATAGTAAATGCCATGTTGCTTGCCAAACACTTTCTGGACGTGACATTGAATTTGATAAAAGTAGCATAGCAAATAATTGCCTAAGATATAATGCCATTCCCCAATTACTTGCTTCCATGATAGCATCAACATATTCCTTATCATCATCTAATAAACCCAAAGCATAACATGCATCTCTAAATGTCTCATGATAAGAACCGTTGATTATTTTTTAAATCCACAAAGCTCTTTGGACCTTTAACTACATTCAACAACAATATTAGGTAATACTGTCTGCCAGAGGAAGGTGGAACAAAGAATATTCTCCCAATAGAAAATGTAGAAGTTTTTCTTTTTTCCCATCTTTTGAGGTTTTGTTTCCACAAAAACTTTAGAGGGAATTCTACATAAGTCAATTCTCTTGCTTCAGGAAAAGTCTTATTAGCTTCAAACCAACTTAAAAACATAGATTCCTTAACACTTGGTCTATTGACAACTGCATCAATTGGATCATCATCGGAAAATATAACCGTCTAATTATTTGGTAGGTGAAAAGATAGCCTTTCTACAGATGGTTCTCTATATTGGATTGGGAATTTAAAAATTCTTCAAGCAGCTTCACAAGGTGATATGTATCGGCCCTTATATCAAAGATAAATAGACACTACGGCAATCACAATACATATTTATTTCATCAACCACCCCCGAATCTTCATTATTTACACTTTGAGAAAAAACTGTCGTGACACGATCATTACCTTTATTAACATACTTAAATAAGTACTTAATGGATCGTGATTGATTACACCACTCTACATTAATGTGTGCACCATACTTCAATAATAAAAATTTATTGTGCGGTACAACATACCTATTATCCAACGCAATACCTACTCTATTTGCAGTCCTACCATCATCCCTTCTTCTATAAATTGGATACCCATCTTCATCAATTGTGGTTGATGATTCAAATTTTTTTGGAAAGTGCTTTGTGCATCTACCATTTTGCATCCAAGGAGAAGATTTTCTAGCAGTACCACAAGGACCATGCATCATGAAATTTGTAACAGCATTATAATAATAAGGATATACTTTTTTATCTGGTAATTCTGCTGAAATTATTCCATCAATATCTCTGACAGTTGGGTATTTATTCACAAGAAAAAGTAAGATGTGTGCATGAGGCAATCCCCTCTTTTGAAATTCAACTGTATATATCACTGAAGAATAAAGACGTAATTAGATTATTAAGTTTTAAAATTAGTTATTTTTAATATTAGCATATAAGAAAATGAATGTGCAAACATAATAATTGTGTAAACAATTAAATATTTACCTCCTTTTACTTCTCCAAAAACCTTATTGTCGCGTAGATCCTTTATCATGTGATCGAGCTTGATTTTGAAAACCCTTGTTAAAATGTCGGGGCGATCTTCTGGAGATAAGCCTCAACTCTCTACAAATCTAGTAACCTCATGCCATTTTGGGTTGCAAGTAAATGTAATGAACAAATCAGGGTACCCCGCCCATTTACAAATTGCCATCGCATCTTGTTAATTTTGCAACATGTAACGTGCACCTCCCGTAAATCTAGAAGAGAGAATAACTCTTTGTCGTTGAGAAGCAGGTTCTATGTTGCCATGTAAAAGAGCATCTCGTAACCCATTATAAAAGTGTGCTCTCAATTGTTTTTTATGAAGCCTAATGAACTTCAATCGAGAAGATTCCATTATTGTATAACCATCTACCAAGAATTGTTAAAATAATCTTCTAGCCAACACAATTGAAGGAACTTCATCCATCCTTTCTTGAATTTTATAACATAAGTACTCACGTGTGCTAACACATTTCCTTCCACCGGCTGAATCATCAATATCATTTAAAGGAATATCATCTCCGTATCCATCTTCACCACAAGGAAATAATAATGGATATTGCAAACCTAAGTATGCTACATTTAATTCATTTATCCTTTGTAGTTGTTCAGATTGGGTTTCAACTATGATATCTCTGTCAGACCTTGTTTGTTAAAAATCTCCTACGGTCAAAGCAGCTACCTCTAAAACTGTTGGTAAATTGTACCTTCTTTGTGACAATCCCAAACCCGGTCGTGATGGCGCCCAGCACACTGCTAGGCCAGCCGACCAATCAATAAAGTCACAGAGCCAGCAGCTCACATTTAACCACTTTTAGGCATAATCAAGATCAAATAATCACAAAGAAAATATTCTAATACGGGGATCACGTCCCAAACCAATAAAACCTCCCAAAGACTAGGAGTCACGAGTCATGAGCCTCTACAGAGTATATCAAGTGTGATAGTGTCTACGATGGTGCTCAAGTGCAGAAATAGATATCAACATGAATAAAAGTAAGCTGGAAAGTCGGGTCCTGCGGACGCTGGCAGCTACCTCGACTGTCCAAATGCACTCCCGAGCAGCTATAGAATCAACTCTGATGTGATGTACCCGGATCTGCACACAAGGTGCAGGGAGTCGGGTGTGAGTACTTCCAACTTAGCGGTAATAAAAGTAAATAATGCTGAAGGAAAGAAAACCACGCTAGGCACTATCTCATGCTACACAATGCAGAACTATCTTTTTATTCATTTCCAGCATATGTGAGTAGATTATTTAGAAATCTCAATTTTTAGCTTTCTTTCTTTCATGATAACATACCAATACCTGGGTACAATCTCAAGCAGTGCAAGTCTGCACTCAAATCAGCCCCTCGGGCTCAGCACTCCTTAACAATTTCCACCAGGAGATCTGGTCAATAAGGCAAATAATGCATGTGTGACAGTAATGTATGAGTGTTAAATGTTATGCCACGTAGTACACATAAACCAATGTATGTATGCCATGCAATGCATATAACGCTGTGGCGTACAACCCGATCCATACAAAGGCGCCCGCGCTAACTATGGGGGTTCAGACTCCGGAGGGGCTCCTACAGCCCAAGCGCAATATCAATATCACACCTGCTGCGGCGCGCAGCCCGATCCATATACCACTGCGGCGTGTAGTCCGATCCATGCATGTGTATGCATATGCTCACATAAATCGTCATGCCCTAACATATGGCCCTTGGCCCCAATCAGTCTAACAAATACTCAAGAAAAGTCCCTCAGGCAACAGTATCATATTAGCTCAAATCTAGAAATGTCATTAAGACCTTGTTCAAGTTTTTCATAACCTTATAAAAATGCTGAGTAGCAAAATACCATTTAAAAACCTTAGACCGAGACAAAAATATGCACAGTATTATCAAGACAGTGATACCAATCCCTGAAGGATTCAAATAATCGACACGAAGCCCAAGCATGATAATTAGTCCAATTCATGATAATTAATATCTTTTATTAGGCTGTCAATTTAATTTCAAGCAGTTATGTGTTATTATTCATTACGCGGGACGGGCCAAGACACAATTTCCAATGGTGCTCTACCCCACGCCCGTTATCCGGCGTGCAAGTCACCTCAATACAGCACTAAGATGTACAAGTCCGGGGTTTACTAACCCTCAAGACATCATTTACAAGTATTACCCACCTCGATCCGGTGAAAACTCAAGCTCCGCGACGCCTTAGCTCCTCGAACCAGCATCCACGCACGCCAAAACTAGCCAAATTCAGTACAAATATACTAAAATAGGCTAACGGAACAACACCCAATCGAACACAATCAAATTACATGAAAAACCACAAAGTTGCCAAAACCCGACTTTCGGTACGCTTCTCGAAAAACTACAAAAGTTACATATTCGGATTCCTTATCTCAACACGAGTCCATACATATCAAATTTATCAAAATCGAACTCCGTTTGCCCATTCAAATTGATGATTTACCATAACCGAGGCTTAGGGCAAAAATCCCCCATTAATCCTTCCATTTACAGTGAAATAATTGAAGATTCTAAGATTAAATCGCGTATTTAGACCATAGAAATTACCTCGAATGTTTACCCGGTAAAATCCCCTCTTGAAGCTCTCCAAAATCATCCAAACGAAATGAAATCAATGAAAGAAATAAACCAATTTCGTATAAAAAGAATCTGCCCGTGCTTCGTCGAGTTGTACCTTGCACCTGTGCTATACAAGTTGTACATCTTATTGCTCCATCAGTCCTTTTCCCTCGATCATAACTTCCAGTACATATGTCCAAATTACAAGTTCTTTAGCTCTCTGGAAACTAGACACGAAGGTGTACAACTTTTGTATTTTGCACTTTTTGTGATTCCTTATAGATTGTAAGATATCAGCTCCCAAAGTAGCCACAAAGCTGCTGAAAATCTGCAACAGCAGCTTTTTCCAAAACCAAAAATGCCCGTTAGGCATCCGAAATCCCCCCGAGGCCCTCGGGGCCTCAACCAAAAACACAAACTCAACCTAATACTTCATTCAAACTTTCTCGGATCATAAAAACGGTACCTTAAACATAAAAAATCACCAAAATCCTAGAATTCGATTCAAACTTAAACTTAAACTTTCAAACTTCACATTCGATAAAAAACCCGACCAAACGATGTCCGAATGACTTGAAAATTTGCATACATATCCAAAATCACCTAACAAAGCTACTGCAACTGTCGGAATTCCATTCTGACTCCCGGATCAAAATATCACCTATTGATCGGATATCGCCAAAATTCAAACTTCGCCAAAATAGGCTAACTTCTTTACCGGACCTCCAAAATTACTTCCGATTACGCTCCTAAGTCTTAAATCATCCCCCAAAACTAACCGAATCATCGGAATTCAGTTCCGAGCCCTCTAACTCATAAGTCAACGTTGGGTTGACTTTTCCAACTTAAGCTTTCCTTAGAAAGATTAATTGTCCCATTTCCTACCAAAATCGATCCGAATTGACTCAAAGTTTGCACACAAGTCACATTCAACATTACGGACTTGCACCAACTTTCGGAATCGCATTCTGACCCCGATATCAAAATTTTCACTTCCGGTCGAATTTTCTCATAAACCTTCAAATTCCTATGTTTAGCCAAATGACTTCAAAATGATCTCCGGACATCCGAATTCACTTCCGATCGCGTTCCCAACTACAAAATCACCATATGGATCTATTCCCAGACTCACAATTCAAAATGGTCATCTATAACTCTAAAATGCCTTCCAACCCAAATTTTATGAATTTCTTCTAAAATACTAACTTCTACCATATACACCGAAATGCTCACGGGTTATCAAAAACCAAATCCGGACATACGCCCAAGTTCAAAATCATCATACGAGCATGCTGGAACTTTTAGATCTCAATTCCGAGGTTTTTTTACTCAAAATTCCAATCCTAGTTCATTTCTTCAACTTTAAGCTTTCAAAATGAGAATTTCCATTTAGATTTGACTCCAAACTTCCTGAATTTTTAATTCTGACCATACACACAAGTCAATATACCTAAGATGAAGCTGGTCATGGCCTCTGCTGAATGACACGTCGGAGCTCAAAACGACCGGTCGGGTCGTTACAATCTCCCCCACTTAAACATACGTTCGTCCTCGAACGTGCTGAGAACTACAATGATGTAGTCTCAAATAACTTGTTTAACACATCATGCACCTTCCCGTGCTACCACTACTTAGTTGAGCATATTAGCTATATAATTCTGTAGATATAATTCTTTATTCAAGCGAATAAGCCATTAGGCCAAATTCCAACACCCTTAGAATTTCCTGCCAAGTCTGTTTCCATCATTCGACCACCATATCAATCTCCACACGTTGTACCCAAACATTAATGCATAACTTTGTTGAATTTGCACTTCGCATCACTTTACTCATATGACCACAATAACATTCTTTATTTACCTGCAGTTGCCTACAATACCCAAATACCGATGGAAACCTCTTATTAGTTGAAGTCCTATTCCAACACTTTCATATACTGCCAACGATAAATAAAACACGGGCTAAACCATAACAATTCCTCATATCAACCATTTATGAAGCCATTTCTCTTTTGACCGATATTACAACGAATTTTGGAGCCAAACCTCAATATTACCTTTCTATCTAGCTGAAATCATGTATGTTCGCACTCATTAATGACTCCAACAATCATTTCGATTATAACACACCACAGTGGTAATATGACACCTCCTCATCGGCCTAAGCCACGACGATAAAAAACACAGGCTCCAATAAGAAATGATCTGAACACACTCGAATCATGACAACTGACTCACACAAAAGAGCTGTAATTCAAATTCCTCAATTCCCATCACAACACATAACTGAGATCTCGACTCACATCATAGAATTAGAGTACCCGAACCCTCCTCGAAATGTCATAACATCACGTGGCCTTGTCACGACTCACGATTCTATCCAAGCACTATTACTCATGGATCACCTCAAGTCACCATGCTCAAAATGGTCAGCCACGCATATTTAGGTATGAACTCAAGCAATCAATCACACCCGCGGTGATACATTTAATATATGCTATCAAAACCTGAATGAACACAATCGATGTGCTATACCCCGAGCGGTACCTAATACGGACTATTCCTTAGAAGCTAGGAAGTATTGTATACAAAGTAACTAATAGGAAACTATATTTTCCACATCACATTGTAAGGGCGCGCAACCCGTTCCAATAACATACCCGTGGCGGCGTGCCACCCGATCCAGATACCATACTTGTGGCGGCGTGCCACCCGATCCAGATAACCCATGGCGGTGTGCCACCCGATCCACGCATAAATCTCGCAAGAGGAAATGCACATCGAGTCAAGTTGCTCATTACAACAAACATATATATAGCCTCAAGCTAGGCCACATGAAACTCATCCGACAACGCTCCTCAATACCGGAACTGAATCAATGGTAGATACCTCTACACTGACATCCGCCACAAAGGCCCAACTGACAAAGCAATACCTACCAGCCGTCCGCTGGCCCTAGGGTACATCTACCTTGCTGGAGCATAATCTGATACACTCTGCTACGCAGTTTGTGGCATTTTCTAACTTAGTCCATATCACATTAGCCTAGACAACCAGACTTATGACAACCAGTCTGCAATAGTATATCATTTTTCAAATTCATCATATCAAGTAAAGAGAGAGCCGCTAGGGCTTCCAATTTTCAATAATCGCTAAACGGTGTCGATACACATGATATACCACCACTGCGTAGGCGGATTACGAGAACTTCTAGTCTCCAGCACGTATATAGCACATGAATCGCTATGCCTGATTCCACACTTCCCCGTACGAATACATAACACATCGCAAACTCTTTCTTCCAATTCATTGCATAAGTTTAACTGCCAGGACTGAGTCCTTTTACCCACGTCGAGCTACGTAACTGCCAAAACTCAAGAGCTTTGTTGCACCATATCTGCAAGACTCATTACTTCGAACACATACCAGGAGTTAATCATATCCTCATCATACCATTCCGGTTTATTAACAAGTTGCTTCATTTACCCAATTTCCTTTCTGATTCATCTTAAATTTAATATTCCCTTTACTGTAGCACCAAAATACCTCAACTCATGTTATCCCACGAGACTCGTACATAAGACCACACGGTCTAAGACCCATAGGCCACTGAATACTCTCTCAATGTTTCCCAGAAGTACCACATTCTACAACACTTTATTTTGAAGAACTTCCTGCGATTTTGAATTTGTTATCATTACTTCCCAATACGGATACATAGAATCCCATAATTCACATGATATAACACAAGCCTTGATCTTTTCTAACGAAATCGCCATCTTTAACCACATACACAATCTTAAGGCACCTGACTGTTACAAGCAAAATCTTGAACACTGTAAAACCATTCTCGGGCGTCATTCACCCTTATTCAACTGTAATTCAACTGTCCTATTGAACAGAACCACTCGTGTTTTGTAAGAACTCTGACATCGCAGAACATGATTACTTATAGGTACAATTCGCTATCTTTCTTTTCTATACACCGAACATTCCTTACCAACAGTAGTTCAAAACATCCTAGTATTTCTTCACATCTACGAAGCACCATAACCTTGTCAGAATTTTCCCAACATACTTAAAGACAGTGCCCACATAGCATACAACCGTGCAATTAGTTATTTAATAACAACCTCCCCAACTTGGCTCGAAGCTATTCATCAAAGCACTTTTAACCACTCATAACATTATTACTCAAGTGATGCCGAAATGTTACAATGAGATTAAACTCGAGTCATTTATAAGCTTTGGCGGAGACTCGAATCATCAGAAATCTTAATTCTTTTGAACTTCTTGTATTCATTCACACACAATAGCTAAGCCCATTCCTTAGGTGACAAAAAATCTTTTCTAAGTCTCAAATTTTCCAAAAATTTTGGCAGAGTTTCCTTTGTAATATGGCCTATCCACCTGCCAGAGAATCACCAAAACCATCCTAACAATACATCGGAAATTTGACAAGACATCATAATGCACATAGCATAACATATTTGATCTTTTTGAGCCTGAGCTCATACTACCACACGTAATGCATTTTACCTTTCCACTAAGAGACATGAACATATTCACCACGCCCATAGCTAGGGGCTACACAACGAATCACAATAAGAGTCTAACACCTAACAACTTATCCGTTATCAAGCTGCCATTTCCACAATTGGGAACAATACTGGTCATACAATCTTCATAATACCAGTGCATAAAATCAGCACTTTGGTGCTCAAGTCACAGACAAAGATCTGGCCTTATGTCCTCCCGACTGGCCCAACATAAACTCACGGAGATCATATCTCGCCCCTCAATCAGGGAATCACAAGCCATCAAGGCAATTATATTACCGAGCGTTCGAGTGCGCGTACAGGCGTATGGAAGGAATTTCCAAGAATTATATCTCAATCTAAATCAAGTACGCACGATAAGAATTCCAAGAAATGTGAAGTGTTTCCTAAAGGTTTGCAGCCTCCCGAGGATAAGTACAGGCGTCTCCATACCGATCCACAAGACTCTACCAACCGGCTCAAGACTCATGAGGCCTAGTAACCTAGGCTCTGATACCAACTTGTCACAACCCCAAACCCGGTCGTGATGGCGCCCAGCACACTGCTAGGCCAGCCGACCAATCAATAAAGTCACAGAGCAAGCAGCTCACATTTAACCACTTTTAGGCATAATCAAGATCAAATAATCACAAAGAAAATATTCTAATACGGGGATGATGTCCCAAACCAACTAAACCTCCCAAAGACCAGGAGTAACGAGTCATGATCCTCTACAGAGTATATCAAATGTGATAGTGTCTGCGATGGTGCTCAAGTGCAGAAATAGATATCAACATGAATAAAAGTGAGTTGGAAAGTCAGGTCCTATGGACGCTGGCAGCTACCTCGACTATCCAAATGCACTCCCGAGCAGCTATAAAATTAGCTCTGATGTGATGTACCTGGATCTGAACACAAGGTGCAGGGAGTCGGGTGTGAGTACTTCCAACTCAGCGGTAATAAAAGTAAATAATGCTAAAGGAGAGAAAACCACGCAAGGCACTATCTCATGCTACACAATACAGAACTATCTTTTTATTCCTTTCCAACATATGTGAGTAGATTATTTAGAAATCTCAATTTTTAGCTTTCTTTCTTTCATGATAACATACCAATACCTGGGTACAATCTCAAGCAGTGCAAGTCTGCACTCAAATTAGCCCCTCGGGCTCAGCACTCCTTGACAATTTCCACCAGGAGATCTGGTCAATAAGGCAAATAATGCATGTGTGCCCGTAATGTATGAGTGCTAAATGTTATGCCACGTAGTACACGTAAACCAATGTATGTATGCCATATAATGCATATGACGCTGTGGTGTACAACCCGATCCATGCAAAGGCGCCCGCGCTCACTGTGGGGGTTCAGACTCCGGAGGGGCTCCTACAACCCAAGCGCAATATCAATATCACACCTGCTGTGGCATGCAGTCCGTTCCAAATACCACTGCGGCGTGCAGTCCGATCCATGCATGTGTATGCATATGCTCACATAAATCGTCATGCTCTAACATATGGCCCTCAGCCCCAATCAGTCTAACAAATAATCAAGAAAAACCCCTCGGGCAACAGTATCATATTAGCTCATATCTAGAAATGTCATTAAGACCTTGTTCAAGTTTTTCATAACCTTATAAAATTGCTGAGTAGCAAAATACCATTTAAAAACCGTAGACCGAGAAAAAAATATGCACAATGTTATCAAGATAGTGATACCGATCCCTAAAAGATTCAAATAATCGGCACGAAGCCCAAGCATGATAATTAGTCCAATTCATGATAATTAATATCTTTTATTAGGATGTCAATTCAATTTCAAGCAATTAGGTGTTATCATTCATTACGCGGGACGGACCAAGACACAATTCCCAATGGTGCTCTACCCCACGCCCGTTATCCGGCGTGCAAGTCACCTCAATACAGCACTAAGATGTGCAAGTCCGGGGTTTACTAACCCTTAGGACATCATTTACAAGTATTACCCACCTCGATCCAGCGAAAACTCAAGCTCCGCGATGCCTTAGCTCCTCGAACCAGCATCCACGCACGCCAAAACTATCCAAATTAAGTACAAATATATCAAAATAGGCTAACGGAACAACACCCAATCGAACACAATCAAATTACATGAAAAATCACAAAGTTGCTAAAACCCGACTTTCGGTACGCTTGTCGAAAATTTACAAAAGTTACATATTCGGATTCCTTATCTCAACACGAGTCCATACATATAAAGTTTATTAAAATTGGATTCCGTTTGCCCATTCAAATCGATGATTTATCATAACCCAGGCTTAGGGCAAAAATTCCCCATTAATCCTTCCATTTACAGTGAAATAATTGAAGATTCTAAGATAAAATCGCGTATTTATACCATAGAACTTACCTCCAATGTTTACCCGGTGAAATCCCCTCTTGAAGCTCTCCAAAATCATCCAAACGAAATGAAATCAATGAAAGAAATAAACCAATTTCGTGTAAAAAGAATCTGCACGTGCTTCGTCGAGTTGTACCTTGCACCTGTGCTATACAAGTTCTACATCCTATTGCTCCAGCAGCCCTTTTCCGTCGATCATAACTTCCAGTACAGATGTCCAAATTACAAGTTCTTTCGCTTTCTGGAAACTACACACGAAGGTCTACAACTTTTGCGTTTTACACTTTTTGTGATTCCTTAAAGATTACAAGATATAAGCTCCCAAAGTAGCCACAAAGCTGCTGAAAATCTGCAACAACATCTTTTTCCAAAACCAAAAATGCCCGTTAGGCATCCGAAATCACCCCGATGCCCTTGGGACCTCAACCAAAAACACAAACTCAACCTAATACTTCATTCAAACTTGCTCGGATCATAAAAATGGTACCTTAAACATCAAAAATCACCAAAATCCTAGAATTCGATTCAAACTTAAACTTAAACTTTCAAAATTCACATTCGATCAAAAACCCGACCAAACGATGTCCGAATGACCTGAAAATTTACAGACATATCCAAAATCACCTAACGAAGCTGCTGCAACTATCGGAATTCCTTTCCAACTCCCGGATAAAAATATCACCTATCGATCGGATACCGCCAAAATTCCAACTTCGCCAAAATACGCTAACTTCTTCACCGGACCTCCAAAATTACTTCTGATTGCGCTCCTAAGTCTTAAATCATCCCCCAAAACTAACCGACTCATCGGAATTCAATTCCGAGCCCTCTAACTCATAAGTCAACGTTGGATTGACTTTTCCAACTTAAGCTTTCCTTAAAGAGATTAATTGTCCCATTTCCTACCAAAATCAATCCGAATTGACTCAAAGTTTGCACACAAGTCGCATTCGACATTACGAACTTGCACCAACTTTTGAAATTGCATTCCGACCCCGATATCAAAATTTTCACTTCCGATCGAATTTTCTCATAAACCTTCAAATTCCTATGTTTAGCCAAATGACTTCAAAATGACCTCCGGACATTCAAATTCACTTCCGATCGCGTTCCCAACGCCAAAATCACCATACGGATCTATTCCCAGACTCGAAATCCCAAATGGACATCTATAACTCTAAAATGCCTTCCAACCCAAATTTTATGAAATTCTTCTAAAATACTAACTTCCACCATATACACCGAAATACTCACGGGTTATCAAAAACCAAATCCGGACATACGCCCAAGTTCAAAATCATCATACGAGCATGCTTGAACTTTTAAATCTCAATTCCGAGGTCATTTACTCAAAATTCCAATCCTAGTTCATTTCTTCAACTTTAAGCTTTCAAAATGAGAATTTCCATTTAGATTTGACTCCAAACTTCCCGAATTTTAATTTTGACCATACACAAAAGTCAATATACCTGAGATGAAGCTATTCATGGCCTCAATCTGCTGAATGACACGTCGGAGCTCAAAACGACCGGTCGGGTCGTTACATTCTTCCATCAGAGCCTCTTTTCCCAATCAATCTAAGTCTAACATTTGATGTCCCATCTTTTTTAAATTGATCTCTTACCATTCGAAAGGACTTTGCAAGAACATTATGTTCATCAAGCATTTGCCTCAAGTCATTCACAATTTCAGCGTGAAGTTAACTGTTCATTTCACCACGGTTGTTAAGGAAAATATTGAGTTCTACTAAAATTTACGTCTTAAAAGTAAATTAATTTTAAAATATTTGAACTTAGAAATTCTCAAAGTTAACCTTGATAGCATGAATTCTATTTTCCACCTCATTCTCGTGTATCATAGATATACAATTGTGCAAATTTGGGAGAAGATCCTTCCGGAGGCAATAAGCTTCCAATCTGATGATAATTTTTGCCAGACAATCTAAATGTTCTAGGTCCTTTTGTTTTGTTAACAGAGAAATCCATCTTCCCTCCCATTGGTGTAAATACAAATATAGAATTATATTTTCGAATGTTCTCTCTGAAATATTTGCTTTTTGCACCTTCATAAAATAAGGTTTTGTTAAAGAAGATATTTATATGCAATAATTATAGTATCGTTGTTTAATGAAATGATTCATCTATTAACCTGATCCAAACAATAAATCCTTCAAAATCGAAGGAGGCTCTTTTGGATTTGGTAGCTTGATTTTACCACGACCACAACACAAAGTAAAAATTGGTTTTTTTTTTTTTATTTATACTTCTTTTCAACTCTTTCCTCAAACCAGAAATATGCCCCACAATATTCACATTCAAAATTGGCATCTCCCATATTCCAGTATTTTGGTTTTATGAGAGTTAAAAAAACATATGAAGTTAAATATTTATTAGATAGAAAGTAAGTAGAAGTTGTATATGTAAATTTAAATTATGTCCTACTTACCTTCATTATGCATCCAGTTGTGTACTTCATCATCTGAAAATAATAATAATTATTTATTACAATTATAAATTTAATATATGTGAACCTGTTAATACATTTACACATTATTAAACGTTGATAAGTGTATATGTCAATACCTTCAAAAACATCATCTTCATTTGCATCTTCAATTTCAACACTGGATTGCATTTGACCTTCAACAATAAATTATAAATTAATAAAGTTGTATGTATGAGTATAAGTTATGGTAGATTCATTGGCATATCTAGTATATCAGCATTAATATTGTCATCTGAAAATTGAAAAAGAAAATATTAATTATTACTCACTTTTAAATTTCATATTGAAGAAAAAGTATATTGCAATTGCTCACTCCCATATTGTAGGAGTGCATTTTTGGTCATGAAAATTGCAAAAGTACAACCCAAGCGAAAAAAAATATATATAAGTATAATTTTAAAATATCAAATATGTTGTAGTTGAGAAAATAAAGAGAAGCAAATAAATGGAAGAAAATTCAAGTTTAGTTTTATAAATAATTCTATTCCTCAACTTTTGCATATAAGTTATATGCTTATAATTTACAAACTTCATTATTTATGTCAACATGAATATTAAGTTAAGTATTAACTTCCTCAAAATTCAAAATTAAGTTGAGTAAAGTAAACATGAATATTTACCTTCAAATAATGGTATCTTATTTAAATCAGGTAGAAGATGTTGTTTCTGCAAATTTGAACTGGACGAACCATATACCAAACTATGTTGTTGCATTGAATTTGGATATTGTGGCTGAGAATAACAAGATGAAACTTGACCACAACTATTTATGGGTGTATTATTAAATTGAGAGAAATTGACACGATGCGTTATATCCATTAATGCTTGTTTCATTTTCCTTTTTTCAGAAGCATTCCATGTCATAATAGTATCAACAAAATCAGTAAATAGTTAAATAATAATGAAAAAAGTAATTTTTAGAAGTGGAAAGACATAACAAAGTTAACAAACAAAATTTTAAATGATAAGTTATATGTATACAAACGTAATGTATATCATTTAAAAGATGGCGAACAAATATTCATTTATAAGTATTATATATATTAAGCCTACTCAACCAAAGACATATATTTATATAAAAACATAACTATCACAAAATAGAAAATAAATCTTTTATTAAAATAGTTACCTTGCAACGATGGTTGTTCATTTAAATCCTGTAACAAATGATTTCTTTCCAATTTTGAAGTTGAAAAATCATATCGCAAATGTTGTGGTTGTGTTGAATGTGGATAGTGTGGCTGAGACTGAGATGATGAAAGTTGTTCAGAGATCTTTATGGATGCATTACATATTTGAGGGGAATTCAGACAATTTGTTATGTCTGTTAATGATTGTACGGGTTTTCCTTTTTCCATAGCACTCCGGCTGATAGTAGTTGAATGAAAAAAGTCTGTAACCATAAATCGCTTAATATGTAACTGTTAAAAATTGAAATATATTGGGAAAGTATGAAAATCCATATAATAAAATAATCTATGGATATTTAAGAATACTAACTATCAATAAAGGGTAGTATAATGATTTGATACGTTGACATGAAAACATGAATATGTAAAAGTTGAGAGACAGTGGCAACTGAAATGTCCAAAATTCATAGAATGCAAAACTATAACTGCGCAGAAGTCAACCTTTAAAGATTGATATATACATTTCATAAGCTGAGTAGAATAGTGTTTTTTATGTACTTGTAACTGAGTAAAGCATCTATCAAAGCGACTAATAGAGACGATAAACCTGTACGACTAAACATGAAAAGTAGGTATAACAACCACTAAATTAATCATTATATATATAATGTTAAATTTGTTACAAATTCCATAACATGTATGGATGCTAAAACATAAAAAAAATTACACGGATATGATATAATACATTTTACATTTATGCAATGAATAATGAAATAATGCATATTCGGACAAAAGACATACAAAATAAGACAAAGTACAAAGTTGATTTGGATAAACATAATACATAGGACACATATATTTAAAATTTATACTAAAACTTCAGCATGTAATGCATATATGAAAATGAAGAAATAGTAGAACAAAAAGATTTAGTAGCACGCCAAATTTACATCCAATTTTTAAAATAACTGAAATATTACTCATGATATATATAATGTTAAGTGTTAAATTTCATACCGTTCAATGCAAATTTAGCCTTTTTCTGCTTTTGTATGGATATGCTATTTTTCCTTCCGAGATTTTCCTTATCTTCCATGTCAAACTACCGTTAAAACTAAATTTGTTGAGAGATCTTCAAGAGTATTATGCAAAAGTGAACTTGTAATTTGTATACCTTCTTCGCAAGCCCTCACTGTTTAGTACAACAATGTTAGAACAAAAATTAATGTAAACCTATGAAAAAACATGTAACCAAGAGTACAACATACAAAATTGAAAAAAATTTACTGACATTCAAGCAGGCAGGAGTTGAAAAATGGAGATGAGAAACTGAATTAAGTTTGAGAAGTTGAAGAGTCTACAAACAAAACCTAAAATACAGAGCAGTTGACAAAAAGAGGGCACATGTTATGCGCCTCTTTTATCCTTCAGTTTTATCTCAAATTTTTTTGACGACAGTAGTATATAAGTGAGATAACGAAGAATTTGAAAAACTCTCTCTCTATATATATATATATATATAATTTCAGAAGCAATAGTACGACAATTGATTAGAAGACAAACTATTGTACAAAATGTATAAGCATGAAACCATTGGATATATATGAAAAACACTTACAGAGATTGAGCTATGCAGTCCTCCAAAAATTGTTGTGAGAAACTGTCGTGGCTTTGAGAAGTTGAAGAGTCTTCAAAAAAAGGGTAAAAGAGAGAGAATTTCCGAAACAGAGATGTTATGCGCCTGTTTTTATTTTAACTTTTTATTTTCTTTTTTTTATTTTATATACAATTAACTGAAGAAGTATTCTAAGTTAACTATAACTCTCACAGATATTTTTTTAAATATATTTTTGACTTAATTATTGTTTTAAGAACAACATGAAACGTAATTTTTGGCAAACTCTTTTAATTAGATTAACGCAGTTATTATCCCTTTCAATTTTGCTAACACTTTGTAAGTTGTAAGTGTTAAATAATTTAATTTTTTTTGATATTGTGAATATTTAAAAATCGTGCGATAAATTTACAGGGGCGATTAGTTTTGTAAAATGTATATCAAACTTAAAGGTATATTTCGTAAACTATGTAAATTGTTAAGCAATTTATATGGGCGATTATTTTTGTTCTGTGTATGTTTATCCTTCTGTATATCCTTTATTGTGTGTTAATGGAAATTTATTATTGATGTTATACTGAAATGTATCTTTAACAATAGAAAGAATCTCTTTATTCCATTTTTTGTAGTATATTGTAAAGAAATTGAGTGTCAAAACGCAAACCTTATTGAGGTTCATGACACCATAGGTGTCACGATCCTGACTCCCCATCATCGGGATCGTGATGGCACCTATTCGTGGTAACTAGGCAAGTCAATTTACTCACCATATTTTCATTAACACAATCTTCCAGTTGTCAATTTAATTAACAAGAATAATAATAATAATAACGTTAGATGCGGAAGTCTACTTCACAAATATGAATATAAGTGTGAAATACTCAACATTATCCTCTACCCAATATGTGGAGTCACAAACTCACGAACTACTAAGAATAATTACACATAATGGTCTAAAAAAAAATATAATAACTGTCTGTCTCGAAATTATGAGACTACAGGAACAATGAAAAATATAAGAAGAGACGCCGAGCCTACGGACGTCTGCAAGCTACCTCAGTCTCGAGAATATGACAATCCTGCTAGTGAACTACTGCTGCTGCTGCTGCTCAAAACCTGGACCTATGCAAAAACGCACAGAAGTGCAGTATCAGCACAATCCGACCCCATGTGCTTGTAAGTGTCTGGCCTATCCCGGCGAAGTAGTGACAAGCCTAGGACCAGACACTCGAATAAACCTGTGTAGTTCTATATACATATGCACCATAAAATAACAGAAATATTGAGCAACACAAATAGAAAGGAAGGGAACATGCTAGGGGAGCACAATCGAATATACATAATTCATCAGTAAGGTAAAAAAAATAGAGTGCAACAAACAGTTATCACAAAACAAGAATTAAATAGTTGCACGGCATCACCCTTCGTGCTTTTACTGTCATCCTCACCAAAAAATCAAATAAAAGTGCACGACATCACCCTTCGTGCTTTTACTCTCATCCTCACCAAATAAGCAAATAAAAGTGCACGGCATCACCCTTCGTGCTTTTACTCTCATCCTCACCAAATAAGCAAATAAAAGTGCACGGCATCACCCTTCGTGCTTTTACTCTCATCCTCACCAAATAAGCAAATAAAAGTGCACGGCATCACTCTTCGTGCTTTTACTCTCACCCTCACATTTATGGCATGGCATGATCCTTTGTACATGATTTAATTAACAATGGCACGGAATGTTCCTTCGTGCATAAATAGTAAAACGTGGCACGGAATGATCCTTCGTGCATAAATAGTAAAACATGGCACGGAATGATCCTTCGTGCGAATATAATTAACAATGGCACGGAATGATCCTTCGTGCGAATATAATTAAAAATGGCACGGCATCACCCTTCGTGCTTTATCACTCTTCCTCACCCAAACAACAATCACAATCAACGGGCAATAAAAATGAAATAAACAACAAGTACCATCCATGCAAGGAAGTAACAACAGTCATAATAATATCCCGGCAAGGAAACAATAACAACAACAACAATAAGGTCTCGGCAAGGGAACAATAACACAACCTTCACAACCCGGCAATGGCTCAATAATATAACATAGGAGAATTCCACATTAGTTCACAACATGTACCAACAACGACTCACGGTCATGCTAGACACTGGTGTATAGATGCTCGTCACCACGCCAATACACCGCACTCGATCATTTAGCACTTAGCAAGTTATTATACTCTACTCTTATTCCCTCAAGCTAGAATAGATCAAACACTTACCTCGACGGCTTATAGTCCACTCAATCCTCAAGCAATGCCTTTCCTTTCAAATTTGGCTCCAAATCAATCGTATCTATACATAATTTATTTAATATCATATCGTATCTATACATAATTTATCCAATTGCCTAATTAAAGTATTTTTAACATGCTGTCCAAAAATTGTAAAACCGACCCCGGGCCCGCTTGGTAAAAAAATTCCGAAAATTATACCAACGGATTTCTCGTCTTGCCACGAGTCCGTACATATAAAGAACACCAAAATCGGATTCCGTTTGACCCCTCAAATCGACCCTTAAAGGTCTCATAATTTCAGGCCCCAAAATCCTATTTTTCTACTGTTTTAATGAATTAAAGAATGGGATTGTGGTTTATAATCACCCATAAACGTATTTTAATAATCAAATCACTTACCTCTGTGATAACCACTGATTTTCTCTCTTAAAGATCGCCTCAGAACCTTCTTCCCGTTCAAAAATTGGAAAAAAACTCGACCTCCTCATTATAAGTATATTGTTCATGCATGTTACTGCTCCCAGTGGATTACTTGTGAAATTCTAATGATTTTAGGCTTTTGAATCACTCTATTTGATCATATAATGAAGAAGATATGTAGGTTTTAAGATTTGCAAATAGTGTAGGTTTTTAATACGCCGTCAGGGGTAATTTCGTCATTAACTTGAAAATTTGGGCAACCTTAGTAAAATGGCCATAAAATCCTCATACGATGTCCAAATTCGATGATTCTTTTTGATACGGGTCCGTAATTACGATACGGATCTAATGCTTCATTCAAAATAGTAATCAAAGCTTATTTGTTCAATATGATATCATATACGCTTGAACAAATGATGTCGAAGCATAAGAAAAACGAGCACAACACAATCCAAACATATCCGAAACACGTCAAACGACGTCCGTTTTCGACCAAACTTTACTGGAAGTGCTTAAACATTATATAAGACTTGTACCGAGCGTCGGAACCAAAATACGAGCCCGATACCGTGGTCTTTTAATCAATTTTCATTTCTATTTTCGTTAATAATTTCAGAAAAACAATTTAACAGAAAAATTCTTTTACTCGGGTTCTAGACCTCGGATTTCGACTCCAAACACATACCCGAGTCCCATATTTTCTACGGACCTTCTGGGATAGTCCGATCTCGGGTCTGGGTCCGTTTATCAAAAATATTGACCAAAATCAACTATTATCATATTAATACCAAAATTCTTCAGTATTTTCACAGAATTCACATATTTCCACATAAACATTTTCCGGCAATGCGTCCGAACTGTGCACGCAAATCGAGTCAATATAAAATAAGGTTTTCAAGACCTTAGAAGCACGGAACAAATGAGGAAAATAGGTGATGACCCTTTGGGTCATCACATCCTCCACCTCTAAAACAACAGTTCGTCCTCGAACGGGCAAAAAGAAGGAAGTACCTTAGTCGGGGAACGAATGTGGATAACGGCTCTGGAGTGGCTCCTTCAACCCAAGCGCAATATAATCATAACATTTGCTGCAGCGTGCTGCCCGACCCATACACAATCATAACATACACTGCGGCGTGCAGCCCGATCCATACTCAATCATAACATTCGCTGCAGCGTGCATCCCGATCCATACTCAATCCACCATATGCATATGAGTCACGTACTGATTCAATTAATTTCCCAGTTTCCAGTTTGTTAAGAAAAATATACTTTAGATATTTAACTTCAGGAAAATGACTTAGCATTGCATAACGGTGATTAAGCACAAATCTGAGATCAATTATTATACAGAGCATGCTATCACAATGATATTCATACTTTGAGGATGCTACAGATCGGCACAAGGCCCCAGACACGGCAATAAGCCCCGATATATTCAACACATGGTGCATATCAATCGCTAATATAGAAACATTCTTGTTCGGGATGGACCAAGTCACAATCTCCCATCATAAACAATCCTTCACCTGCCATGGGATGCAAGTCACGCCCTTCATAGGCGATACCGGGAGCTTACCCGCTCACCGACCACGAAATCTACATCTCGGACCTTACGGTCTGCATACCTCTTCTACCTAGACTGAGCCGGACGCAGCCTCTCGAGTGAATATGAGACTGCTACTGGAATGAAATGCGCTAACTTGGTCAGCCTGTCAACAATGACCCAAATAGTATCAAACTTCTTTCGAGTCAACGGAAGTCCAGTAAGGGAATCCATTGAAATCCGCTCCCACTTCCACCAGAGAAGCTCAATTCTTTGAAACACACCACCAGGCCTCTGATATTCCTATTTGACCTGCTGACAATTCAAACACTGAGCGACATACACAACAATTTCCTTTTTCATCCTACACCACCAATAATGCTGCCGCAAGTCCTGATACATCTTCGCGGCGCCCCGGTGAATAAAATACTAAGAACTATGGGCCTCCGCTAAGATCAACTCTCGAATCCTATCAACATTGGGCATGCAAACTCACCCCTGCAATCTCAATACCCCGTCATCACCTGAGGCTACCTTCGTGGCACTTCCCCGGTGCACCCTGTCTCTCCGGACACATAAATGGGGATCATCAAACTACCGTTCACGGATGCGCTCCAATAGAGAAGAACGAGCAACCGTACAAGCCAACACTCTGCTAGTCTCAGAAATATCTAATCTCATAAATCGGTTGGCTAAGGCCTGAACATCTAAGCAAGCGGTCTCTGGCTGACCGGAATGAAACCAAGACTACTTATGCTGACAGACTTTCTACTCAATGCATCAGCCACCACATTGGCCTTACCTGGGTGATATAAGATAGTAACGTCAAAACTTTTAGCAACTCTACCCATCTCCTCTACCGCACATTTAAGTCCTGCTTGAACGAGTACTGAAGACTCTTGTGATCCGTGTATACCTCACACGCCACACCATATAAATAATGCCTCCAAAATTTTCAAGGCATGAACAACCGCTACCAACTCTAGGTCATGAACCGGATAATTCTTCTCATGGATTTTTAACTGCCACGAAGCATAGGAAATGACCTTGCCATCCTGCATCAACACTACACCAAGCCCAATACGAGAAGCATCACAATAGACTGTATAGGGTCCCAAACCTTTGGGCAAATGCCATACCGATGCCGTGGTCAAGGCTGTCTTGAACTTCTAAAAGCTCACCTCACATTCATCTTCCCATTCAAACTGGACATCTTTCTGGATAAATCTGGTCATCGGGGTTGCAATAGATGAAAACCCCTCTACAAACTGCCAATAATAATCTGTTAATCCTAAGAAACTCCGGATATTTATGGCTGATGTTAGTCTAGGCCAGTCCTTGACTGCCTCCATCTTCCTTGGATCAACCTGTAGACCTTCTGCCGGTACAACATGACCCAGGAATGCAACATTACTTAACCAGAACTCACACTTGGAAATATTTGCATATAGCTGACTATTATTCAGAGTCTGGAGAGCTACTCTAAGATGTTGCGCATGCTCCTTTTGACTGTGGGAGTATATCAATACGTCATCAATAGAGACTATCACGAACAAGTCTAAATAAGGCATGAACACCTCATACGTATGCACGTGACCATGACTCTGGCCATAAAAGTTGTCCCTAATTTACAACATTGCCAATTAATCGTGTGTTATCAAATAACTTATTCTAAAACTCCCACTTTACTCATAATGAGGTATGGAGACCTCATGATTGCTTTCCCGAATTAGTGAGTCATATTTATCCTCACCTGGGTGCTCATCTCAAAGGCTAAAACTCAACGGTTACAAAATAGAAATGGCTAAATATGAATAAATACTATACAAGAATTGTCAAATAATCCTAACGGGCATGACTCTCATTTAAAATGTAATACAAAAATTTTAATTTCATAAAAGGATAATTTTAAACACATAAACTCTTACCACCGGGACCTTGTCCTCATATGATATCCTCTGCGGCTTGAATTTCGGTTTAAAAATATTTCACATTATGCAAAAATTTGAGGATCTCATCCTCAACTCTAAATCACAAGTACTTGCACATTGTACCATTTGAAATTTTTCATTTCCTTTCTTTCTTCCTTTCAATAATTGTCCATCAAATAAAATCACGACATAAAATGAACCCTCATACTGATAGGGCATACAATTAACTACTGAAATTAGTTATTCCAAGAATTATATCAAAACCCACTATAATAAGTAATATAAAGTCACTCTTGGCCTCATGGATATTTTAGTGACTAGTACCTAATAATAGGGATATCTATCCTCATGTAATAGCCCAATGTGAGTATTTCCATAAGCAGATTTGATGATTACGATGCTCACTCATGAGTGGAGCATATTAAGAGTACTCGCCTATATTTTTCAAAAACCAATCAAATTAAGGAGAAATATCCTGTTTATAACTGTCAAAATTGTACGTATGATGACACCACCTGGTGTAGTGACCTCAGTCATACCATAAAAATTATATCAATGGTTTGGTCTCCACCTCTAGGATTCTCACCTCCACCTCTAACATCCTGACCTCTACATCTGTCTGGTCATGTAAGATAAGTATTGACTGCAATGGAGCACGTAGCCTGAGTGCTTTCCTAAATTACATTTCTACAAACTACTGCATTCACAACAATTCCTTTGAGGCTCAGCTAACTTATTGCATATGATGACATATTCGGACACTGTCATGGTGACATGCTACAACCGTTCAGATTGTATATACCACATATTGCAGAGAATCTGGAAGGTAAACTCCTTCAAAACATTTTCTTAAAATAGAGTTGAGTAGGTAGTGTCGCATTGGCCGGTTTTCCCTCTCTTGCTATGATGTCTTAACACTGATGAGCTACCTCATTTACTCATATACTCTTTGTTATTCTCTGGGGGCGATTCTTACCCCCTGCAAAGAACTAACCTTAAATATGTATAAATTATTTAGGGGACCTTTCCATACCATATATAAATATATTCCAAGCCAATCTAACATAACGCATGGCCATCCGGTCCATTCACTAACAGTGGAATTCCCCCTTTTGGCTGTAAGTCGGAGTCATAACATCCAATAATTCACAATATTTGTCCTTCACAACTTAAATAAATCAATCGGATGTCAAGGTCTATTGAAACCTCACATGATTCATTAGGTTATCTCCTGATACATCTGAATCTTCCATTGGATCCACAACTGGTGTGGTAAATACATTATCTTTTCACTACTTCTGTTTGCCATCCGAAGCACAGTAAAATCTACCCCCTCGCATTCGACTATTCCCACGTTCTGTAATACCTCATAATAGCGGTCAAGCACAATCCCGTGGGTTCTCAAAAGACGCACCGCTGAAGGTGGTAGCGAAGAGTTTGGTGAAACCTATCCGATCTCAACAAAACTTTTGAAGGCGTAGTTGATCTATCAGCAGCCTGTGCCATTGTTCGGCTGAAGAAGCGGTACGTGACTTTGCCATTCGTAGGAAGACAAGAGTAGAAAATCAATTTAACACTTGAGGAAACAAATCGCACGACAAGAAAGAACAAATGAGAGATCCTAACTCAATAGGCTCTGAGGAACAAGTACAGACGTCTCCGTACCTACCCCTCAGACTCTACTAAGTTTGTTCGTGAGTTGTGAGACCTATGTAACCTAGTGCTCTGATATCAACTTATCACGAACCGTACTCCCCACCATCGGGATCGTGATGGCTCCTACTCATGGTAGCTAGGCAAGCCAATTTATTCACCATATTTCCATTAACACAATCGTCCAGGTTTCAATTTAATTATCAAGAATAATAATAATAATAACGTTAGCTGCGGAAGTATACTTCATAAATCTGAATATAAGTGTGAGATACTCAACATTATCCTCTACCCAAGATGTGGAGTCACAAACTCACGAACTACTAAGAATAACTACACATAATGGTCTAAAAGAAATATAATAATCGTCTGTCTCGAAATAACGAGACTACCGGAACAATTAAATATAAGAAGAGACACCGGGCATGCGGACATCTGCAAGCTACCTCAGTCTCGAGAATATGACAATCCTGCTAGTGAACTATTGCTGCTGCTACTGCTCAAAACCTGAACCTGTGAAAAAAGGCACAGAAGTGTAGTATCAGCACAATCCGACCCCATGTGCTTTAAGTGCCTGGCCTATCCCAGCGAAGTAGTGACAAGCGTAGGACCAGACACTCACATAAACCTGTGCAGTTCTATATACATATGTACCATAAAAATATAGAAATATTGAGCAACACAAATAGAAAGGGAGGGAACATGCTATGGGGAGCACAATCGAACATACAAAATTCATCAGTAAGGTAAAAAAAATAGAGTGCAACAAACAGTTATCACAAAACAAGAATTGAATAGTTGCACGGCATCACCTTTCGTGCTTTTACTCTCATCCTCACAAAAAATTCAAATAAAAGTGCACGGCATCACCCTTCGTGCTTTTACTCTCATCCTCACCAAATAAGCAAATAAAAGTGCATGGCATTACCCTTCGTGCTTTTACTCTCATCCTCACCAAATAAGCAAATAAAAGTGTACGGCATCACCTTTTGTGCTTTTACTCTCATCCTCACCAAATAACCAAATAAAAGTGCACGACATCACCCTTCGTGCTTTTACTCTCATCCTCACATTTAAGGCACGGCATGATCCTTTGTACATGATTTAATTAACAATGGCACGGAATGTTCCTTCGTGCATAAATAGTAAAACGTGGCACGGAATGATCCTTCGTGCATAAATAGTAAAACATGGCACGGAATGATCCTTCGTGCGAATATAATTAACAATGGCACGGAACGATCCTTCGTGCGAATATAATTAAAAATGGCACGGCATCACCCTTCGTGCTTTATCACTCTTCCTCACCCAAACAACAGTCACAATCAACGGGCAAGAAGAATGAAATAAACAACAAGTACCATCCCGGCAAGGAAGTAACAACAGTCATAATTATATCCCGGCAAGGAAACAATAACAACAACAACGATAAGGTCCCGGTCCCGGCAAGGGAACAATGACACAACCTTCACAACCCGGCAATGGCTCAATAATATAACATAGGAGAATTCCACATTAGTTCACAACATGTACCAACAACGACTCACGGTTATGCTTGACACGGGTGTATAGATGCTCGTCACCAGGCTAGGATAGATCAAACACTTACGTCGATGCCTTATAGTCCACTCAATCCTCAAGCAATGCCTTTCCTTTCGTATTTGGCTCCAAATCAATCGTATTTATACACAATTTATTTAATATCATCAATTCTACACAACAAACCAGTCCAATAGCCTAATTAAAGTATTTTTAACATGCTGTCCAGACATTGTAAAACCGACCCCGGGCCCACTTGGTCAAAAAATTCCAAAAACTATACCAACAGATTCCTCGTCTTGCCACGAGTTCGTACATATAAAGAACACCAAAATCGGAGTCCGTTTGACAATGGGATTATGGTTTATAATCACCCATAAACGAGTATTAATAATCAAATCACTTACCTCTGTGATACCCACTGATTTTCTCTCTTAAAGACCGCCTCAGAACCTTCTTCCCGTTCAAAAATTGGAAAAAAACTCGACCTGCTCATTATAGGTAAACTGTTCAGGCGTTTTACTGCTCCCGGTGGATTCCGTGTGAAACTCTAATGAATTTAGGATTTTGAATCACTCAATTTGACCTTATAATGGAGGAGATATGTAGGTTTTAAGATTGGCAAATAGTGCAGGTTTTTAATACGCCGTCGGGGGCAATTTCGTCATTAACCTGAAAATCTGGGCAACCTTAGTAAAATGGCCATA
Source organism: Nicotiana noctiflora (assembly GCA_032618575.1). Lineage (NCBI taxonomy): Eukaryota > Viridiplantae > Streptophyta > Magnoliopsida > Solanales > Solanaceae > Nicotiana > Nicotiana noctiflora. Next base: position 141,664 of record JASVEL010003333.1, read on the forward strand.
AAATGCTCATACGATGTCCAAATTCGATGATTCTTTTTGCTACGGGTCCGTAATTACGATACGGATTTAATGATTCATTCAAAACAGTAATCGAAGCTGATTTGTTCAATATGATATCATTTATGCTTGAACAAACGATGTCGAATCATAAGAAAAACGAGCACAACACAATCCAAACATATCCGAAACACGTCAAATGACGTCCGTTTTTTACCAAACTTTACAGGAAGCGCTTAAACAATATATAAGACTTGTATCGAGTGTCGGAACCAAAATACGAGCCTGATACCATGGTATTTTAATCAATTTTCATTTTCATTTTCCTTAATAATTTTAGAAAAATAATTTAATAGAAAAATTCTTTTACTTAGGTTCTAGACCTCGGATTTCGACTTCGGGCACATGCCCAAGTACCATATTTTTCTACGGACCTTCCAGGATAGTCCGATCTCGGGTCCGGGTCCGTTTACCAAAAATATTGACCAAAGTCAACTATTATCATATTAATACCAAAATTCTTCAATATTTTCACAAAATTCACATATTTCCACATAAAAATTTTCCGTAATGCGTCTGGACTGCGCACGCAAATCGAGTCAATATAAAATAAGGTTTTCAAGGCCTCGGAAGCACGGAACAAATAAGGAAAACTGGTGATGACCCTTTGGGCCATCGCAATAGGACATGTAGAATCATCTATTAGTTTGAAGCTGAGTAATATGCAGTACGTTGTACACACTTATTTATTAATTTTGGTTAACTATTAAATGTTCATGAGAAATTTGGCAAAGATATAGATCTCATTATGCCATCCCAGAAGAGATTGAGGTAAATTATCTGTCTATTAACCACATTTCAGACTCTCTTCTATAAACTAAAACTTTTCAATTCTGAATACAAGTAGCTGGAAAAGAATTTAGGTTGAAAGTGTCAGTAGAGTGCTGTTGCAAAGGGAGTGGATGTTTATGTATCTCCATGGTGATCCAAGTTTACAACTCAAACTGAAGTAGGAGAATCTTAAATATTCAATGGTATCGAACATAGATATTCAGTATGCAACTATATGATATGTCATAAAGTTAATACTTTGTAGCGTAACACTTGATTGCTTTGTTGCACATTAAAAGGATCAATCGAAGAGTGCGTATAGATCTAACTGGCAGAGTGCCACTCTCTCAGGTAGTAAGCGTCGCGTGCTCGTAGAGTAGGCACTGAAAGATCCTTATATTCTTGACAGATTTGGTGATTTGTGTTCCTTATTGCTCATGCGTATCCCTTTGCATCAGGCAGGTCCATTGCGGCTTGTGACGTGGTATACAATGTTGGTTACAACAACATTTTTTGCGTTCAAGGTGGTTTAGAAGCTGCCGAAGAAGAGGTTTCTAATTAATCTTATGCCTTTTTTTTTCTTTAATAGACAGTTTTGTGTGGGTGTAGTGTTAAATGATTGCCCTGCCTGTTAGGGTATTACTTACGACACCAAACAACTCATGTATTTTATTACTTATTTCATCAACATGGTTCTGTTAATAAACGTACTTTACATTCGTGTGAATGTTGCAGCATATGGTTGGCCTATTGCCTTTCGTGTGAGTGTTGCACCATACGCTTGGGATATTGTCTTCTGTGTGAATGCTGCAACATATGCCTTGGCTATTGTCTTTCTACATGTATGATTGGCATACGAATGATCTCATTCTTGTCATTAACATAGCTATGTACTTGGTTATAACCTGTGGTGTAATTACATTATACCAGTAATTTCACAGAACCATTACGCTACTACAATCCTCTAACTTGTCTGGTATGGTCCATAGTACTATAGCTTATAGTTGATATTTGATATGATACAATAACTCAGACTATGATGTGCCCAACATTTCTTCTTTGATTCACACTCACCTCCCATAGAGGCGGATAAATGTCAATACAATTAGGAGATTGGCTTTACCTTCAGACAAGAGAAGTAGTTCCAAAAATGATTTCATATTTGAGCAGTAGGTACGCTATCGCATTCTACACCAACTGATATTCATCTACTACTATTAAGCATTATTTAGTTGGATGTCCACTTGCGGATTTCAGTGTCTTTGGCAGCCTTCCATGACATGTAATGTGTTCTTAAGGATTACTGTTTTTTTAGCATCATCATTAAATAGCGTTGCTTTTAACTTCAATTATGGCATGTCTAACCATGGTGTGGCTGCATACTTAGTATTAAAATAGTAATAATAGTTTTGCATAACTTCTATAACTCATTGTTATTCCATGATGTTTTTTATTTTATTTAATACTCGTAAGAAAAAAAATACGGTAAAATGATAGGTAATGTTGAAAACAAATAAAAAACTTTCATTAATTCAAATTTTTACAGGTAGTCGTACAACCGATTTTCCCACTCAGCTTCATATTTAATAATATAAACCCAAAAAGGTTCACTTGGCCAAACTTCGTGATAAATGTCAGTTAAAAAGTACCTAACGGTTGTCCAAGTGAATCTACTAATATTATTAACACTTCCCAATCATATAGTTCAATTTTGTCTATACTATCAATTAAAACATCTCGAGTAACCTGATAATTTGCAATATGAAAATCTATTGAAGGCTTAAGTTCTATAAATTTCTTTTCTTTTTCTCTTCTTTCCACCCTTCGATCTCTTAACATTTTTTGTATCGCCCTTGGGATTTTCTAGATAACTTCTCGCTTTGACTGTGAAGTATTATACTAATAAAAGATGCGACGGCGTGCCCATTTACGTTGTCCCCTTCGTTCAATTTGAGTAGTCAGAGTAGGAATAATTTTATCGTGTCGTTGTTCATCTATATCTAAAATAAGAGTAAAAAAGCAATATGAATAGGTACAACATGTAAATGTAATAATTCAGTACATGTATATTATATAAAATGCTGAGTAAATTTTTCCAAACCAGTTTTCCTTGGCCTTTAATGTGCATATTATGAGAAGCGTATGTACAATTTATCATGCTACTTCAGAATACTTGTTTGAAAAAAATAAATCTAACTTTGAGAAGAGAACGCGTAAATAAATCTAAGCTAGCAAAACGTAATGCGTTTAGTTATTAAAACTATATATTCAACAATCAGTACAACTTCATTACAATCAAAATCGTGTGCCTCTTAATGTGGCTAACACTGAATTCATGTTTATAGCCAAATAACTGTAAATTCTTAACGCGACCTATCTTAAAAGAAGCATGAAGAGATCGAAATGTGTACTAAAAATCGTTAATGAACAAATTAAAAACAAACCTTACGTATGAAATGACTGACAGTTGAGGCTATGGTGATTTTCAACAATATATTTTACTTAATATCCCACTGTAATCTATTTTTGTTTCTTCTGTCACCTTTTTAGTTATAACCGGCTAGTTTACTTTCTATTTATAACGTTAATAATAGTGTCATTAATAGGGTGGGGAAGTGGTTAAAAGTATAGTGGGTAAGTGGGGAGTAAATGTGGAGGGAGATGGGAAGTTGAGTGTTAGAACATGGCTATTAATTTAACTGTCTTGCAATTTAACTGCATTGCAAAACGTGAGGAAAGTTATAAAAGCTGTGACAAAATTTATTTGGAGGACAAAATGTTTCCAGTTTTGTTGTTTTATATGAACAATTGTGATGACCCGGCCCATCATCATGTGAGTTATCACCCCGTCCACGTTATATGCTTGTTCATGTTTCAATATGTATATTTGGTGAGTTTGAGTCAATTCGGATTGAGTTTGGTTGGAATTGAGACAATAGTCTCTTAGAAGAATGAATAGTTGGGAAAAGTCAATCGGATGTTGACTTGTGAGTTGTAGAGCTTGGAATCGATTTTTAATAATTCGGTCAACTCCGGGAGGTCATTTGTGGCTTAGGAGAACGATCAGAATTAAATTTGGAGGTCTGGTGTAGTTTTAGGCTTGAATTGGCTAAAGTTTAATTTTGGCAAAATCCGAACGGTAGGTGAGATTTTGATTCGGGAATCGGAATGGAATTACAACAGTTGCAGTAGCTCTGTTAGGTGATTTTGGATATGTCTGCAAATTTTCAGGTCATTCGGACGTCGTTTGGTCGGGTTTTTGATTGAATGTTGGTTTCGGAAGTTCTAGATGAAACTTAGGCTTGAATCCGCTATGATTCGATGATTTATGTATTTAAGGGTGGGTTTTTATGATTGGAACAAGTTTGTATCGTGTTTTGGAGTAGGTTGGTGGTTTTCGTTAGTGTCCCGGAGGCCTCGGGATGAATCCGGGGGTCCAAACGGACCATTTTGTGCCAAAGGCACTGCTGTTTCTGCTGCAATAAATGCAGAGAATTTTTGTTCTTCGCGATCGCGAAGCTGTGTATGCGATCGCATAAGAGAAGGATGTTGAGCTCTGTGATCGCGAGGATGAGTCTACGATCGCGTAGGGCAAAGTTGGGGAGCAATGCGATCGCGGGTAGTCTCATGCGATCTCGTAGGGTCGAAGTTGGAAGTTGTGCGATCGCGGAGGGTGTGTCGCGATCGCGTAGAAGGAAAATTGGCCGATCAGATTTTGTGCAACGCGATCGCGTGCCAAGGGCCGCAATCGCATAGAGCATTTTTGGAGCCTGGAAATTTTATGCATCGCGATTGCGAGCCAATGGCTGCGATCGCATAGAGTAAACTGTCTGTCAGAATTATTAAAACTCAGAACAGTGTATTCGCGATTCATATACCCAAAAACCTCCATTTTTGAGTTCTTGGAGAGCATATTGACGGGAATTGAAGGGGATTTCACTGGGTAATCATCGGAGGTAAGTTCTATTTTCTAAATACGTGATATTTCCTTAGAATCTTCAAATATTTCACTGAAATTAGGAGAATTAATGGAGGAATTTTACCCTAAGCCTGGGTTATGGTAAAACATCAATTTGAATGGGCAAACGGAGTCCGATTTTGGCAATCTTTATATGTATGGTGTTGAGATGAGGAACCCGAATATGTAACTTTTGTAATTTTTCGAGAAGCGTATCGAAAGTTGGTTTTTGGCAACTTTGTGATTTTTCATGTAATTCGAGTTGTTTCGATTGGGTAATGTTCCATTAGCCTATTTTGATATATTTGTACTGATTTTGGCCAGCTTTGTCGTGCGTAGATGCTGGTTCGAGGAGCTAAAGCATCGCGGAGCTTGAGGTTTCGCCGGATCGAGGTGGGTAATGCTTGTAAATGATGTCCTGAGGGTTAGTAAACCCCGGACTTGCACATCTTAGTGCTGTATTGAGGTGACTTGCACGCCGGATAACGGGTGTGGGGTAGAGCACCATTGGGGATTGTGACTTGGTCCGTCCCGCGTAATGAATAATAACACCTAATTGCTTGAAATGGAATTGACATCCTAATAAAAGATATAAATTATCATGAATTGGACTAATTATCATGCTTGGGCTTTGTGCCGATTAATTGAATCCTTCAGGGATTGGTATCACTGTCTTGATAATACTGTGCATATTTTTATCTCAATTTAAGGTTTCAAATGGTATTTTGCTACTCAGCATTTTTTTATAAGGTTATGAAAAACTTGAACAAGGTCTTAATGATATTTCTAGTTGTGAGCTAATATAATACTGTTGCCTGATGGGATTTCTTGATTATTCGTTAAACTGATTGGGGCCGTGGGGCCATATGTGAGAGCATGACGATTTATGTGAGCATATGCACATACATGCATGGATCGGACTGCACGCCGTAGTTATATATGGATCGGGCTGCGCGTCGCAGCAGGTGTGATATTGATATTGCGCTTGGGCTGTAGGAGCCCCTCCGTAGTCTGAACCCCCTAGTGAGCGCGGGCGCCTTTGCATGGATCGGGATGTACGCCACAACGTCATATGCATTGCATGACATACATACATTGATTTCTTTGTACTACGTGGCATAACATATATCACTCGTATATTATTGGCACACATGCATTACTTGCCTTATTGACCATATCCCCTGGTGGTAAATGTTAAGGAGTGTTGAGCCCAAGGGGCTGATTTGAGTGCAGACTTGCACTGCTTGAGGTCGTACCCAGGTATTGGTATGTTATCATGAAAGAAAGAGAAGTTAGAAATGAAATTTCTAAATAATCTACTCACATATACCGAAAGGGAATAAAATGACAGTATATTGAAGTTTAAAGGTAGTTATGTATTGTGTAGCATGAGATAGTGCTTTGCGTGATTTTCTTTTCTTCAGCATTATTTACTTTTATTACCGCTAAGTTGGAAGTACTCACACCCGACTCCCTGCACCTTGTGTGCAGATCCAGGTACATCACAGTAGAGCTGATTCTATGGCTGCTCGGGAGTGCATTTGGACAGTCGAGGTAGCTGCCAGCGTTCCCAGGACCTGACTCTCCAGTTTATCTTTATTTTTGTTCTGTCTATCCCACACTTGTGCACAGTTGTTTACACTATCACACTTTATATATTCTGGTAGAGGCTCATGACTTGTGACTCCTATTCCGTTGGGAGGTTGTACTAGTTTGGGATGTCTAATCCCGACGTTTGGGTATTTCTTTATTATTATATTATCGTTGTTTATGCCAAAAAGGGATAAATTGTGAGCTGATAGCTCGATGTTTCTGTTGATTGGTCGGGCTGGCCTAGTAGTGTGTTGGGCTCCATCACGACCGGGTTTGGGGTCGTAACAAGTTGGTATTAGAGCCTAGGTTACTAGGCCTCATGAGTCTTGAGCCGGTTGGTAGAGTCTTGTGGATCAGTACGGGGACTCCTGTACTTATCCTCGGGAGGCTGCAAACCTTTAGGAAACACTTTACATTTCTTGGAATTCTTATCGTGCGTACTTGATTCAGCTTGAGACATAATTCTTGAAATTCCTTCCATACGTCTGTATGCGCACTCGAGCGCTCAGTAATATAATTGCCTTGATGGCTTGTGATTCCCTGATTGAGGGGCGAGATATGATCTCTGTGAGTTTATGTTGGGCCAGTCGGGAGGACTTGAGGCCAGATCTCTGTCTATGGCTTGAGCACCAAGGTGCTGATTCTGCGAGCTGGTAGTATGAAGATTATATGACCAGTATTGTCCCAAATTGCGGAAATGGCAGCTTGATAATGGATGAGCTGTTAGGTGTTAGACTCTTATTGTGATTCGTTGTGTAGCCCTAGCTATAGGTGTGGTGAATATGTTCATGTCTCTTAGTGGAAAGGTAAAGTGCATTACGTGTGGTAGTATGAGTTCAGACTCAGAAAGATCAAATGTGTTGTGCTAGGTGCATTATGTTGTCTTGTCAAATTGCCGATGTGTTGTTAGGATGGTTTTGGTGATTCTCTCGCAGGTGGATAGTCCAAATTACAAAGGAAACTCTGCCGAAATTTTTGGAAAATTTGAGACTTAGAAAAGATTTCGTCACCTAAGGAATGAGCTTAACTGTGGTGTGTGAATGAATACAAGAAGTGCAAAAGAATTAAGATTTCCGATGATTCGAGTCTCCGCCAAAGCTTGTAAATGACCCGAGTTTAATCTCATTGTAACATTGCGGCATCGTTTGAGCAATAATGCTATGAATGGTTAAAAGTACTTTGATTTATGGCTTCGAGCTAAGTTGGGGAGGTTGCAATTAATTAACTAATTGCACGGTTGTGTGTTATGTTGGTAATGTCTTTAAGTATGTGGGGAAAATTCTGACAAATGTTATGGTGCTTCGTAGATGTGAAGAAATACTAGGATGTTTTGAACTGCTGTAGATAAAGAATGTTCGGTGTATAGAAAAAAAGATAGCTAATTGTATCTGTAGGTAATCATGTTCTGCGATGTCAGAGTTCTAACAAGGCACGAGTGGTTTTGTTCAATAAGACAGTTGAACTACAGCTGAATAAGGGTGCGTGACGCCCGAGAATGATTTTGCGGTTTTCAAGATTTTGCTTGTAGCAGTCAGGTGTCTTAAGATCGTGTATGTGGCTAAAGAAGGCGCTTTCGTTAGAAAAGATCAAGAATTGTGTTATATTATGTGAATGAAGGGACTCTATGTATCAGTATTGGAATGTAACGATAACGAATTCAAATCGCAGGAAGATCTTCAAAACAAAGTATTATAGAATGTGGTACTTCTAGGAAACATTTGAGAGAGTACTCAGTGGCCTATGGGTCTTAGACCATGTGGTCTTATGTACGAGTCTCGTGTGGTAACATGAGTCGAGGTATTGTGATCCTTCAGTAAAGGCTAATATTAAATTAAAGATAAATCAGAAAGTAATTGGGTAAATGGAACAACTTGTTAATAAACTGAAACGGTATGATAAGGATACGATTAATTCCTGGTATGTGTTCGAATTAATTAGTATTGTAGATATGGTGCAACAAAGCTCTTGAGTGCTGGCAGTTGCATAGCTCGATGTGGGTAAAAGGACTCAGTCCTGGTAGTTAAAGTTATGCAACGAATTAGAAGAAAGAGTTTGTGATGTGTTTTACCATGGTTTGAAAATGAGTATATTTCCTGTCGGTATGCGAAGCATGAAATGTGTAATGATTTCATATTATATAGGAAGTCATTAAAATTCTCAAGTAGCGTGGGCAGCTGCAGATAATCTGAGAATCAATCTTTCTGGTGATTAAGGAAAATGGTACTGCTATTCTAGTGATTTGGCAGAGTATATGGTCAAAAGGGCAAGGTAATGTAAACTGATAATATCTAGTGGTATTGTGGTATCCTCTTGTTGGATTGACGGTGATGATTGAGTTGTTGATGGCATAGGGAAATTTCTGAAGGGCTTTCGTGGTATGAATGGATGCTTGATGTGTATTATGTATTCGTACGGTGGAGTGTGGGATCAAGCATAGTGATTTATGTGTTATATATGTGTTGGAGACTAGAAGTTCTCGTAATCCGCCTACGCAGTGGTGGTATATTGTGTGTATCGGCACCGTTTAGCGGTTGTTGGAAATTGGACGCACTAGTGGCTCTCTCGTTACTTGATATGATGAACTTGAATAATGATATATGATTGCAGACTGGTTGTCATAAGTCAGGTTGTCTAGACTAATGTGATATGGACTATACCAGAAAAATGTCACGACTGTGTGGCAGAGCGCATCAGATCATGCTCCGGCGGGGTAGATGTACCCTAGGGCCAACGGACGACTGGTAGGTATTACTTTGTTAGTTGGGCCTTCGTGGCGGATGTTAGTGTAGAGGTATCTAGCATTGATTCAGTTCTGGTACTGAGGAACTTTGCCGGATGCGTTTCATGTGGCCGAGCTTGAGGCTATATATGTTTGTTGTAATGAGGAACTTAACCCGATGTGTGTTCCTTTTTACTAGATTTATGCGTGGATTGGGTGGCACGCCGCCACAAGTATAATATCTGGATCGGGTGGCACGCCGCCACATGTATGGTATCAGGATCGGGTGGCGCGTCGCCACAGGTATGGTATCTGGATCGGGTGGCACGCCTCCACGGGTATGTCATTGAAGCGGGTTGCATGCTGCAATAGTGATTTAAAATAGACTTAATTATATGTTACCTTGTATACAATACTTCCTGGCTTCTGAGGAAAAGTTCGCATTGGGTACCGCTCGGTGAATAACAAACCGGGTGTGTCCTTTCAGGATTTGATAGCATATATATTAATTGTTTCACCGTGGGTGAGATTGATTGCTTGGGTTCAAACATAGATCTGTGCGTGGCTGACCGTTCTGAGCATGGTAGCTTGAGGTGCTTCGTGAGTAATAGTGTTTGGATAGAATCATGAGTCATGGCAAGGCCACGTGATGTTATGACCTTTCGAGAAGGAGTCATGTACTCTATTCCTATGATGTGAGACGGGATCTCAGTTCTATGTTATGATGGTATAGAGGAATTGAATTACAGCTCTGTTATTGGAGTCAGTTGTCATGATTTGAGTATGTTCAGATGTTTCTTATTGGAGCCTGTGTTGTGCTCGTCGCGACGTAGGCTGGTGTTGAGGTGTCATATCACCAGTGCAGTGTGTTATAACTGAAATTTTCATTTGAGTCATTAATGAGTGCGAGCATATGTGATTCAGTTGGTTAGAAAGGTAATATCGATATTTGGCTCCAAAATCTATTGTGGTGTCAGTTAAAAAGGGAAATGGATTCATGAATGGTTGACCTGAGAGATGGGTTCGATATATCGCATGTTCGGTTGCCGTGGGCAGGATATGAAGGTGTTGGAATAAGACTTTATCCAATGAGAAAGGTTTTCTGCTAGTATTTGGTTATTGTGGCCAATTGTTGTGATTAGAGACCATCGTCTCGAGCGATTCGATTGTTTGATACATCTTGTGATCTCACCCGGAGTGGCGAGTATGGGCTATTACAGTTGGATCATGTGTATCCTGAGTATTGGCATAAGATTAGGACTGGTATGTGATTTCGAGAAGTGCAATGTGGTCTATGGTTCGGATGGGCTGTGAAATTCCAGCTATACTGTGTACCGAACCTATGTGAGATAGGGTGACGTGGGATCGCCCCGAATATATGCTTGGTAAGGTCATCCAGCTATTGGGTTACTTCTTGTAAACCTCTTGGTCCGCTCGAGGACGAGCGTTTGCTTAAGTTGGGGAGAATGTGATGACCCGGCCCGTCATCATGTGAGTTATCACCCCGTTTCCCCGTTATATGCTTGTTCATGTTTCAATATGTATGTTTGGTGAGTTTGAGTCAATTCAGATTGAGTTTGGTTGGAATTGAGACAATAGTCTCTTAGAAGGAGGAATAGTTGGGAAAAGTCAACCATATAGTGACTTGTGAGTTAGAGAGCTTGGAATCGAATTCTGATGATTCGGTCAGCTCCGGGAGGTCATTTGTGGCTTAGGAGAACGATCGGAATTAAATTTGGAGGTCCGGTGTAGTTTTAGGCTTGAATTGGCTAAGGTTGAAATTTGGCGAAATTCGAACGGTAGGTGAGATTTTGATCCGGGAGTCGGAATGGAATTCCGACAGTTGCAATAGCTCCGTTAGGTGATTTTGGATATGTCTGCAAATTTTCAGGTCATCCAGATGTCGTTTGGTCGGGTTTTTGATTGAATGTTGGTTTCGGAAGTTCTACATGAAACTTAGGCATGAATCCGCTATGATTCGATGATTTCTGTGGTTAAGGGTGTGTTTTTATGATTGGAACAAATTTGTATCGTGTTTTGGAGTAGGTTGGTGGTTTTCGTTGGGGTCCTGGAGGCCTCTGGATGAATCCGGGGGTCCAAACGGACCATTTTGTGCCAAAGGCACTGCTGGTTCTGCTGCAATAAATGCAGAGAATTTTTGTTCTTCGCGATTGCGAAGCTGTGTATGCGATCGCGTAAGAGAAGGATGTTGAGCTCTGCGATCGCGAGGATGAGTCTGCAATCGCGTAGGGCAAAGTTGGGGAGCAATGCGATCGCGAGTAGTCTCATGCGATCGCGTAGGGTCGAAGTTGGAAGCTGTGCGATCGCGGAGGGTGTGTCGCGATCGCGCAGAAGGAAAATTGGCCGATCAGATTTTGTGCATCGCGATCGCGTGCCAAGGGCTGCGATCGCATAGAGCATTTTTGGAGCCTGGAAATTTTATGCATCGCGATCGCGAGCCAGTGGCTGCGATCGCATAGAGTAAACTGTCTGTCAGAATTATTAAAAACCAGAACAGTGTATTCGCCACTGATATACCCAAAACCTCCGTTTTTGAGTTCTTGGAGAGCATATTGACGGGAACTGAAGGGGATTTCACCGGGTAATCATTGGTGGTAAGTTCTATGGTCTAAATACGTGAATTTTTCTTAGAATCTTTAATTATTTCACTGAAATTGGGAGAATTAATGAGGGAATTTTGCCCTAAGCTTGAGTTATGGTAAAACATCAATTTGAATGGGCAAACGGAGTCCGATTTTGGCAAACTTTATATGTATGGACTCGTATTGAGATAAGGAACCCGAATATGTAACTTTTGTAATTTTTTGAGAAGCGTAACGAAAGTCGAGTTTTGGCAACTTTGTGGTTTTTCATGTAATTCGAGTTGTTTCGATTGGGTAATGTTCCATTAGCCTATTTTGATATATTTGTACTGATTTTGGCCAGCTTTGTCGTGCGTGGATGCTGGTTTGAGGAGCTAAAGCGTCGTGGAGCTTGAGTTTTCATCGGATCGAGGTGGGTAATACTTGTAAATGATGTCTTGAAGGTTAGTAAACCCCAAACTTTCACATCTTAGTGCTGTATTGAGGTGACTTGCACGCCAGATAGCGGGCGTGGGGTAGAGCACCATTGGGGATTGTGACTTGGTCCGTCCCGCGTAATGAATAATAACACCTAATTGCTTGAAATTGAATTGACATCCTAATAAAAGATATAAATTATCATGAATTGGACTAATTATCACGCTTGAGCTTCGTGCCAATTATTTGAATCCTTCAGGGATTGGTTTCACTGTCTTGATAACACTGTGCATATTTTTATCTCAATTTAAGGTTTCAAATGGTATTTTGCTACTCAGAATTTTTTTATAAGGTTATGAAAAACTTGAACAAGGTCTTAATGATATTTCTAGTTGTGAGCTAATATAATACTGTTGCCCGAGGGCTTTCTTGATTATTCGTTAGACTGATTGGGGCCGAGGGCCATATGTGAGAGTATGACGATTTTTGTGAGCATATGCATATACATGCATGGATCAGACTACACGCCGCAGTGGTATATGGATCGGGCTGCGCGCTGCAGCAGGTGTGATATTGATATTGCGCTTGGGTTGTAGGAGCCCCTCCGCAGTTTGAAACCCCACAGTGAGCGCGGGCGCCTTTGCATGGATTGGGCTGTACGCCACAGCGTCATATTCATTGCATGGCATACATACATTGACTTCTTTGTACTACGTGGCATAGATATAGCACTTATATATTATTGGCACACATGCATTACTTGCCTTATTGAGCAGATCCCCTGGTGGTAAATGTTAAGGAGTGCTGAGCCCAAGGGGCTGATTTGAGTGCAGACTTGCGTTGCTTGAGGTCGTACCCAGGTATTGGTATGTTATCATCAAAGAAAGAGAAGTTAAAAATGAATTTTCTAAATAATCTACTCACATATACCGAAAGGGAATAAAATGATAGTGTATTGAAGTTTAAAGGTAGTTCTGTATTGTGTAGCATGAGATAGTGCTTTGCGTGGTTTTCTTTTCTTCAGCATTATTTAATTTTATTACCGATGAGTTTGAAGTACTCACACCCGACTCCCTGCACCTTGTGTGTAGATCCAGGTACATCACAGCAGAGCTGATTCTATAGCTGCTCGGGAGTGCATTTGGACAGTTGAGGTAGCTGCCAGCGTCCGTAGGACCTGACTCTCCAGTTTATCTTTATTTTTATTTTGTCTATCCCACACTTGTGCACAGTTGTTTGCACTATCACACTTTATATATTCTGGTAGAGGCTCATGACTTGTGACTCATGTTCCGTTGGGAGGTTGTACTGGTTTGGGATGTCTAATCCCGGCGTTTGGGTATTTCTTTATTATTATATTATCGTTGTTTATGCCAAAAAGGGATAAATTGTGAGCTGATAGCTCCGTGTTTCTATTGATTGGTCGGACTGGCCTAGCAGTGTGCTGGGCGCCATCACGATCGGGTTTGGGGTCGTGACAACAGTCCATAAATATGGTGTAATGTCGTGAAATAAGTAAAAGAAGTTGGGTTCGAACGTGGGGATTCATTTGCACGAGGTGCAAAACGTGTAGATTATATCATTGTTTATATATAGTATGTACTGATAGAAAATGCCATAAATTCAACTGTGAAATTTTTACAAACATTTCTGAGATGAATTCCTAATTAAAAATGCTAATAACAATGTAATACCATTGGTTGTGGTGGATAAGTTTGTATAGGATAAGGTTGTGCATCTGCATCCTATGTTCCACCTCATCTCCTCGTGCTTCAATAATATCCCAATGTTTCCCTTCTCCTATACTCTCTGTGTCTGTGTGAGTGGAAGCACTTACCAAGGTTGGAATGCATTACATTGTTTCTATTGAATATTATGTGTAAGCTTAATCTGTTAATTAACGTTAATATTGGAGGAGGCACTGGTTTTGTGATAAAACTATTTGGACTGCATTTCCTCATATAAAAAGCTCAGTTCTATGCTTAAAATATTTTAACTTCAATTATGTTATATGTAACCATGGTGTGGCTTCATAACTTCACAGCAGAGTTTGTTAATATGCATGTGAAGCTTTGTATAACATAGCAAAGGTCAGAAAGATAAAGGAACATGTACTACGCATGTGATGTTTACATGATAAGGAAATCCAGTATGAATTGTAGATTACCAATCCTGGGTGTACTTTGTACTAATCACACTTTAGTCGGCGCGCAGTATGAAAGTGTTGGGCTGCCTATTAGACTATTTGTTCTGTCACAACATAACTTTTCTATTGTGTTACTTATTTCATCAACATTGTTCAGTTTAGAAAATTATTTTTCATTCGTGTGAAAGCTGCAGCATATGTCTGAGCTACTGTATTTGATATGATACAATACCTGGTAGGCTATCGAAAGCTATGCAAAGTAAGATTCAAATACTGTTCTTAACCATCGTTTGTGCTTTCCTGCTAGTGCATATTGAATAAGAACTTGTAAGGAAGCAAAGGAGAATACCATGTAAATACCAGTAATGATCAACCGTGGAAAAGCACACCAACATGGCTGGTTTTTTGAAAATGTAAAGGTTTATTAATCAAGTATGAAGACAGGATAACAAAGCAACCAAAGACTGCTGGGAATAACTATACAGTCAGTTAAAGAATTTCCCAAGTAAGTCGAAGAAATCAATATAATGATAACTACTAAGAATTAGACTACTCTAACACCAAATAAACATATTATGCAAACACTTGCCTCTAACTCTAACAATATGATGTTGGTGTCCATCAAACCAAGCTCTATTCATGTGTATCCAAACAGTAAAAAATATACAGAAAGGTGTTTTAGCCATTAACTTCATTTAGAAACCAGGTAAATGGGTGTTACAAAGGTTAGGAAGAAGGGGAAGTTCAAATATACTTCACATGTATAAGTAGTAATATATCAAGTTAAAAAACAGCATGTTGAAGAAATAAAAAAGGTGAAATGTCAATGTTGATGAATGATAAAAGAGTGATTGCTGGTTCACCAAGTGGGAGAAGAAAACAAATATCTGAAAGGTAAATTCTGCATTTTGGTAGAACATTATTGCCAGCATAGTTGGTCGACAGAAGCAATGAAGCACATCTAAGCATCCATTAAGAAATTATTGGGCTGCCTAGTAGGCTATTTGTTCTATCACCAAATAAGTGTTATATTGTATTAGTTTTTTTATCAACATTGTTCAGTTAAGAAACTAAGTTTTCATTCATGTGAAAGCTGCAGCATATGCGTGGGATACTGTATTTAATATGACACAATACCTGGTAGGCTATCGGAAGCTATGCGAATTAATATTCATATACTGATCTTAACTATCGTTTGTGCGCCCCTGCTACTGCATACTCAATAAGAACTTCTAAGGAAGCAAATGTGAAGACCATGTACATACGACTAATGAGCAACAATGGAAAAGCACCCCAACATGGGTATTTTTTTTTGAAAGGTAAAGGTTTATTAATTATGTATGAAGACAGGACAATAAAGCAAGCAAACACTGCTGGGAATAACCGTACACTCAATTACTGCATTTCCCTAGTAAGTCGAAGAAGTCAATATAACGCTAAGTACTAACAATCACACTACTATTAAACCAAATAAACAGATTATGCAAACACTTGATTATAACTCTAACAATATGATGTTGGTGTCCATCAAACCAAGCTCTATACCTCTATAGCCAAACACTCAAAAATATACACAAACGTGTGTTAGCCATTAATTTCATTTAGAAACCATGTAACCGGGTGTTAAAAACGTAAAGAAGCAGGGGAAGTACAAATATACTTCACACGGCAGAAGTAGTAATATGTCGAGCTAAAAAATAGGATGTTGACGAAAAGAATAAGCTGAAATGTAAATGCTGATGAATGATAGGAGAGTCATTGCTGCTTGACCTAGTTGGAGCAACTGCCAGTCATCAAAAATGATATTGGCTTCTAACCCTTAAAATAAAAATGTTGTTGTATTTATTTTAAGGACAAATAACAGGTCAACCTCTACCCCTTAAAATGTTGTTATAAAGCCAGTATATTGATACAAAACAGGAATGAATAACATGTAAGCATCCATTAACAACACCCTTAAACTACATTGACACACAACACAACAAATAAAGGATACGCGTATTAACAAATGGGCTAAAACTGCGTAAAAGAAATTGATAAATAAGCAAAACTGATCTGTTAAATGCAAAAACCAAACCTATAAATTTGCATCTAAGGAACTATAACACTTGTAACAGAATCGTATCATGATTGATCAAGAAAATATGAAGATCCATACAAATAGTCATTTCAGCATATATATATATATATAAACACAGAACATTGAAGTGAAAAAAGTACAACATATATAAGAGCAGACAAACACGCATTGTACTTAGAGTAATCATGGATTCATTTCTTTCTTCAAAACTCTGCGAACCTTGTTGCTAGGTAGTTGAGAATTAAAGTCATCATCTGCTCCTACTGATGATGCCTTATTAGCAGATCTAGTCTTCTTGTCATATGTCTTCAAAGGGGATATTTTTGCATTGCAAGCATCTCCATCGTCTAACACGGAGGATCCACTATCTGATACACTTTTCTCGATGGGAGTTTGCAAAACAGACTTAACTTGACTTTCAGCTATAACATCCTTTGAAAAATCAAAACAATGTAATAGGAGTTGCATAACAAAATATAAAATGGCGAGAGAGTTTAAATTTCATGAAATTTACCCCGAAAAGCTTATCTCCACTTGAGCTTTCTCCATCCAAGAAATGTGAATCATGTTATACAAAAATATAAAATAACCAAGATTACGCTAAGTGGAAAAGTATTAATACAGAAATTATATATCATGAGGTTTATGCATTAAATTTTTTTACATTCATATTGACTTCGAATCAAGTATTGTCGTATTCCTTTAGAAGATCATCATCATCAGTAACCTTAAGAACTTTGTACACGTCAACCTGTGACTCGATATTCTCTTGCTTGACAATAACCTTGAACATAAATTTTTTATAAAGAATATTATCCATTTCAATTGGATAAGAACAGTCAATATCCGCAAGTGAAGTCTGTACGAAAATTCATAAGTTAGAAATATTTTTATGCTTAATCTAATTAACTGTAGTAGTATACCTCAACTAATCTTTCCTTAAGTTCTTTTGCGGACTTCCCTATAAGTTGCATAGCTTCGCGATTTCAAAGAAGCAATGAGATAAAAGCGGTTCCATCCATAACACGAACTTGAAGCCTATACCTGCAAGTCACATTTGATTAACATTATGCATATTTTTTATGTCGGTAAAAGATTTTGATAATTAAAGTAAATAGTACAAACCTGTGAGTAACGGAAGACTCTTCTTTATTGCATTTCGCACAAAAGTATTTATTTCCAACTTTTTCCACCTTTCGACTACACTTGTTGCATGCCAAGTATGACCATCCCCGGTCAAGTTCCAAATTAACCAATTTTGCCGCAATCCAATAGCTGGATTCCTATTGAGTAATTAATAAACAATTATTCTAAATGAACAATAGATAACAGAAGGTAAATATAATTGAAAAATAAATTAAACTCACTTGCGTGCACTAACCTAAATCGCTGATAATTTTAAATACTACAATTTCTTTGTCTAACTTATCTCTAACAGAGTAATTTTGTTCAGAAGTTGTTCGAGTTATTCGCTCAATATTTGATTGGCGTGTTGCAAGTAATCTGCATAAGTCAAAAATTGTAATTTATATATACTATTGTTATATTTTCTATACATATAGAAAATAATTATACACTTGACAAACCTGGATTTAAATTCAATAGACTGAGGCAATGTAAA
The DNA here is from genome assembly GCA_032618575.1 of Nicotiana noctiflora. Classification (NCBI taxonomy): domain Eukaryota; kingdom Viridiplantae; phylum Streptophyta; class Magnoliopsida; order Solanales; family Solanaceae; genus Nicotiana; species Nicotiana noctiflora. The sequence goes on from JASVEL010003333.1 coordinate 159,629, forward strand.
ATTTATCCATATCTTTTTCTGATACCAACAGCTACGCACTAAGTAATTACCTGTGTGTCAAATGAAATATGAAAATAATTTGTGATTTCAAACAATTTATACAGTTAAACAAACCAATACATGCAGTTTATGCTACACCTCTATATTTTTGACGTTTCATATGCTGGAAAACAACAATCAAAGGCTCATCGTCAGATTCATTCAAGTGATGTTGAATTTGATCCACAAGTTCACTCCATAATGTTGCCATAATCCTTTTCCTCCTATACGTTTCATAGAAAGGTTAATAAAGACATAGATATGTAATTTATGAATAAAGTATTTTAAATATTTTTGAAGAACTTACTGATCATCTTCGAGTACAACATTAATAAGTAAATTGTGGTTGTCTCCCTGGTTGTACGTCTTAACATCTTCATACCTCACAACCTGACCAACAACATCTACAAATATAAAAGTTAGTCATATAGTTTAACAAATACTTTAACACACAACATTTTTAATTTCATTTAAAATTGTAAACAATATTACCAACTAATTCAGTCTCATCCACATCATGTTCATTTGTTAGTTGGTCAAAAGATCGCAAGTTAAAGATGTTCATATGAAATGAAGGATCATTTGTTTCCTCGACAAATGTCTTTTGAGTACATGTCAACTTCAACTTGTGTGTCGTAGTCCTAAACTTCAAATTATTTGGTCCGACAACAAAGTAGTTCATATGATATACGTGAAGTTCATGTATCTTGTTCCTAAAAAGCTTAAGAACATACTTTCCGATTGTAGCATGTATACGATCACCCTGCAAATTCAAATTCATTATTAGTGCACAATTATGATGAAAACAAATCTAAACACATATATATCAATTACAAAGGGAACGTTAGAAGTAACAAATATAATTATTGCATATATAAATGTCATTTCTATATATTCATCCGACGATCGTGTAAGAAAGGCAAGAAATAGCTTACTAAAGTTGGAAAATGCTATATGAAACCTTGTATGATTTTTACAGAATCAATTATTCTTTATTTGGACAAAACGTTGGCAATTAAAAGAATCCATTTTACTTATTTTGAACAAAACATTGCAGAATCTAAAAATACACTTATACTTTTGAGTGTGATCGTGTAAGAAAGGCAAGCAGTAGCTTACTAAAGTTGGGAAATGCTATATGAAACCTTGTATGATTTTTACAGAATCAATTATTCTTTATTTGGACAAAACATTGGCAATTAAAAGAATCCATTTTACTTATTTTGAACAAAACCTTGCAGAATCTAAAAATATACTTATACTTTTGAGTGTTATATATATGGAAGACAACGAAAGCATTAAAAATATTTTGATATAGACTTAAGAATTATCTTAAGGAATGCAACTACATAAGTAAGTTTTTAAGTATGCAGAAGTTGAATATGTTACCTCAATCCGTAAAACCAATTCAATTGAAAATGGAATCTGCGGGTTAAAGCGATCCCGCATTATGTACATTCGAACCACTCTAACTTTGAGATTCCATTGCATGGAGTTGGATGAAATTTGTTTGATATCATGAAGTTGTGTGGCCGTACTTCCAAAGTATTAGCGGTAATTAAGGAGTTATAGTGTGTATATATAATAAATGTCAGAATTTTCAGTTGGAAGAGAAGGGTTGAGACGTGGGATAATGGAGACAGTTGTGTGTTTGGTGGTTCGTTTATAGTGAAGGGATAACTGTTATTTTTCTTCCATCATATTTACTAAATTTTGGTATTAAAAATCAAGTAAACTGATTGTAATTCTGTGAAAAAACCTACAATTATGGGAATAATAACTGTCAAGCAACAATAGTGGAAAAAAACGTGGGAGATAAGTCTGGAAACTACAATTTGTAACAGCTACGTGGAAAAAAAAAAGTTAATAGCAACTATTAACTGTGAAGATTTGTGCTGATTTGTAGGGATTTATCTTGTGTTTTAATTAAAACCCATGATTTTAAGAAGAGAAAATGCAGGAGAGCTAAAATCGTGGGTAAAACTGCTACAATTTGTAACAGCTACGTGGGACAAATAAAATAGCAACTATTAACTGTGAAGGTTTTTGATGATTTGTAGGGATTTATCTTGTGTTTTAATTAAAACCCACGATTTTAAGAAGAGAAAATGCAGGAGATCTAAAATCGTGGGCAAAATTGCTTATTAATTCGATTTTATTGGTTTTAAGCTGATTTGATTTTTTTTCGTTTTAAGCAGATTTGTAGGTTTGAAAAAGACTTCCAACTTTTTAGGAAACTTGTCTTAATTTCGTACATGTGTTAACATATGAGTGTTCCACTTAGCAGCTTTATGTTGTTTTGCTTGTGTTACTCTATATAGATAGATTCTTACTTACTTTGGTAAGCACATTAAAATATTTTCTAATACAATTTGAATTTTAGATCTAGTTTGCATGTTGAAAGTCTAATTTCATTGTTGTTATTCATTAAAAATATATTTTTTTAAATTAATTTTTCAATTATATTCAAGGTAATTCCATTAAATCGATGTTAATCCTTGTTAATAATCTCTCTGTGTTTAGAATTTGAAAAACTTTGGTATAGATTTATATCTCTCTTAATTATGTTTTGTCTACAAGCACTCAACGAATTTCTATAAGTACATTAATACAATTTCTACTCTTCAAGTTAAATGGTAAATTTATTCCTGTTTATGTAATTAAAGAACTTGATATAGCTGCTATAAAAATGAGTCTCCAAATAAAAGAAATAATAATTCTTTTAGAAGAATCCGACCTTCATTATATCGACGTTAATCTTTGATAAGGATCTCTTTATGTTTAAAATTCGAAAAACTTTGGTATACATTTATATCCTCCTAATTATGTTGCCTGTTGTCTGTAAGCACTCAACGAATTTTTACAAGTACATTAATATACTTTCTACTTTTCAAGTTAAATGGTAGATTTATTTCTGTTTATGCAATTTGAGAATTTGATGTAGTTACTATAAAAATGATGTTCCATAAAATTATGTTCACAATTGTTAATTACTACTTAGTAAATTTCATTAAGCATATTGAACCATTTACCTTTTTGACTTAAATTTCAGATTTGATTGTTGTTACTGATATGCAAATCATATTCTAAATATTACGTAATAATTTAAATTTTCTACTATGATGAAAATATTACTTCCAATGGAAATTTGGTTAGAAATTCAATTACCATATGAAGAAATTCAAAATTCATGTATATAAATACTCATGATATTTCATTTCTTATAAGCGCATTCTTGAAAATAATTAATCGATAGACTTTATTTTATATATTCTAGCAATGGAGAACAAGAAGAGTGCATGGTGCCAAAAGGTTCCCATGATTCCTAGTGTAGAATTAAGTGACAATCCACAAGTTATTGCTGACCATGCTAGAAACAACATTAACCGTAGCATCAATTTGCTTAAAGAATATGATACAAGAGAAAAAGCTGCGATCGAGCAAATGCTTTTGCTTGACCAAATTAACGCGACTAGACAAATAGGCTGGTGGGAGTCTATTGAAAAACTCAATGCAGACGAAGTGGCCAAATATGAAGCTTGGTTGATTGGCACTGTCTTTAAATTGAAGAACCGTTTGGAGAAACTAGAAAATGAAGCTTCATCCTCGTCTCAACCTGCTCCACAGAATGCAAATAATGCACCTAACGCTTCGTGAATGAATCATATCAAAGATATAAAAAAATATATGAAATTTTAAAATTATTATTGGCATATATTATTTTTTTTTTAAATTTTATTTTCAGTATTTTGTTTCAATGATGGTATGTGCTGCATGTACTTCTGATGAATTATATTAATGATTTTATTATATCTTTTAGTATATTTTGTCACCTATATGTTAGATTTTCTTAATATTGTTTTTTATATGTATTTTAGATTATATTTGAAGCACGTCATGTCAAAATGGTCTTATGAAAAAAGGATTCAAATACAAAATGGTATAACTCTTTAAGGAAAAAAAGAGTTTGATTACTATACTCGAAGGAAAATCCTAGTAAGTCTCAAAATCTTGTTTTCAACCATTCCAAAACTTCGTCTTTGAGTATTTCTATACAACCATATATGATCATAATGTAAATTTTAAGGTGATCTGAGCTTTCCCCTGAGTAAATATTTTTCTTGAGAAGTATTTTATATTTAAAAGGGAAAAATGGTTGTCTTTGCTTATTTTTTTCGATAGTCTATTTGAAATAATTTTTAAATTTTAGTGAGTGAATAGTGAGACACAGTCTCTCCGAGAAAATATTTGAAAGATATTTTCCTTCGTATCACGCATCAAGAATAAAGATCAATTTTTTTTTTTAATGTTGGTTTTTTATTTATATGCTTTTAAGAAGAAAAATTTAAAAATTATCTTCACCTTACATGTGACATATTGTTAAAACAATTCAGGCTGGAAAAAAAATCTCGCGGAGAAAAATATGTCAGCATTAATGTCATGACCCAAAATCTAATCATGATCGTGATGGCGCCTATCGTATTACAAAGCAAGCCTACTTTCCAAAATATTACTACTAAATCAATTATAATAAATTATTAAAAGATTTCAACATTTAAAATTTTCAGAAACTAAATCAAATCTAAATATAATATAGAAAAATACGGAAACGAGCCCCAAACATTAGGATGTCACTAAGTCATGAGAGTTTAAAACTATAAACTAAGATATATATAAACTGTCAAACTGTCCAAAAGAAGAAATAACAAGAGGAGTAACAAGGTTCTGCGAATACTAGCAGTTACCTTGCAATCTCCACAGATAGCCGACATGAACTCAACTCTAACTCACCTGGATCTGCACGTAAAGTGCAAGGTATAATATGAGTACAAACGACTCAATAGTAATAAAAATAACTAAGGAACTGAGCAGTAGTGACAATCTAAGTAAACTGGTCCAATTCTTTATGTAAGGATCCGACCGATTGTTTCATGAGTTATCGCTTAGTTTCCCCCATTATTCTTTTTATGGTTTATTTGTCTTTCTTATGTGGTATCGGGTTAGTTGAGTCTCTGATGACTAAGCATTAGTTGGAAAATTCAATCAGATGTTGACTTATGTAGAAAAGGGTCGGATGTAAATTATGTTAATTCGGATAGTTTCGTTAGGTGATTTGGGAGTTAAGAGTTTGATCGTATCATGTTTTGGAGGTCCGTGGTAGATTTAGGCTTGAATTGGCAAAATTAGAATTTTGGCATTTTCCAATTGATAGGTGAAATTTTGATATAGGAGTATGAATGGAATTTTTGGAGTTGCAATAGGTCCGTTGTATCATTTGGGATGTGTGCGCCAAATTTTAGGTTATTCGAATGTGGTTTGATAGACTTTTTGATCAAAAGCGGAATTTGGAAAATTTTAGAGTTCTTAGGCTTGAATCTGATGTGATTTGATTATATCAATATTGGTTGGGGATTTTCAAGATTGGTATATGTTTGGATGGTGGTATATAACTTGTTTGTACTTTTGATTGAGGTCCTGGGGGCCTCGGGGTGATTTCGGATGGTTGGCGAAAAGTTAAGAATTTAGAAATGGCAGTTGAAGCTAAGTCTGTTGTGATAACTGCACCTGAGGCTAGGGGACCACAGGTGCGGGCTCACAGAAGCGCCAATACGTCGTACATGCAGGAAAGGGCCATGGGGGCTGGAACCACAGAAGCAGTAATTTGAGCGCATCTACAGTCGCAGGTGCGGGAGATCGACCATAGATGCGACGCCTATGTTTTAAGTGAGGTAGTGTCTTGGACCACAGAAGGGGGACCGCAGGAGCGGTGATGGGACTACATATGCAAAAAGACTTAGTTAGATGGTATAAAAGTTTTCCTTTGAGATTTTTGGTTATTCTTCACCATTTTCACACGGGTTGAGCTTGATAGAGCTATTTGAAGAGGAATTTCAAGAGGAATTTTTGGACCCTAAACTTGTTTCTGTGGTATTAATTCACTAATTTGGCTTGAAAGTTATGGAAATTAAGGGTTAAAATTTGAGAAACTAAGGCTTGAGATTGGGGACCTTTGAGCAAGGATTTGTTCGAAGTACTATACCAGGAGATGGATCTTCTCCGTGGGGCTGGATTGGCATGTGTCCTTAGTACTGGATGATTATGGTCAGTGATGTATATTCCGGGATGGACCTTCCCTGGGCCAGATGACCATATACAATACGGAGTGGTTGAGCACTTGTGAGTGGAGGTTGTGGAAACATTAATCATGCAAGCTGTGTATTGGTACATAGACAAAAAATATGAGTATTGAACTCTGTATTGGTCAGTTGCTTCTATTACTGTTGAGTTTTTACTTGAGTTGTAAGCATGTCTACATTTCTGTTCCATTTACTGCTAAATTGCCTGTTAAGGTTTGGTCTGTCACTACCTGTCAGTTTATAGGTTGGAGTTGTTACTTACTGAGTTAGTGTACTCACGTTTCCCCCTACACTTTGTGTGCAGATTCAGGTATCTCGAGGCACGGTAGCGGTTGTTGATCTTCCTTGTGTGGACTTTCATCGGAGATTGCGAGGTAGCTACTTGGCGACCGCAGTTTTCCCTTCTCCTTCCCTATCTTCATCTAGTTTTACTTATTGGATGTATTCAGACTATTCCAGATTTGTATTTCAGACAGTTGTATAAGTTTTGCTCATGACTAGTGCCACCTAAGGTCAGCGATTGTGTTTCATTTCGCTGTTATGATAGTTCTATTATTATTATATTATATTATATTATATTATATTATATTATATTATATTATATTATATTATATTATATTATATTATATTATATTATATTATATTATATTATACTATATTATATTATATTATATCTATAATAATACTTTATTATATATAATAGCAAAAAATATTCGAAACAAACGAGGTTGGTATAGAGAGGTTTGACTGTATACAAACTTGATCAAGTCATAATTATTTAATTCTGTATTGAAAAGTGATGTTTTTCCTAAGTAAATAATTGGATAATAGGGAAAAAGGAAATAAGTGAATGGTCTAGTTCTACGATAGGCGCCATCACGCCCAGATCGGATTTTGGGTCGTGACAATTTATTTTCTCAAATTTGCAATAAACATGAATAAATAGGTAAATTCCATAAAACCAACAAATGCCACAAAGAAATTAACATAGGTAAATGCAACAACAACAAAAGTAAATACAACCTCACAGCAATGTCACTCCATCACTCAGCACTCGCACTCAACACTCAACACTTAACACTCAATACATTTAACATTCTGCGTTCGCTGGGGGTATGTACAAACTCCGGAGGGGCTTCCAAAGCCCAATCTCTATGCACAGATTACTCACGTGTTGCACAGAAAACTCACGCAGTATGGTATCAATACCTGGACCCGAATGGTCAACTCACGTGCTACGTGGACAACTCATGAACTATGGTATTAATATCCTCACAACTAGGCTCTCGGCCTCATCTAATCATGTACCTCACTAGCCTTACCATTATCAACAAATAAGGAAACACGGGCCACAACAAGTATCACGACATATCAACAAAATAATAGAGACTAAGGTAAATATGTACAATTGTAACGACCCATCCTGTCGTTACGGGAGTTACCGCCCCGTTTTCTCCATTTTATGCTTCTATATGTTTCATTATATGTTTTTTGAGAATTTGAAGTAATTCGGATAGAGTTAATGAGGCAATTAGTCTATTTATGGGAAGGTTAGGTGAAAAAGTCAATCAAATGTTGACTTATGAGTTAGAGGGCTCTGAATAGATTTATGATAATTCGACTAGTTTCGTGGGATGATTTGTGACTTAGGAGCGCAATCGGAATTGAATTTGGAGGTCCGGTATAGAATAAGGCTTGAATTAGCTAAGGTTGGATTTTGGTGAATTCCGGATAGTTGGTGAGATTTTGATCCGAGGGTTGGAATTGAATTCTGAGAGTTTTAGTAGCTCCGCTAGGTGATATGCGTGCAAAGTTTCAGGTCATTCGAAGGTGTTTAGGTCGGGTTTTAGATCAAATGCAAGTTTCAGAAGTTTTAGTTTAACTTAGGCTTGAATACGTGATAATTCGATGATTTTGATGTTTATGCTAGTGTTTTTATGTTACAAGAAAGTTTGAATGAAATAATAGAACATATCTGTGCATTTGGTTGAGGTCCCGAGGGCCTCGGGGTGAATTCGGATGGCTAACGGGGAATTTTGAGCATGTTTAGTGCAGCAAAAACATTGCAGAGAAAATTTACTCTATGCGATCGCATAGAAGGTTCTGAGGGGGTGGAGATTTTTGCTCTATGCGATCGCGTAAAGGTGTGTGCGATCGCATAGGTAGAGGAACTTGTTCAGTGCGGCAACGAGGGAGATTGATGCAATCGCGTAGTAGGAAGAAGATGAGGTATGCGATCGCATGGCCTGTTATGCGATTGCATAAGAGGATTTTTCAGTGCCTGATTTTTGGTCTATGCTATCGCAATGGGGTTGATGCGATCGCATAGAAAGGGTCGCCTGGACAGAACAGTTAAGGGTTAATTTCAGTCGCGATCCACATATTATTTCCACCATTTTTACTCCGCCAAGAGAGCTTTTTGAGCGATTTGAAGAGGGTTATCAACGGGTATTGCTTGGAGGTAAGTCTCTTGATAAGAAAACACCATTTTATGGAAGAATCAACACTCATTTATGAAATTGGGTAGAAATTGTGAAGAACTAGGGCTTTGTTCTTGAAAATGAATTTTTAGGATTTGAAAGGACATTTGAGCTCCATTTTTTATAAACTTTATATGTATGGACTCATGGTGAAACGAGGAATCCGTTGGTATAATTTCAGAATTTTTTGAGAAGTGGTCCGGGGCTCGGGATTTTACCAACTTCGTGAATTTTAGTACCTTTCGAGTATTTTTAATTGGGTTATGTTTCTTTTACCCATATTTATGTATTCACTGTTGTTTTGACTATATTCGATGCGCGAGGAGGTTGATACAAAAGGAAAGGGCATTGCGGCCCAATCTACGACCGGTTAGAGGTGAGTAGTTGGTGTATATGATGGCCTGATGGTTTGAAACGCCGGCTTATCACACTATGACACTATTTAGGGCGTGAGTCGCACCCCATGGCATGTGCGGGATTGTTTATGATCGAAGATTGTGACTTGGTCCATCCCGAACAAGAATATTTCTATATTGGCGATTGATACGCACCTTGTGTTGAATATATCTGGGCTTATTGCCATATTTGGGGCCTTGTGCCGATTTTTAGCATCCTCAGAGGATGATTAGCATTGTGATAGCATGTTTTGTATAAACATTGATCTCAGTCCTGTGTTTAAATCACTGTTATAAAATGCTAAGTCACTTTTACTAAAGTAAATAACTAAAATATTGTCACGACCCTAGTTCACCAATTGTGAACCTGTCATGACGGCGCCCAGTCTCCGCGACTAGGTAAGCCTAACACGATGCGGAATATACAAGATCATGAACGTTAAATGAGAAAATAGTGGAAAAACGATATAAAAGGAATGTAACAAGTGCCGTTTGGCACATACATCCATCAACCATACCATATAGCATACCACCAAGACCCGGAATTCCACGGGTAACACAGACTAAAAAGGGAAAGTACAACTGTGGCTCTATACATCAAGAGTATCTAAAAACAACGAAATGAGGGAAAATAACTACTATCACTATCAGAATAGAAGGAGGGCCTCCGGATCCGCGGATGTAGCAGATGCATACCTCAAGTCTCCTGAAATAGCTCCGCGATCACCTGGTGTGAGCCTGTCCTGATGTACCTGGATCTGCACAACAAAAGTGTGCAGAAGAGTAGCATGAGTACACCACGGCGGTACTCGGTAAGTGCCAAGCCTAACCTCGATGGAGTAGTGACGAGGAAGGTCAGGGCCCTACCGAGAGAACAATAACATAATGATCAAAATAGTAATACACAGGAATAAGTAAGAATGAATCTGAAATAACAACAATAAAATAATTACTACAACCGACTACGATTAGCTAACTACAAGTAACCAACACAACATAAACTCAAACCAGCAAGTCCAGGACCTGTGGGAATTGAACCCACAGTCCCACTCTATATTCAACAACACAGGAACTACGGGAATTTAACCCGCAGTCCCAATATCAGTATCTCTGGGTCTCCGGGAATCGAACCTGCATCTCGTGTCTCAATATCTCAGGATGTGTCTCAATATCTCAGGATCTCCGAGAATCGAACCCACAGTCCATATCTCAATAAATATATCAATAAACTCTAGGTCTCCGGGAATCGAACCCGCAGCCCTTGGATCTCCGGGAATCGAACCCGCAGTCCATAAACCACTCTGGGTCTCTGGGAATCGAACCCACAGCCGTGGGATCTCCGGGAATCGAACCCGCAGTCCACCAACACAAACAATAAAAGAAACGCACAGAGAAAATATAATATGCTTAACTACAACTTTACCAAAACCATTGCCAACAATTATTGAGAAGTTCAAGTAAGACAATTAGGCAAATAGACAAATAAATCCTATCAAATCATGCTTTTCTAACGAATATCAGGTAAATGTCAAAATTTAATCAACTAAGAATAGGAATATCACGAATTGGACAATCCAAATAAATTGAGTTCCAACAATCTGCACATGTACACGCCCGTCACCTCGCGTACAAGGCATTTAAATTATCACATAATATCCTAGGGGTGAAGGTTCCCCCACACGAGGTTAGACAAGCCACTTACCTCGACTCCGGTACAAAATCGCTAAGAGACAACTCTCTTGCCGCGAATATCGACCTCCACAGGTGTAGTATCTGATAAAAATCAATAGAAATACATCAAAATAGGCCAACTGGGCATTACCCAATCGAAACAATTCAAAATACACCGAAAACCACAAGTTGCCAAAACCCGACTTTCGGTACGCGTCTCGAAAAATCACGAACGTTATATATTTGTGTTCCTTATCTCAACACGAGTCCATGCATATAAAATTTACCAAAATCGGACTCCGTTTGCCCATTCAAATCAATGATTCTCTATAATTTAGGCCTAGGGCTAAAACCCCCATTAATCTTCCATTAACAGTGAAATACTCAAGGATTTTATGATAAAATAACGAAATTAGGCCAAAAAACTTACCCCCAATGATTACTCGTCGATATCCCAGCGATTTCCCGTCAATATTTTCTCTTAGAACTCAAAAATGGGGTTTTATGAATGATAGGCCCCGTCTGAAATGTTCTGGACTTAAATTCACTGCCAGGCATATTTACTCTACGCGATCGCAGCACTTGGCTCGCGATCGCGATGCACAACTCCTGGGCGGCCAGTTTTTTCATTACGCGATCGCAGTGCTCAACCTGGCCATTCTACGCGATCGCATCACCTCGACCGCGATCGTACTGCTTTCGATTAAAACCTTACGCGATCGTACCAGGAACCTTGCGATCGCGATGACCAAGCCCTTAACCTTACGCGATTGCATCCCTCATGTCGCGATCGCGAAGAACAACTTCCAACTCTCACTCCGCTACCCTACGTGATCGTGTGGCAATGACCGCGATCGTAGAGAACAAATAACCTGCAATTTTATTGCAACAATTCAGCAGTTCATTTTGGCTCAAGATGGTCCGTTTGGACCCCCGAATTCATCCCGAGGCCCCCGGGACCCCAACGAAACCACCAACCTACTCCAAAACACGATACGAACTTGTTCCAATCATAAAAACATGTCCTTAAACACAGAAAACATCGAATTATAGCGGATTCAACCCTAAGTTTTCATTTAAACTTCTGAAACTCACATTCAATCAAAAACCCGACCAAACAACGTCCGAATGGCCTGAATATTTGTAGACATATCCAAAATCACAAAACGAAGCTACAGAAATTGTCGGAATTCCATTCCGACCCCCGGATCAAAATCTCACCTATCGTTCGGATTCGCCAAAATTTCAAACTTCGGCATTTCAAGCCTAATTAAGCTACGGACCTCCAAAATACATTCCGAACGCGCTCCCAACCCCGAAATCACCTAACGGAGCTAATGGAATCATTGAATTTCCGTTCCGAGGTCGTCTCAACACTGTTCTGAACACGGGTCATTTTCCAACTATAAAGCTCTCATTTAGGGACTAAGTGTCCCAAAACACTACATATTCCATAACCCACCCTCCCGGCAAACCACAATAGCAGAAATGAACTTAGGGGAACAGTTAAATTGGGGATCGAGGCGTAATTTCAAGAACGACCGGCTGGGTCGTTACATCTTCCCACACTTAAAGATTCGTTCGTCCTCGAACGAGCATAGAAAACATACCTGGAGTGGTGAAGAGATGAGGGTACTGGCTGCGCATATCCTGCTCGGTCTCCCAAGTCGCCTCCTCGACCGGCTGACCCCGCCACTGAACCTTTATCGAAGCGATGTTCTTTGACCTTAGCTTCCTGACCTGCCTGTCTAGAATGGCTACTGGTTCCTCAACATAAGATAGATCTTTGTCTAGCTGAACAGAGGTGAAATCCAACACATGCGACGGGTCACCATGGTATCTCAGGAGCATAGAGACATGAAATACGGGATGGACTCCAGCTAGGCTGGGAGGTAAGGCCAACTCATAAGCAACCTCCCCAACACGCCTCAAAATCTCAAAAGGGCCAATAAATCTTGGACTCAGCTTCCCCTTCTTCCCAAACCTCATAACGCCCTTCATGGGCGAGACTCGTAGCAGAACCCGCTCGCTAACCATAAAACCAACATCGCGGACCTTCTTGTCCGCATAACTCTTCTGTCTAGACTGGGCTGCACGAAGTCTGTCCTGAATTACCTTGACCTTGTCCATTGCATCCTGGACCATATCAGTAGCTAGCAGTCTAGCCTCGCCCGGCTCAAACCAGCCAACGGGAGACCTGCACTTCCTACCATATAGAGCCTCATACGGTGCCATCTGAATACTGGACTGGTAGCTGTTGTTATAAGCAAACTCCGCCAGTGGCAAGAAGTGATCCCATGAACCTCCAAACTCAATCACGCACGCACGGAGCATATCCTCCAAAATCCGAATAGTGCGCTCGGACTGCCCATCAGTCTGGGGGTGAAATGCTGTGCTCAGCTCCACCCGAGTACCTAACTCCTGCTGTACAGCTCTCCAGAACCGTGAAGTGAACTGAGTGCCTCTATCTGTAATGATGGAAATTGGAATACCATGCAGCCGAATTATCTCCCTGATGTAGATCTCCGCCAGTCGCTCCGATGAATAAGTGGTGCTCACCGGTATGAAATGGGCGGACTTGGTCAAACGATCCACGATAACCCAAATGGAATCAAACTTCCTAATAGTCCATGGAAGCCCAGATACAAAGTCCATGGTGATGCGCTCCCATTTCCACTCTGGAATCTCAATCTGCTGCATTAACCCACCCGGACGTTGATGCTCATACTTCACCTGCTGGCAGTTGAGGCACCTAGAAACATAATTAACTATATCCCTCTTCATTCGCCTCCACCAGTAATGTTGTCTCAAGTCCTGATACATCTTCGCGACACCCGGATGGATGGAATACCGCGAGCTATGGGCCTCTGCTAGAATCAGCTCTCGAAGATCATCTACATTGGGCACACAAATACGCCCCTGCATCCTCATAACTCCATCATCTCCAATGGTAACATCTCGAGCATCACCACGCTGAACTTTATCCTGGAGAACAAACAAATGAGGGTTGTCGAACTGATGCTCCCTGACGCGGTCAAATAGAGAAGACCGAGAGACCACACAAGCCAAAACCCGGATGGGCTCCGAAAGATCCAGTCTAACAAACTGCCTGGCTAAAGCCTGAACATCCATCACCATAGGCCTCTCCGAAGCTGGTAGATATGCCAAACTCCCCAAACTCTCTGCCCAGCAACTCAAGGCATCGACAACTACATTAGCCTTGCCCGGATGATAGAGAATAGTAATATCATAGTCCTTCAGCAGCTCCAACCATCTCCTCTGACGCATGTTCAGGTCCTTCTGATTAAGCAAGTGTTGCAAGCTCCGGTGATCAGTGTAGATCTCACAAGGAACCCCATACAAGTAATGACGCCAAATCTTCAAGGCGTGAACAATGGCAAGTAGATCCAGATCATCAACAGGGTAGTTCTTCTCATGTACCTTTAGCTGTCTGGACGCGTAGGCAATCACCCTACCGTCCTGCATCAATACTGCAATGAGTCCAACTCGTGAAGCATCACAATATACTGCATAGGACCTCGAACCTATAGGCAACATCAAGATAGGGGCCGAAGTCAAAGCTGTCTTGAGCTTCTGAAAGTTCGGCTCACACTCCTCTGTCCACTGAAAAAGGAGCACCCTTTTGGGTCAATCTGGTCATAGGTGCTGCGATCGAAGAGAACCCCTACACGAAACAACGGTAATAACCCGCCAGGCCAAGGAAACTGCGAATCTCAGTAGCTGAGGAGGGCCTGGGCCAACTTTGCACGGCCTCTACCTTCCTCGGATCCACTCGAATACCATCTCTCGACACCACGTGGCCTAGAAATGCCACTGAACTCTGCCAAAATTTACATTTAGAGAACTTGGCATATAACTGCTTCTCCCTCAGAGTCTGAAGCACTATCCTCAGATGTTGCTCGTGCTCTTCCCGACTCCGGAATATACTAGAATATCATCAATGAAAACAATCACGAACGAGTCCAGATATGGCCTGAACACACTGTGCATCAAATGCATAAAAGCTGCTGGGGCATTAGTCAGCTCGAAGGACATCACGAGGAACTCGTAGTGACCATACCGAGTCTTGAAGGCGGTCTTTGGGATATCTGGCTCCCGAATCTTCGGCTGATGATAACTAGAGCGCAAATCAATCTTAGAGAACACTTGTGCGCCCTGTAGCTGGTCAAACAAATCATCAATACATGGCAAAGGATACCGGTTCTTTACTGTGACTTTGTTCAACTAATGATAGTCAATATACATATGCATAGAACCGTCCTTTTTCTTCACAAACAACACAGGAGCACCCTAAGGCGAAACACTGGGTCGAATGAAACCCTTACCCAATAACTCCTCTAACTGATCCTTCAACTCCTTCAACACAAGAAGAGCCATACGGTACGGTGGAATAGAAATGGGCTGAGTGCCCGGCAACAAATCAATAGCAAGATCAATATCTCTGTCGGGCGGCATGCCCGGGAGATAAGCTGGAAATACATCAGCGAAATCACGTACCACTGGAACGGAATCAATAGAAGGAGTGTCAATGCTGACATCCCGCACATAAGCTAGATAAGCAGCACACCCCTTCTCAACCATACGCTGAGCTCTGAGAAAAGAAATAACATGGCTAGGGGTGTGATCTAGAGTACCACTCCACTCAATATGTGGAATGCCTGGCATAGCCAGCGTCACGGTCTTGGCGTGACAATCAAGAATAGCATAATGGGGCGACAACCAGTCCATGCCCAGAATAATATCAAAATGACCATCCCGAACAATAATAGATCCGCTCTGGTCTCAAAACCACAGATAGTAACCAAGCACGACCGATACACATGGTCCACAACTAAAGAATCTCCCACCGGAGTGGAAACATAAATGTGGGCACTCAAAGAATCCCGAGGCACACCTAAATGTGAAGCAAAATAAGAGGACACATATGAAAAAGTGGAACCAGGATTGAATAGAATAGATGCCTCTCTCTGACTAACCAAAATAATACCTGTGATAACCGAATCAGATGCAACAGCTGCGGCGCGATCAGGAATAGCATAAAATCTGGCCTGACCCCTCTCTCGAGGAAGGCCTCTGGCACCCTGATCCCCGTCCCTGGCTGGCTGGGCAGGTGGAGTGGCAGCTGGGGCTGGAATGATGGCCTGCTGACCCTGAGAACCACGCCGAGGCTGCAAAGACTGTGGAGGTGCTCCTCTCCTACGCCTGGGGCACTCCCTAACCAGATGGCGAGTATCCCCTCACTCAAAACAAGCTCTGGGAGGACGCGGTGGCTGTGACTGACCGTCCTCACCCCCACTAGTCTGACCCTTGGGGGTACCCCGCGCAGGAGGCGCATTGGAAACTGGGGAAGCATAATAAGGCTCCTGAGGTGCTGGAAGGGCTGGAGTACTACCGGCTGCTGGCAATGCTGAATGAACTGGACGACCGAAATAACCCCTACCAAAACGACCGGTTGCTGAAGTGCGGGCAACAGAGAAATGGCCCGACTCGCGAGACCTCTTGGCCTCCCTCTCTCCCCGCTCTCTAGGGATAATACTCTCGATCCTCCTGGCAATGCTCACCGCCTGCTAATAAGGTATATTCGTCTCTAACTCCCTGGCCATGTTGGACCGTATCGGCGGAATAAGGCCCTCAATAAATCTCCGCACCCTCTCCCGGACTGTGGCTACCAAAGCCGGTGCATGTCTGGCAAGACGGGTGAAACTAATAGCATACTCCAATACTGACATGGAGCCCTGTCGCAACCACTCAAACTCCGATCGCCAAGAATCCCTAAGGCTCTAGGGAACAAACTCCCTCAAAAATAGATCAGAAAACTGCGCCCAGGTCAATGAAGCAGACTCATCTGGACTATCCAACTCATACGTGCGCCACGAATCATAAGCGGCCCCACGAAGCTGAAAAGCAGTAAAGGAAACCCTGATGGTCTCCACTATCCCCATGGTACGAAGAATACGATGACACTCCTCCAGAAAACCCAATGCATCATCCGTAGCCAACCCACTGAACACCGGTGGATCATATTTCCTAAACCTCTCTAATCTACGCTGCTCGTCCTCGGAGGCATCTGGTCCACCTCCGCGCTGTGCTGGGGCGGCAGAAGGCATGACAATAATCTCTGGAACCTATCCCCACGGGCACTCGCTGCTCAGGTGTAGCGGCTGCGGGAGTCTGGGCCCCTCCCCCGGCCTGGGATGTAGCTGCAGTGAGAGGAAGCAACCTTGCCTGAGCTAAAGTGGTATACATACTCATGAACCGGGCCAGGGTCTCCTGGAGTGCTGGAGTAGTAGCAGTTGTAGTCGGTGTACCAGGTGTCTGCGCTCCAACCTGATCCACCGGTGGCACCTCAGCGGCAACGTGCGCGGGTGTTGTGGCTACACCTCGAGCGCGTACTCGTCCTCTACCATGGCCCCGGCCTCTAGCGGTGGCAGTAGGGGGCGCGTGTGCCTGATCCTCGCGAGTAGCACGTGTCCTCACCATCTGTGAGAGAGTAGAAAGCAGAAATTTAGATTTGGTGCCAAAAATGTCGCACGACAAGGAGTCCAATAGAAATGAAGAGTTTCCTAAATAGTTACATAGCCTCTCGTAGATAAATACAGACGTCTCCGTATCGATCAGCGAGACTCTAAGTAACCGGTCCGTGTCCCGTGACTCCTATGAACCTAGAGCTCTGATACCAACTTGTCACGACCCTAGTTCACCAATCGTGAACCTGTCATGATGGCACCCAGTCTCCGCGACTAGGTAAGCCTAACACGATGCGGAATATACAAGATCATGAACGTTAAATGAGAAAATAGCGGAAAAACGATATAAAAGGAATGTAACAAGTGCCGATTGGCACATACATCCATGAACCATACCATATAGCATACCACAAAGACCCGGAATCCCACGGGTAACACAGACTAAAAAGGGAAAGTACAACTGTGGCTCTATACATCAAGAGTATCTAAAAACAACGAAATGAGGGAAAATAACTACTTTATCACTATCAGAATAGAAGGAGGGCCTCCGGATCCGCGGACGTAGCAGATCATACCTCGAGGTCTCCGAATGTGCTGCGGAATCACCTAGTATGAGCCTGCTCTGATGTACCTGGATCTGCACAACAAAAGTGTGCGGAAGAGTAGCATGAGTACACCACGGCGGTACTTAGTAAGTGCCAAGCCTAACCTCGATGGAGTAGTGACGAGGAAGGTCAGGGCCCTACCAAGAGAACAATAACATAATGATCAAAACAGTAATACGCAGGAATAAGTAAGAATGAATCTAAAATAACAACAATAAAGTAATTACTACAACCAACTACAATTAGCTAACTACATGTAACCAACACAACATAAACTCAAACCAGCAAGTCCAGGACCTGTGGGAATTGAACCCACAGTCCCACTATATATTCAACAACCCAGGAGCTACGAGAATTTAACTGGCAGTCCCAATATCAGTATCTCTGGGTCTCCGGGAATCGAACCCGCAGCCCGTGTCTCAATATCTCAGGATGTGTATCATATCTCAGGATCTCCGGGAATCGAACCCGCAGTCCATATCTCAATAAATATATCAATAAACTCTGAGTCTCCAGGAATCGAACCCGCAGGCCTTGGATCTCCGGGAATCGAACCCGCAGTCCACAAACAATACCACTCCGGGTCTCTGGGAATCGAACCCACAGCCCTGGGATCTCCGGGAATCGAACTCGCAGTCCACCAACACAAACAATAAAAGAAACGCACAGAGAAAATATAATATGCTTAACTACAACTTTACTAAAACCAGTGCCAATAATTATCGAGAAGTTCAAGTAAGACAATTAGGCAAATAGACAGATAAATCCTATCAAATCATGCTTTTTAACGAATATCGGGTAAATGTCACAATTTAATCTACTAAGAACAGGAATATCACGAATCAGACAATCCAAGTAAATTGAGTTCCAACAATCTGCGCATGTACACGCTCGTCATCTCGCGTACAAGGCATTTAAATTATCACATAATATCCTAGGGGTGAAGGTTCCCCCATACGAGGTTAGACAAGCCACTTACCTCGACTCCGGTACAAAAACGCTAAGAGACAACTCCCTTGCCGCGAATATCGGCCTCCACATGTGTAGTATATGATAAAAATCAATAGAAATACATCAAAATAGGCCAATTGGGCATTACCCAATCGAAACAATTCAAAATACACCATAAACCACAAGTTGCCAAAACCCGACTTTCGGTACGCTTCTCGAAAAATCACGAAAGTTATATATTCGGGTTCCTTATCTCAACACGAGTCGATGCATATAAAATTTGCCAAAATCGGACTCCGTTTGCCCATTCAAATTAATGATTCTCTATAATTTAGGCCTAGGGCTAAAACCCCCCATTAATCTTCCATTAACAGTGAAATACTCAAGGATTTCATGATAAAATAACGAAATTAGGCCAAGAAACTTACCCCCAATGATTACCCGTCGATGTCCCAGCGGTTTCCCGTCAATATTTTCTCTTAGAACTCAAAAATGGGGTTTTATGAATGATAGGCCGCGTTTGAAATGTTCTGGACTTAAATTCACTGCCAGGCATATTTACTCTATGCGATCGTAGCACTTGGCTCGCGATCGCGATGCACAACTCCTAGGCAGCCAGTTTTTCCCCTACGCGATCGCGTGGGCTCAGCCGCGATCGCAGTGCTCAACCTGGCCATTCTATGCGATCGCATCACCTCGACCGCGATCACACTGCTTTCGATTAAAACCTTACGCGATCGCACCAGGAACTTCGCGATCGCGATGACCAAGCCATTAACCTTACGCGATCGCATCCCTCATGTCGCGATCGCGAAGAACAACTTCTAGCTCTCACTCCGCTACCCTATGCGATCGCGTGGCAATGACCGCGATCGCAGAGAACAAATAACCTGCAATGTTATTGCAGCAATTCAACAGTTCATTTTGGCTCAAGATGGTCCGTTTGGACCCCTGAATTCATCCCGAGGCCCCCGGGACCCCAACGAAAACCACCAACCTACTCCAAAACACGATACGAACTTGTTCCAATCAATAAAACACATCCTTAAACACAGAAAACATCGAATTATAGCGGATTCAAGCCTAAGTTTTCATCTAAACTTCCGAAACTCACATTCAATCAAAAACCCAACCAAACGACGTCCGAATGACCTGAAAATTTGCAGACATATCCAAAATCACATAACGAAGCTATAGAAATTATCGAAATTCCATTCCGACCCCCAGATCAAAATCTCACCTATCATTCGAATTCACCAAAATTTCAAACTTCGGCATTTCAAGCCTAATTAAGCTACATACCTCCAAAATACATTCCGAATGCGCTCCCAACCCTGAAATCACCTAACGGAGCTAATGGAACCATCAGATTTCCGTTCTGAGGTTGTCTCAACACTGTTCCGAACATGGGTTATTTTCCAACTATAAAGCTCTCATTTAGGGACTAAATGTCCCAAAACACTCCAAATTCCAGAACCGACCCTCCCGACAAACCACAATAGCAGAAATGAACTTAGGGGAACAGTTAAATTGGGGATCGGGGCGTAATTTCAAGAACGACCGACTGGGTCGTTACATATATATACTTATTAATGAATAGGAAATTGGGTAAATAAATTGAAACTATTATGTGACTCATATGCATATTGTGGATTGAGTGTGGATTGGGTTGCACGACGTAACGAATGTTATGAATATATTATGCTTGGGCTGATGGAGCCCCTCTGGATTCTGTACACACCCCCAGTGAGAGCCATCGACGTTAAATAGATCGGGCTACATGCCGTAGCAGTCATGTGCATTGCATTGCATTTATGCATTGTTATTTATGTGTGCTAGCTGTTATTAGTTATTATTGTTGGTTCGTAGTAAGGGGTCGGATTGTTAGATTTAGCTTTACTTTGTGGCATTTCATGGATTTCCTATCTTCAGTCATTTTATATGCTTATTACTCACTGAGTACTTAGTACTCACCCCTACTCCCTACACCTTGTGTGCAGATTCAGGTGCACCGGAGGTTTAGCTGAGCAGTCTTGTTTCCAGAGTTATCAGAGTTGTTGAGGTAGCTGCTTGACGTTCGAAGGACCTGGCTACTCTTCTTATTCCAATTTTCTTTATATATACATTTTCAGACTTGGGTATTTCTTTTAGATATTTGTTATCCGGTATTGTTTAGAGGCTTTAGACTCGTGACCCAAGATATTTTTAGGAGTGTTTTATCAATTTTCGCACTTCTCGGTATTTTTATTCTATAAATATTGGATTATTACTATACAACTATTTTATTCTCCTTAAATTGTTGGTTTTGAGATTTATTGTTGATTTGAGAGCGACTGTTGGTCAGGCTTGCCTAGCTTTAGGGTTGGGTGCCATCATGACTGGGTTTGGGTCGTGACAAGTTGGTATCAGAGCCTAGGTTACTAGGCCTCACGAGTCATGAGTCGGTTTAGTAGGCTCTCGCAGATCAGTATGTAGATGTTCGTATCTATCCTCAGGAGGCTACGGAACCTTTAGGAAATACTTCACTTTCTTGAAATTCATATCGTACAGCTTGTTGTTATGAAAACTAAATTTCCATATTTTATTCTCTCGCAGATGGTGAGAACCCGTCTAACGGACGTGGCGGACGACCACCAGTGCCACCTAGAGGCCATGGTCGCCGTAGAGGAAGGGCAACAGGGACATCACCTGCTGACCCACCAGTTGACCAGACTCAAGGTCAGATTCAAGCACTAGTTGATCAGGCTCAGGGTCAAATTCTAGATGTAGATGCTCCAGCAGCACCTGTTCAGGCACCGACAGTGCCCATCGTGATTCCTGGTCTACAGGAGGCTTTGACTCAGATCTTGTCTGTCTGCACTAGCCTGTCTTAGGTGATTTTAGTTACTACAGCGGCGGCTACTTCTCAGACCTGGAGTGGTCATCAGACCCCCGATGCTCGCACACCCGAGCAGGTTGTTCAGGGCTTACAGACACCTAGGGTAGCTCCAGCTCAGCCAGCTTAGCCAGTTGTTCCAGTTATACACTTGTTCCAGTTGCGCCATGCGCACCAGCTCCAGCTCATGTGGTTCGGCCTATGCTTGATGACAAGCAGCGTCGGTTGGAGAGGTTTGGTAGGCTCTAGCCTCCGACATTCAGTAGTGTTGAGGGCGATGATGCCTAGGTTTTTCTGGATAAGTGTCAGCGTATGCTTCGTATTGCGGGTATTCTGGAGTCTGGCAGTGTGGCTTTTACTACCTTCCAGTTCACATCGCCTACATTTACTTTATGGGAGGAGTTCGAGTGGCGTAGGCCTATTGGGACAGCGCCCCTCACGTGGCATCAGTTCTCCATAGTATTCTTGGAGAAGTGTGTACCCCAGTCTCATAGGGAGGAGCTGCATCGTCAATACAAGTGGTTGAAGTAGGGGGATACGACAGTGACTCAATATGAGTTGAGATTTATACAGCTAGCTCGGCATGCTACGTGGATGATTTCGACAGATCGCGAGAGGATCGGGAGGTTTGTGGATGGCCTCAACTATCTGATCCACATATTAATTACTAGAGAGAGGGCTACAACAGTTACTTTTGATGAGGTAGTTGATGCGGCTCGTCAGATTGAGACAGATCGTCGCAGGGAGCACGAGAAGAGGGAGGCTAAGAGGCCTCGAGGTGCAGGTAGTTTCAGTGGTGCTCCGTCTAGAGGCCAGTTCCAACGCAACAGAGGTCTTTCCTTCAGACCTCCTCAATCAGGTCGCACAGAGTCCAGTGGGGCTTCATCGGGCCGTGGTCATCAGGGTCATCAGCAGAGCCAGCCTGCACTGAGTGCCCTTCCAGCTCAGACCTCTACTCGTGCTTTTTTTGCCCAGGGTTCATCTGAAGCAAGGGGTTCCCATCAGTCCCCTTCTCCAGCTCTAGATCGTTGCTATGAGTGCGGCGAGTCTATTGAAAATATTACTTCCAATTGCAATTTTGGTTAGAAATTCAATGACCATTATGAAGAAATTCTTAATTCATGTATATAAATACTCATGATACTTCATTTATTGTAAGCACATTCTTGAAAATAATTAATCGAAACTTTGTTTTATATATAAACCCCACGATCCAATGAACTTTCTAATGGATTGATGGAAACTTTTGAACAAA
The DNA here is from genome assembly GCA_032618575.1 of Nicotiana noctiflora. Lineage (NCBI taxonomy): Eukaryota > Viridiplantae > Streptophyta > Magnoliopsida > Solanales > Solanaceae > Nicotiana > Nicotiana noctiflora. The sequence continues at coordinate 182,525 of JASVEL010003333.1, forward strand.
GAAGAATCACTTACAAGAAAATGAATTTTCTAATGGATTGATTGAAGTTGCATTGCACTTTTCTTGGTCTTGACACTAGATTGTGCATATTAAATATTTCAAGTTTCGCTATCAAACTAATAAATTTCACATACTTAAGGCATTGAGCTGAATGCAGGGCGGAGCAAGAAGTTTAGATACACTAATTCAATAACTTTTGCTAATTTATTAAATATTTGCATGTATTATATTCAAAAATGCATAACTAGAACTTGAATTCGTTTGTTCTAAAATAAACAACTCATGAATTGAAATCTTGGCTCTACCTCTTTGATGACCCGATAGGTCATATGTGACGACCCAAAGGGTCATCACTTGTGTTCTCAATCATTTCGAGTTTCTGAGGCCTCGAAAACCATATTTATAGTTTTTTCAATTTACGTGCACAGTCCGGGCGCGAAGACATAAAATTTTTATGTTGAAATATATGAATTATGTGAAAAATTTGAAGAATTTTGATATTTACATTGATGTAATTGACTTTGTTCAATATTTTTGGTAAACGGACCTAGACCCGGACCCGTGGTTTGACAGTCTTGGAAAGTCCATAGAAAAATATGAAACTCGGGCATATGCCCGGAATCGAAATTCGAGGTACGAAACCTCGGTAAAAGAATTTTTATATGTTAAATTATTTTTTGAATATGTTTAAGGAAATTAAAACTGAAATTTGATGAAAAAGTAATGGTATCGGGCTCGTATTTTGGTTCTGACGCACGGTACAAGTCATATATATTGGTTAAGCGCTTTCTGTAAAGTTTGGTTGAAAACGGACGTCGTTTGACGTGTTTCGACGTGTTTCGACCTTAAATTGGAAATTTGGAAGTTTATGAAAATTTGAAGGACTTCTTGGATTCTAAGACTCAATTCATTGATTTTGATGTTATTTTGGCGATTTGATCGCTCGAGCAAATTCGTATGATATTTTCGAGTCAGTGTGCATATTTAGTTTGGAGCCCTAAGGGCTCGGATGAGTTTTGAATAGGTGTCGGATTGTTTCTCCTCATGGTTGAAAATCGGCTGTGCTTCAGTTCTGCAGGCTTCGCAATTGCGAAGCCAACACTTGCAAATGCGAGCTCGCAATTGTGAGCCATCTATCGCAAATGCAATCAGCAGCTGGGCAGCACCTCTTCGCAAATATAAAGAAAAATGCCGCAAATGCGATCATCACCCGGGCAGCACCTCTTCGCAAATGTGAAGAAAATGTACGCAAATGCGGATGGGGACTTTCGCAAATGCGAACAATTGTTCGCAAATGCGAGCTTCCCAACGTCCTTCAGGGTTCGCAAATGTGAACTAGACTTCGCAATTCCCACATTTGGTCGGGGTTCGCAATTGCGAACTCCTGTTCGCAAATGCGACATCATGGACCTGTAGATTCAAACTTAATGATTTTGAAGCTTCACTTTTCATATTTTCAAAACACAAACACCCATTGTCGATTTTTCACGAACTCCCTTCTCTCCAAATCATTTGTAAGTCAACTTTTACTCAATTTTTTCAACCTTTAACGTCATTTATCATGTTTTCATCTTAAATTCAAGGTTTTTCATGGATAAAAATTGGGTTTTGGGTAGAACCTAAGTCTTCTAAAATTGGAGATTTGGACCTCAATTTGAGGTCCGATTTTAAAAGAAATTAAATATATGAACTCGTGGGCTTATGGGTGAATTTATTCTAGTCCGAGCCTCGTGTTTTGACCAAGCGGGCCCGGGGTCGGTTTTGCAATTTTTGGCAGAATATTGGAAAAATTATATTTTTCCATTTGAACTAGTTTGTTAAGTAGTGTTGATATTAAATCAATTGGGTATAAATACGATTGAATTGGAGCCAAATTCGAAAGGAAAAGGCATTGCTAAGGATTGAGTTGGCCGTAAACTTTCGAGGTAAGTGTTTGATCTATACGTTGTGGATTAAAGATTATTGGTTTCGTACCGGTAATATAGATATTGTTGATTAATTATTATTGGATTCCTGCCGGTAATATATTGCATGATTATTGTTATTGGCCATAGATGCCGGTGACATATCGGAAGGGTCGGGGTGCACGCCGCATCACTAATAGATGATGATTGTTGGCATTGGTCATAGTTATAGCTAGCCTATTATGTACTGTTACTGGCCATAGATGTCGGTGACATGTCGGAAGGGTCGGTGTGCACGCCACATCACTAACAGATAATGATTGTTGACATTAGTCATAATTGCCGGTGACATATTAGGCATTGCCTGGATAAATAAATAAAAGATTGATATTAAAAATGGGAACGAGTGAGTGCACTCTTGTAAAAAAATGAGTTATGTTTGAAAGTGAATTAAATACCTTTATTTTATTTCTACTTATATATATTTTGTAGCTATTCCAGAACATGTTTTCTGTTCTAAATTATTAGATGTTGTTTACTGCTATTCTATATATATATATATATATATATATATATATATATATATATATATATATATATATATATATATATATATATATTTCACCGCTGGGTTTATGTGGGTGTCTGGTCCTAGCCTTGTCACTACTTCGCCAGGGCAAGGAACTTACCAGTACATGGGGTCGGTTGTGCTGATGTTACACTCTGCGCCCTTTTTGTGCAGATACAGGTTTCTGACAGCAGTAGCGGCAGTAGTGCGATTGTTGATATTCCGACCATCGAGACATCGAGGTAGCCTAGCAAGCGTCTGCAGGACCTGTTGTCTCTTCAATCTTTACCATTCAGTCTATTATCTCATGTATTCGAGACAAACATTTATATTTCTTTCAAACAATTTTGTGTAGTATTCTTAGAAGTTCGTGAGTATTGTGATACCAGTTCTTGGGTAGTGTTTTATATTTGTGTTTCTGTATCGTATCTAGTAAATCTTGTTAAGTCTTCCGCTACATTTATTTATTCCGCTGTAATCATTGTATTATTTCTAAATGTTTATAATGAGACATCATATCAAAATGGAAATGTAATTAAGAGTTGGCTTGCCTAGCTTCCACTAGTAGGCGCCATCACGACTCCCGATGGTAGAAAATATGGGTCGTGACATCATCTCATGTTTTAAAACTCAATTTTGTGTTCTAAAATCTTAAATATCTCATTTTAGCCCTCCTCAATTTACGTGCATGGTCCAAGTATTTTTTCCGAAAGGCTTATATGTTAAAAATTGATAAATAACTATTTTTGCCTTAAAAATTAATTTGAGTTGACTTCGGTAAATGTTTTGAGTAAACGGATCTGGATCCGTATTTTGACGGTTCAAGTGTGTCCGTATCATAATTTGAGACATGTTTGTGTGCTCCGAATCGAATTTCGAGGTCCCTAGCTCGAGATATGAATTTTTGTTCAAAATTAAGAGTTTGAAAGCTTAATGATTTTAAGAATTGGATTTATGTTAGGTCTTGTTGATATCAGGTTCGTATTTTAGTTTCAGAGTGTAGTACAGGTCCATTATTATGTTTATGACTTGTCTGTGAAATTTGTTGAGAAAAGGAGTTGGTTTGACATGATTCGGATGTTTGGTCGTGGAAATAGAAGTTGATTTTCTTGAAAATATTATTTGATTTGATGTTCAATTCGTAGTTCTAGGTGTTATTTTAGCGATTTGATTGCGCGAACGAGTTCATATGATATTTTTGGATTGTGCATGTTTGGATTAGAGCCCCGAGGGTTCGGGTGAGTTTCGGTAGGCTATAGAGTGTTTTCGAACTTAAAATAGTTTGTGTTTTGCTTTAGCTGATATCTGGTGTGTACTTCCTCGCATTCACGAAGGTACTCTCGCGAACATGAAGAGTGAACTGGGCCGGGAAAGGTTTTAGTGAACTGGACTAGGGAAGGTTTTCTTATTCATGAATGCAGAGCGATGGGGGCCTTACCCTTTGTGAACGCGACCAGCTCATCGCGAACGCGTAGCTTTAGGGACCTAGGGGAGGGTCAGTCATCTCTTCAACGCGAGTACGGGCTCGCCAATGTGAAGGCTGTGGGGGAGTTACCTTCGTGAACGTGATGAGGGACTCACGATCGCGAAAGTCACTTGGGCTGCTTCTTTTCGTGAACACATCAGTGTTCACGCGAATGCAATGAACACTGATGCACAATGATAAAAATGTCCCATTACGAGATTTTAGCCATTCATTCAAAATTTCAAAACTAAAAGACCTAGAGGAAATTTTTCCAAGAGATTTTCTTTCCCAATTTGTCGATAGGTGTTTCTAACCTACTTTATTTCAATTATCCATTACATTGCATGAGATTTCAACCTAAAATCTAGGATTTGCATGGTAAAAATTAGGGGTTTAGGTAGAAATAAGAATTTCTTAAATAAAATTGGAATTTTGACCTCGAATTGAGATCAAATTCCAAAACAAATTACTTAATTGGGCTCGGGGTTGAATGGATAGAATGATTTAGATCCGAATCTCGCGTTTTGACCAAGTGGACCCAGGGTTAATTTTTGACTTTTTGAGGGAAAATGTGGGATCGGCTTGCACGCTGCAACAGGAGGAGTAAGGGTGGATTGATATGGTAAAATAAAGGTGAATTATGATATTGATATTGGTATATGGTGGGATCGGGTTATGCGCCACAACATATACATATTATTTAATGTTGCTGATATTGTAATGGTGAGACAAGAGATGATTTTTTGTTATTTGGTGGGTTCCAGTTGCACGCCGCAACAACTTATGAGTTTCCATTTCTTGAGTTGTGTTGGTTTTCAGTATTTGTATTTGAACTGCTAAGAATTGGTAATTCTAGACAATACTGGTTTATTTCCAATCGGCAGTTATCATTTTCAATTGACTGCTTCTTCCTACTCAGTATTTCTATTTTTCTGTCATTATAATCTATACTGCGTACAAGTTGTAGTATAAGTGACTTGCCTTAGCCTTGTCACTACTTCGTCGAGGTTAGGCTCGACACTTACCAGTACAATAATGATCTGACTAGTTGTTTTACTTTCTAGAACCTCGTTCGCTTAAATAAACCTTCCTGTACTTGCTTTTACTGAATTATGACTTGCGGGGATGGTTGGTTCCTAATTTGAAAGAGTTTGGGTTGAAATCGGAACACTGGGTTCCTTACGGTTGGCATAAAAGGCTAAGTTTGACTCCGGTCAACATTTTGGATAAACGACCTCGGAATTGAGATCTGAAGGTTCCAACCGGTTGGTATGATGATTTTGGACTTTGGCGTATGTTCCGAATCGGGTTTTGGATGACTCGGGAGCGTATTGGCGCCTAATAGTTAAAGTTGATTCCTTAAGGATTTTGAACAACAACAACAAGGCCAGTTTGATCCCAACAAGTGGGGTCTGGGGAGGGTAGTCTGTACGTAGACCTTACCCCTACATGGGCTATTTCCAATAGACCCTCGGCTCAGGAAGGGCCGGAAGAAGAAGAGAAAAATAAGGGAGGAAGAAAGATGGAAGATAAAAGAAAAAAGGAAAGGATAAAGGATAAGTGGCACCAAATAATAACAACAAGGAAAATATTTAGTTTGGGGTGGGTTTTCATGTTATCGAGGTCCGGACAAAATTCCGAGATCAAGAATAGTTCTATACTATCATTTAAAACTTGCACGCAAATTTTGGTGTCATTCTGAGTAGTATAAGTGTGTTTCGTTGCATAGGATGTGAATTGAAGAACTTGAAGTTTATAAGTTTGATTCAATTGGTTTTAGGAGGTGATTCTTAGATTTAGCATTGTTTCGAGAGTTTCGAGAGTTTGAGCGAGTCCGTTTTATGATTTCAATCTTGTCGGTATGTTCGGGTGGGGCCCGTTGAGTTAGGAAATATTGGAAGGAGCTGAAGCTTTGGGTTGTTGTCATAACTGCACCTCCGGTAGTCCAGCTGCAGGTGCGAGACCGCATAAGCGAACGATCCTTCGTAGGTATGGCCCAAGTAGATGAGCCTAGGAACCGCAAATGTGGCTCCTCTTCCATAGGAGCGGAACAACAGAAGCATCCCACATACCGCAGATGCGGCCCCAGCTAGCCTAATAAATTTTTGGAGATGTGGACATTTCCTCGCAGAAGCGAGACCGTATATGTGGTTCCCTAACCTTATGTGCAAATATCGTGAAGGTTGTACCTTCATTTAATACTAGAAAGTCTCATTTTTGACATATTTTATTCATTTCTTAGGTGATTTGGGAGCTTCCAAAGAGGGGATTTCAGCCTAGCATTGAGAGCTAAGTTTTTTTTACCCCATGTAAAACCTAGGTTTTTGATAAATAAAAGATTTAACCATGAAAATTGTTATGGAATGAAGTAAAAATCATATATTCTTTACCCTTAGGTTATTGGTAACAACTTCCCTCGAGAATTTTTGAAATCTAGGCAATTGAGCCGAGGGATGAATTTTAAGAAACTTGTATTTAGGGTTGGGAAATTTCTTTAATAGTTAGAATATGAACTCTTGAGCTTGTATTGACTAGTTCTTACCCCATTTGATTAGTTTTGGATTGTTTTGCTATGAATTGAGGGTTTGATCACACTCTTGAATTTGGAAGTAAGCTTTGGAGCATGGTGAGTCTCTTTTATAACCTCGTAAAAGCTTGTAAGAGGGAAATAACCACCTAGGTGAATTAAATAAATGTATGTGACTACATGTGAGGGCGACGTACGTGCACGGTGATGAAAGTCCGTGCGTGGGCTACGTATGTACGTGGTGACAAGATTCCACGCGTAGCTACTATTATGTTAATTGTACGAGTAGTTTAGAACCCATGTCATGCCATACGTGCAAATGCTTGCATTTTTCTTGCTGCTGAGATCACTTAGGACATTCTAGGAATTGTAAATAAATTCAAACGAATGTACGCACTTACTTGAGAACTTGTATGAATTTATTTGACAATAAATAAGCAATGTGTGCTTACTTGATAATAATTGCTATTTGTGGATCGGGCTGATCACCTTGGTTTGATTAGATGCATCTATGTTTCGCACCATTCGACCCTCTAGCAATGCACAATTTATTATTATGTTGGACCGGTACGTACGACCTCGGCATAATGTGCGTATGTTATTTATGTGGAATTCATCCATTATTTACTATGTTTAAATTATGACATGATTGAAATTGATATATTGTTTCTCCTTGTTCTAAGACTGTCATTATATTCATGATATCCATGTTTAGCGTAAACTTTAAATATTACTGATATTGACCTTAGTAAGTGTCAAGTCGACCCCTCTTTGCTACTTCTTCGAGGTTAGACCGGATACATGCTAGGTACATATTGTTAATGTTCCCACACTATGCTCTTTTGTACTTAACTGTACAAAATTTAAGGCAGGTGCATCTAGTTACCCGTCTGGCGCGCGTTCCTAATTCCTGATCGAGCTCTCACGGTGAGTAGCCCCTTATGAGTTGTTCAGCAGCATACCGGAGTTCTCTTCTTTAGTTGTTGTTATGTACTGTCTATTCTATTTCAGGCAGTAGGATGGTGGTATTTTTTTCATTCTACTAGTTGTCCTAACACTTGTGACACTAGTTCCTGTCACATTCTAGTAGACTATTATTTAGGAATGTATTTATATTATTATGATCTTGTTAATTATCGATTCGATTAAAAGCGTAATGGTTAAGATAAATGTTGGGGTTGTTTGGGTCAAATAATGAGAACCCATTAGATGATTTAAAGTTAACTTGCATGAGAGAAGTGTCGGGCGCCATCACGACCTACAATGGGATTTGGGTCGTGATAAGTACATGGGGCCGATTTTATTAATACTACACTCTGCACTTCTGTGTCGATTTTGGAGTCGGTACCAGTGACGACTACTAGAGACCTCGGATCAGATAGCCTATGAAGACTTGAGGTACAACTGCTCAGCACCCCCAACTCCTGAAGTCCCCTTCTTTGTTTCTATTTAGCTGTGTATTTTCATTCAGACAGCTTTGTAATTATTTTAGACCCTTGTATGTATTAGTCAAGTAGCTCGTGCACTTGTGACACCAAGTTGAGGGATTTTGTAGTAGGTGTTTGACAGTTTTAGCTTGCGCATGCATATTTCAGTATTTTTTGTTATTCAACTCAACTGTTAAAAATGGATAACAGAATTTCAGGTCATGACAAGTTAGGAGCAGTGTACTAGGTTACAAGTCTCACGAGTCACGAGCAAACTTAGTAGAGTCTAGAGGATTAGAATGGAGACGTATGTACTTATCTTCCAGATGCTATGGAGTTAGGAACAATTTCACTTTTATTCTTCTCTGTTGTGAGATTTTATTCTATCATTGCTGATTGAACTCTTCTATCATGTTCTCTCACAAATAGCGAGTACACACACAACATCTTCAACTGGACAGTAGCTGGAACCCCCAGCAATACCTCTTACAAGGGGTAGAGGTCAAGGTTGAGGTCAAGGCCGAGGTCGCGCCAAAGGCTAAGGCAGGGGTAGAGCTCAGCCCAGGGCTCGAGCAGCAGCACCAACGGTGGAGCCTCAGGTAGAGTTTGATGAGGAGGTTCAAGCCCAAACTATACCTGTCGGATTAGCTCAGGTCCCGGAGGGGTTCATTGCCACCCCAGTGTTTCAGGACGCCTTGGTCCATTTAGTGGGCGTTATGGAGAGTGTGACCCAGGTCGGTACATTTCTTGTGACACGAGCCATCTCCCAGGCTAGGGGAGGAGCACAGACTCCCGCTACTCACACTCAGGAGTAGATGGCTCCCAAGTTTCAAACTCCAGTAGCACAACTAGTTGGAGTAGTTAGTCGGGTACTACGACACAAGCTAGTGATGTATCATCTATATCTTCTAAGGCTATACTACGACACAAACTGGTGATGTATCATCTATATCTTCTGAGGCTATATGGATATTGGACAAATTTACTAAGCTCTTTCCATTTCACTTTAATGGTGCATCTTTAGAGGTCCACTAGGATTATCTTGATAGTTGTCATGAGGTGGTACAAAACATGGGTATAGTGGACACCAATAGGGTTGATGTTGCTGCATTTCAGATGTTGGTTTCCGCCAAAGAATTGTGTATAGATTATGTGTTGACCAGACCAGCTAGGTCGCCTGCTCTTACTTGGGAATAGTTCCTCAGCTATTTCTTGAGAAGTTCCTTCCTATCACTCAGAGAGAGAGCTACCGTAGGAAGTTTGAGCGCCTCCAATAGGGTAGTATGAATGTCAACTAAACGTATCGAGGATGTTCTTTCAGAGGAAAGAGAGCAGGGTTCAGATAAGAAGCCTCATCATTTTGGTAGTTTTAGTGGTGCCTCATCTGGAGGCATGGGTACTTTCGGTAGGGGCCATCCTCCCAGGCCATATCAGTCAGTGCTTTAGGCATCTCACAGTGCTTTAGGGAGTCGTGGTACTTTTGTACCTCATTCTAGGAAACCAACCTAGAGTGCATCATCTGCTCTATCAGTAAACCTCCTATTCAGAGTTACTACTATGGTCATCCGGCTCGTTTGGGACAGTCTCAATTTCAACATCCAAAGCACCAGGATGGATGTTATGAGTGTAGTAGTTTTAGGCATATTAGGAGGACTTGTCCGAGATTTACATTGTGGATAGGATAAATAAGTCAGAGTATTTCATTCCTATGACAGTTACATATTCTTTAGAGCAGTTGGCGGAGATTTACATCTACGAGATCGTTCATCTTCACGGTGTGCCCGTGTCTATCATTTTTGATCGAGGTATGCAGTTCACCTTCAATTTCTGGAGGACGGTACAACATGAGTTGGGCGCGCATGTTGATTTGAGCGCATCATTTCATCCTCAGATCGACATACAGTCCAAGCACACTATTCAGATATTAGAGGATGTGCATCGCGCTTGTGTTATTAACTTCTGAGGCTATTGGGATAAGTTTTGTCCACTTGCGAAATTTGCCTACAACAACAGCTACCGGTTCAGCATTTAGATAGCCCTATATAAGGCATTATACGGTAGGCGGTGTTGATTGCTGGTTGGATGGATCAAGCCGGGGGAGGCTCAGTTTTGGATATAGATTTGGTACATGATGACTTGGATAAAGATAAGATCATTCAGGATAGACTTTGCACAACTCAGTACAGACAGAAGAGGTATGCCGACCGTAAGGTTTGTAATGTTGCATTCATGGTCGGATAGAGTAGTGTTGCTTTGGGTATCACCCATGGAGGGTGTGATGAGGTTTGGCAAGAAGAACAAGTTCAATCCCAGGTACATCGGACCTTTTGAGATTCTTCAGAGAGTGGGTGGGGTGGCTTAAAAGCTCGCAGTGCCACCTAGTTTGTCAATAGTTCATCTGATATTCCATGTGTCAATGCTCCAGATGTATCAGAGTGATTCGTCTCACATTCTATATTTCAGCTCTGTTTAGTGGAAGAGTATTTGACTTATGAGGAGGAGCCGGTGGCTAATAAAGCTCGGCATGTTTGCCAATTAAGATCAAAGAGTAATCCTTCCGTTAGAGTGCAGTGGAGAGTCGGCCCGTTGAGGCAGCTACTTGGGAGTCCGAGTTGGACATGCTGAGTAGATATCCATACCTTTTCTCCAGGCCAAGCACTTTTCTATGTCTGTTTGAGAACGAACGGTTATTTTAGAGGTGGGGAATGTGATGACCCGATAGGTAATCTCCTATTTCAAACCCAATTATGTGTTTCAAATCCTTAAATATATCATTTTAGCCTTCCTTGATTTTCATGTATGGTCCAGTTGTTTTCTAGAAGGACTATATGTTAAAAACTGATAAAAACAAGAATTTTTGCCTTAAAAATTAATTTGAGTTAACTTCAACCAACGTTTTAAGTAAACGGGCCCAGATCCATATTTGGTCCTGGTGAATCTATATCATAATTTTGGATCTGGGGCGTATGCCCAGAATTGTATTATGCGGTCCCTAGCTCGAGATATGAATTTTTGTTGAAAATTAAAGTTTGAAAGTTTACGATTTCAAGAATTTGATTGATGTTTGGTCTTGTTGGTACCGGGTCCATATTTTTGTTCCAAAGTCTGGTACAAGTCCATTATTATATATATGACTTGTCTATGAAATTTGGGAAGAAACAGAGTTGATTTGACGTGACTCAGATGTTTGTTTGTGAAAATAGATGTTTTAAAGTTTTATTCAAAATTTCATTTGATTTGGTGTTCAATTCATAGTTCTAGGTGTTATATTGGTTATATGATCGCGCTAGAAAGTTCGTAAATATTTTTGGACTTGTGTGGATGTTTGGTTTGCAGCCTCGAGGGCCCGGGTATGCTTTGGATAGGCTACAGAGTGTTTTGGAACTTAGAAAAATTGTGTACTTTTTTTTAGCTGATATCTTGTAGGTTCTTCTACGCCTTCGCGAAGGTATTCTCGCGGACATGAAGAGTGAACTGGACAAAGGAACATTTTCTTCTTTACGAACACGAAGGGTGGGTCGCAAACATGGAGCAAATGGGTCCTTACCTTTTGCGAATGTGACAAGCTCATCGCGAATGTGTAGCTTTAGGGACCTGGGGGTGGGTCAGTCATATTTTGATCATGAACGTAAGCACGGGCTCGCAAATGCGAAGGCTAGGGGGAGTAGCCTTCACAAATGTGATGAGCGACTCACGAACATGAAATCCACTAGAGCTGGATCTCTTTGCGAACACGTCAGTGTTCACGCAAACGCGATGAACACTTACGCCTAGTGATAAAACAGTCCCATCACGGGATATTTGCCATTCTGTCAGAATTTGAAAACTAAATGACCTAGAGATGATTTTTCCAAGATATTTTCTTCTCCATTTTGTTGGTAAGTTATTCTAATCTACTATCTTTCAATTACCCATTACATGTCATGAGATTTCAACCTAAAATCTTGGATTTTCATAGTGGAAATTGGGTTTTTGGGTAGAATTGGGGATTAAAACTTTAGAATTTAAACCTCGAATTAATGTCGAATTCCAAAACAAATTACATAACTAGCATCGGGGGTGATTCGGTAGGTGGATTTTGGTCTAGAGCTCGGGGTTTGACAAAGCAGGCCTAGGGTCAACTTTTTACTTTTTGAGGGAAAGTTTGAGAATTCAAAATTTATGCATTGTCAATTACGGCTAGATATGAGTGATTTGGAGGCAAATTTTAGGGGAAAGGCCCTGATAGAGCTTTGAATTGACTGTGGATATAACGACACGGCTGGTCATTCCATGAATTGTACCCTCATTTCCTCCATTTCTGCTTTCTTATGTGTTGCTCAGCTGTATCTCATCATATCGCATTGGTTGGTTCGGGTCCGGAGTGGTTTTGGTGTGAAATTAGGCACTTAGTCTCTTACTTAGAAGCTTAAGTATCTTATGTGTAAATAATCCCATATGTAAACTTTATCATTCTATTAGCTCCATTAAGTGATTTTGGACTTGGGAGCGCATGCGGAAGGTGATTTGGAGGTCTGTGGTAGTTTTAGGCTTGAATTGGCAAAGTTTGAAATTTGGTGTTTTTTGGTCGGCGGTAGAAATTTTTATATTAGGGTGAAAATGGAATTCAGAAAGTTGGAGTAGGTTCCTAGTGTCATTTTTATGTGATGTGCGTGCAAAATTTTAGGTCATTCGGATGAGGTTTGGTAGGTTTCGGCATCATTTGCAAAATTCGGAAGTTTAAAAGTTCTTAGGCTTGAGTCTGAGGCTAAATCGGTGTTTTGATGTTGTTTTGAGTGTTCCGATGGTTTGACTAAGTTTGAATGTTGACGTGTGACTTGTTGGTATTTTTGGTTGAGGTCGCGAAGGGCTCGAGATGAAATCGGATGGTTAACGGAGGATTTGGAAATGGAATTGTACAGCTGAAGCTGCTGCTTCGGATGTCTCTGCACCTGCGAAGTGGGGACCGCAGGTATAATGGCCTCATATGCGGAAAGGAATCACAGATGTGGGATTTGGAATCTGAGGTTGGACCGCAGGTGCGGTTTGGTGACCGCAGAAGTGGTTTTGGGGGAGTAAGTAATTTCTGCAAAAGCGTACTTTTCGCCGCAGAAACAGTTGCACAGGGGCGAGAAAAGGGCCGCATGTGTGAGATGCCTGGGTAGAAGACAAATGCACACTTCACAAAATTTGGGTTATCTTCCTCCATTTTTATTCGAAGTTGGAGCTTTTGGAGAGTTTTGAAGAGGATCAAGGGTGTTTTTCATCGAGAAAAGATACATGAGCTTAATACCCGTGATTACGGTAATTTTTACTTGTTTAAGCATGTAATTAGTAAAAATTAGAGATGAAATTGAGAAGGTTAGGGCTTGGTAATTGGAGAGTTTTATTTGGTATGGATAGACTCGTGAGTGAAAGGGCTTTCTATTTTTGTGATTTGTTTTTATTCCAAGACGTGATCCCGAGGGCCGGATTTGGGTGAATTTCGGGATTTTGGTCTAAATTGATAGTTTTTCATATGAAATTGGTTCATATTGATTGCATTGTATTTTTTGTTTAGATTCGGGGGACTAGGAGGCTAATTCCAGAGGCAAGGGCGTCGGGAGTAGGAATTTGACCGGTTTGAGGTAAATAATGATTGTAAATCTAGTCCTGAGGGTATGAAACACTGGATTTCACATCGTTTTACTACTTTGACATGACACATGCTAGGTGTCGGGCGTGTGGGCATGTACAGTTGGAAATTGTGACTTGGTCCGTCTCGCAGCAACTACGAAGTTGTGTATTTGACTGAAAATATGTGATACTTATGTGTTTTAGAAAGAATTTCTATAAATTGCGCTGAATGCCATATTTGGGCATTGTGTCAAATCTATTTGGACCCTTAGGAGCCTTTTCTTATTATCCTCTCACTGTTTTCACTAAAAGTCTATACTCATTCATGCTATGTTTACTGATTTCGTAACTCGGTCTTTATTACCCCATTTTGATGAATATAAATTGTTATTTTAGGCTAAGCACCCTATTTTTACTGATAGCCCAAGTGGGTCTAGAGGTTTATGACTAAGTGAGGCTGAAGGCCTGTTTTCATGAGGATATTATGAGAACGAGTTGCGCGCAACAACATGTTGTTACTGATTCATGATTATGTGAAGCCAAGGGCCAGATTGATTTATGCCACGAGGTGTCTTGTTAAAACGCTTGGGCTGTAGGAGTCCCTCCGGAGTCTTCACGGTACCCTGAGTAAGTGATATGATGTTTTGCCCGAGTTATTATTTATGAGTAATTGTGTGGTATGCCTAATGGGTTGTATATGAGTGACTGTAAGGTTTGCTCGATGGGCTATTTATGATTCATGTTTGCCCGAGGGGCTGTTCACGGGTGATATTTTGCCCGAGTGGTTGTTTATGTTTTCATTATTTTTACTCAGTGTTTCATCACTCGTTTGAAAACTGTAGAAAGATGTTTTAAATGATTTTACTGAAACTGGATTTAAATAAGCTGAGGTTATTCAAAACCCTGATTTTAAAAGCCTGTTGTATTCTACTGATGTATCATGATATGAACTGTATATGCTTTATTTCTCATCACTACTACTTAGTCTTTGTTTACTTTTATTACTTACCGAGTTGGCGTACTCACATTACTCCATGCACCTTGTGTGAAAATCCAGGGGTTGCTGGACGTGCTAGCGTGTGTTTATTTCATCCATCGCGGATCTGTGGAGTTAGCAAGGTAGATGCATGGAGATCGCAGCCCTGCTCTTCTGCTTCATATCTTCCTTAGATGTTATTATTTGTTTCCCATACTGTATATGTCTTAGTATTATCTGACATTCCTTGGTAGATGCTCGTGACTAGCGACACCCCGATGTCGGGCTTTTTTTTTCGGACTTTGTTATTCAGATTTATCTTATAAAGTTTGATTAATTAAATAACTTGGAGAAATCTTTATTTTGAAATAACTGGTTGTTCTGGTAAAAGAATCGGCTTACCTAGTTCCACGTTAGGCGCCATCACGACATGGCGGATTTGGGTCGTGATAAGTTGGTACCAGACCATAGGTTACACAGGTCTCAAAAGTCATGAGAGGGTTTAGTAAAGTCTTGCAAATCGGTACGGAGACGTCTGTACTTACCTTCGAGAAGCTGGAGAACCTTAAGGAAAACTTCACATTATTGAATTCTTGTCATGTGAATCTATTTATTATTGTAACTAAACTTATGTTATTCTATTCTCTCACGGACGGTGAGGACACATGCTACCAATCATGAAGGACGTCCACCAGTACCACCAGTTGGGGCCACGAGAGGCGATTGAGGCCTGATCGAGGCCAAACCTGCAGTGTTATTGAGTAGCAAGAGAGGTCGAAACATCTTTTACCCGATTAACACCGGGATTGATTTCCACAACTTTTACCCGATTCAGGTTGGGTATTACTATCTCTAGGTTTAAACCTTTAATTGTGGCTATCAATCTCTTGAATACACTCCAATTCCTTGTTGGACCAATTTCAGAGACTTAGGCTCTCTTTCTCAAGAAGATCCAAAATCAACTAAACACAACATAGTGTTTGCAACCACTAATTCAACAATTAAAAATGAAATTAGTCCAAATATCAAACACCCAAATTCAGTCAAGCCCTAAAACACAAGACCCATCAATTACCCACACTAGGATTGAGCCACAACCCTACATTATGTGTCTAGCTACTCCTATTTAGAGAATCAAAAAAAAAGAAATAGACGAAGAAAAACTCATATTAATTAACTGCTAAATTAAACTTGAAGATTCAATGTTGAAATATAGATAAAATTATTCAAAATACCTAAAATATTCGAAGTCACGAGCGCAACCTCTATTACCAACTATCTGCCCGACCTAAAAATGGAAAAGAAGCTATTTATACTAAGATGACGAATTTGGACAATCTGGGTTAGTGCGGATCACACAAAATCACATGTGACCGCACTAAGTCTCTGAACTTGACTAAACTGCTCTATGAATGTGGGCAATGCGCACCACACAGAATCGAGTGCGGCCGCGGTAGCTTCTAATGTGGTCCGCTTGAAATAGAGCGCAGACCGCATTGGTCTTCAACCCTGGACTTGGCAACTCTCTGAATTATCTCTCTACGGACCGCACTAAATCGAGTGCGAACGCATTGATCTTCGTGTGGACCGCACGAAACCTCGTGAGACTGCATCACCTTTTAGCCTAAATGTTAGCCTCTCTAAACCTCACTTGTGCGGACCGCACAAAATGGTGTGCGGCCGCACTTGCACTGTTTTGCCTGAGCTTTCTCTTTGTCTTTGTGCAATTTTTACTCCCTTTTAAGCTGATCGTTGACACCATGTCACCTTGTTGATCAAACCTGCAATCAAGCACATCTTATGAGTCTTTGGGACTCTTTTGTACACATTTCTAATCAAAACTTGAGCATTAAGGAGTGTAAAATGCATCATATTCCCTAGTTATCAGCTCCCCTACACGTAAACTCTTTCTTGTCCTCAAGCAAACAAAATAAGACCCACCCCTTAAGAGAAAATCCAAGAAAAGTCAGATATCCTAAGTTGACCTCATCTAGCAACAATTGGGACTAACAATTTTCCTTAATTCAAATGAATCATTAACAACATTTACTCTTTTAAACAACATGGATCAAGTGCGACACAAGAGCATCAAGAGTTGACTCAACACGTCAAAGAACTCTTTCTATCACTTTAGTCATTGTGGAACCCAAACTCACACATCCTCAGCTTTTTCTAATCAAACCTCGCCTTTAGAATAGTGGCACTCATAACGAGGTTAACGAGAGTTCACTCATCTCCCAAAAAGAAAAGTCAGAAGTCCTGCTCTAAGTACAATATGCTTGCCCCTTATGTGAGTCACCACTAATGTAAGCTTCATTCAACTAGAGATTATATAGGGTTTTTATTGAGACATAGTGAAGGCTTTTGGTTCCGTGTAGGCAAAGTTTGTTCTAAGTAAGTTCTATCTTCCCTCAAGCACTTCTTTTATTTCATATTGGCACAAATTCACTTTATGTTTTGAGTCTTTTCACTTCTTTCAAGAGGTTAGAGAGACAAACTGTCACTCTTTATTATATATTTCAACTATTTTCTCCTTTCTCACTTTTCCACACATTTCATTCTTTTCCATATTGATTATTCTTTTTGACTTCTAATTTTTTTTTTCATTGCGTTTCCTTTTCTTCATTTTGTACCTTTTTACCACTTTGTTGCAGTCCTCGTCTCCCCTCCCAAACTTATATTTTTGTCATGTGCTAAGGAAAGATCGGGTGCCAAGAGAGGGTATCTTTTAGAAAGGGTAAATGCTAGTATCATGGTTCTTAAGGAGAGCCTATAACCATGTCTCAAGTCAAAATTCACTTAGGATTTCGCCTAAAAAAACATTCAGGGCAAGTTCTAGACCAATGGCTCGGGACATGGACTTGCATTACAATATCTCACCACACAAGCTATGGGATTGCTTAAATACAGTGTTGGGGGCCCACAATAACCTTAGATAAGATTTGAGCACATAATGGAGCCACTTGATGATTATCGATCAACACAAGAGTCTCAAGGTCACACATTTCACCATCCTAAACACAATGATTTGTTTTTTACCATTAGTTCAAAGGCAAATGTGCTAGGCCCAAGTGAAGCTTTGCTTGAGGCACCTTAATCACTAACTACTAAAAGCAAAAAATAAAAATGGATTCAAACCCTTAAGAAGTCGTCACGCAATCTATAATTGGGAAGAGCCACCTGGTTCACACAAACTCTACCTTTGGAAAGAACCATGACATTAAGAAAACCAAAGGCTTATTGAAAATGCACAAACAAGAAGCTACGAACATAAATAAGAAGCTACAGAGAAGAAAATGCAGAAAATAGAATGAATATGTACAAGAGGGATTTTAACTGAATATACGATACGGGGATGAATATATACAATGTAACATACTTTATATACAAACCCAAAGTGAAAAGTACAAAAAATGTAATGAAGCACCAAAATTATATACATACCAAAGATGAAAAATAAGAAGAAACATAACAAAACATAAAATCTATCAGATATATACAATCATCCAACAAATCAATGTAGGGCCTACCCCTTCAAACCAAAGATGGCATTGTCCTCAATGCCAACTAAGCAAAATAAGCATCAAAATAAGGGGAAGAGGATACAGAAACTCCATATGGCTCATCTATTTGTATGGGATCCTGAGTGGTACCTGGGTCCTCAATATGCTCGGAATCCTCAGACAGGTTCCTTATGACCTGCTGCTCTACTGGTGGGACCTGGACCTGGACTTGGACAGGCTCCTGGATTGCATCATAAGGTTGATTGGATGAGGTCTTCGGTGGGTCTGCCAACTAGATGACTACCTCATCTACGTGGGTATCATCCTCTTCCTCTTGGGAGGCCTCTAGAACTGCTCTACCTAAGGATGGGCTGCTGGCATAGGGTCCTGTAACAATAAATTCAAAGGTACATTATGTGCCTTCAAACTGTCAACCTCAATCATCAACTTCTTTATGGACTCCTTGGAAGCCCGCGTCTTTCTCACCTTCATGGCCTCCCTAGCAAACTCTTTGAAAGCTTTCCCTTGAGACTCCACAGCCTCTGTAAGCACTTTCTGCGTATCAAGGATCTTCTTTTGGTTTTCTAGAATCTCCTTGAGTTCATCCTCAATAGAATGTGGGAGCTATGGTGGTTGAGGTGTTCACTGAATTGCTACTGTAGTGGTGAGGATAGACAACTTGGATGAAGCTATCTATATCCAGTTGTTGATGCTGATAAGAGCTTGGCTCAGTCAGTGTGTGCCACAGGGTAGGCTCGGGAAGAGGGTGTATCTAGCTCTGCTAAAGTGGATGGACCGGGTGGAATGTCTACTGAGGTGGAGGTAGTCTGAGTAGGAGCCACTACCACAACTGGCTCTTCAGACTGGCCAGTCGGAGAAGTGGTTGTGCCCTGATAGTTCTTGCTTTTTGGCTTATCATCACCCTGCATGCTATACCATTCGAATGGGGACTTTGCCTTTACCTTGATATCAAATGGCGTCTTTTCAACCTTGATATCCATGAAGTACATGGTTAAGAAGCCGGGGAAGGGGTAGTTTCTATCACCTTTAGCTACCACTACCACAACTGGCTCTTCAGACTGGCCAGTTGGAGAAGTGGTTGTGCCCTTGTAGTTCTTGATTTTTGGCTTGTCATCACCCTGCATGCTATACCATTCGAATGGGGAGTTTGCCTTTACCTTGATATCAAATGACCTCTTTTCAACCTTGATATCCATAAAGTACATGGTTAAGAAGATGGGGAAGGGGTAGTTTCTTTCACCTTCAGCTACCATATGTATAATCACCCGCGACATCGCATTCTCGACGTTATTTGGGTACCCTTCCATGATCGATGCCACCAAAACTTCCCGGTGAAAAGAGGAGTTTTCATGAGTAGTGGGGTCCAATATGCTGCACAAAAATGTTTCCCACCCCTTGGACTCAAAATTTAAACTTCTTCTCAAAATCATTACTCCCGCATTCAGCTAATCGGTAGTGGTACCTGGGATTGCGAGATACTGTGCCAACCAAGGACAAACCTCTTCTCCTATTCCCATCTTCACGAAGTATAGTGACTCATCCTCCTCATCAAAACCCAAGTAGTCATTAATTGATTTTCCATCAAACAACACCTTTAAATTTCGCACCTTGGTCACTTTGGTGCGCTATTTGATGTGGGAAGCATTGGTATAGAATTCCTTGACCAAGTGCTCATTTGCATCCACACAATCCCCCAAGAAGTACTCCCTTCCTAGTCTCTCCCTAAACTGTCTCCTCATATTGGCATTGTGAGGCAATAGGTCTTTATCAACAAATCTCCTCTCCGGGATCAATTTCATCACCGGCCGCCATGCCTATATTTATGGTAAGCCAATCAACTCACAAATCGGTCTTTCCGTACCTCTGGTATTCTTATTCTAGCAACACCCACCTGAGGTTAACCCCGTTCTCCTACTACCGCATCTTCTCCTACTGCCTCTTCTTCTCCTATTATAACCTCTTCGAATAATGATGTTGTGGAGGAGGTGGAGTATGCATCCCTACTGCTAGCAGCTGAGCCCTCAAATGACTTAGACGATACACGCACTGAAGCTTGGGCAGTGGGGGAAGGTGGAGGAGTGTCTCTCAATCTGTTTCTCTCTGGCCAGTTAGCAACGAATTCTGACACGGAATCTGAAGATACCTCCCGGGAAGGCTCACACTCACTCCCCGACTGATCAATTGCCCTATTAGCAACTTGGATGATCTTTCTTATGCTTTTAATAGTTTTCCAGACTTGGGGAATCAATCTTAACATCTTTTGTTTCCCTCCCCGTGAGGACTCTTCTCTGCCTGGTTGTTTAGAACTCATGCCTCTTTGTTTCACCATTGTCTGCACACAACATCCATTTGACTTGTTAGTATCAGTAGAAGCTATTAAGTTCATAGTTGCAGAAAAGAAAAAGTTGCAGACAGTTGAAAATGTTACACATTGCGGACCGCACAAAATGGAGTACGGCCGTACATATATCAATATGGACCGCACAAAATGGAAATGTGGTCCGTACAGAGGTGGGTTAAGACTACCCACTCTCTATATCAAGGCAATGAGGACCGCAAAAAATATAGGGTGGCTCCAATCCCCAAACTTCAGAAGACAGACACTCAGCAATTAGGTCCGCACAAAATGTCATTAGGAACCGCACTAAAGCATCGCGGACCGCACGATTTCCACCACGGTCCGCACTGAGCATCAGATAACAGCACCAACCTAGGATTTAGGATATTTTGATTTTATGTCCAATTTTACACTTAATAAAGGTCCCTAAGTGTTTGACCAGTGATTTTAACTATCTAATTCTAACTTTAAAAATGAATTAAATATCCTAAGATACTAAATTTAAAGAAATACGAGAAGAAAGTGAGAGAAGCTAAGAAAGAAAAACTAAAATATAGTAATCAAATCAAACAATCAAAGAGAAGTAAACTTTACCAGATGGAAGTGTTACTGATGATTAATCGAGGAAATGGAGAAGAATGTGTACAAGCCTAGTAATGAATAGTGTTTTTATGGGGTTTGTGAGCAAGAGGATCGAAAAGTTTCAAAGTTGTGCCTCAGGTACTATTTATAGAAAAGGTCTTGGGGCTCAGTTTACCTACCCCAATGTCGACCGCACAAAATGGATTGCGGTCCCTACCACACAACATTTTTCTAAGTTTGAGAAGGCAACCACTGCGGTCTGCACAAAATGATATGTTGCCGCAGTGGTCCACAGTAGACCGCACAAATTGTAGTGCGGCAGTGGTGGAAAACATCAGAGAGTTGGTAATTTCAACCTTCATCAGTGCGGTCTGCACTAAATATAGTGCGACCGCATTGAAAACTTCAGAGACTTGAAAATTTTTTCCATTATGTCCTGCACTGCATCAACACAATCCTGTAGCATCTCACAACCAGTTAGTACAAAAATAAGCCCTATACTACAATAAAAATCAAATAAAAAACAAGAAGAAAAACACATGGGTTGCCTCCCAAGAAGCGCCTAATTTAACGTTGCGGCATGACGCAGGTTACCATCAAATCATTTGAGATGAAGAACTGACACCAAGTGGTTGTAATCAATTTTTCCATGTAATGCTTGACCCTGTGCCCATTCACTCATAAAATTTCCCCATTTTTGTTCTTCAAATAAAGAGCACCAAACGGGGTCACACACACCACTTCAAATGGTCCACTCCATTTTGGCTTATGTTTTCCTAGAAATAGTCGTTACCGAGAGTTGAACAAGAGAACCAACTCACTCACTTTGAACTCTTTTCTACGAGCATATTTTTGATGAAGGTACTTCATCTTGTCCTTATACAAGGAAGAACTGGAGTAGGCATGGAATCGAAATTCATCAAGTTCATTAAGCTGCTCCACACGAAGATTGGCTGCAATATCCCATTCAAGATTTAGCTTCCTAAAAGCCCAAAAGTATTTGATGCCAACCGTGCACTACTATTGAGTAGCGAGAGAGGTCGAAGCAACTTTTACCCGATTAAGGCCGGGATCAATTTCCATAGGGATCTAGATATTGGAGTCGAGTGTCTATCTAAAGCGGAGTTGTGTATTTGCTCTTATTTGCAATTCTACACATCTTTTGTTTTCATTATGATTCAAATTTTATAAAACTACAATGCTCAATTAAACTAAAGTAAGCTAAGGTTAAACTGTTGCAAGTTGTTCAAATATTTAAAAGACACTAGGGTAGAGAATTCCGCCTAGGTGGTCAATTGATGGATTTTTCAGTCTAAAACTAGATCGACACATTTGGGGAGTATGATTTTTGCGTTCCTCAATTCTACCCACTCTATACATCTCGATAGTTTGAGTGATTTTGACCGAATTGACTTTCTCATTACCAATTGGGATGCAAATTTGCACAAGCAATGAGGGTTCAAGTTGGGTATTACTATCTCTAGGTTTAACCCTTTAATTGGGGCTATCAATCTCTTGAGTATGCTCTAATTCCTTGTTGGACCAATTTCATAGATTTAGGCTCTCTTTCTCAAGAAGAGCCAAAATCAACTAAACACAAACTAGTTTTTGCAACCACTAATTCAAAAATTAAACATGAAATTAGTCCAAATATCAAACACCAATAGTCAATCAAGCCCAAAAACACAAGACCCATCAATTACCCATACTAGGGTTGAGCCACAACCCTAGCTTATGGGTCTAGATACGCATAATTAAAGAAGAAAACAAAGAAATAGATGAACAAACACTCATATTAATTAATTACTAAATTAAACTTGAAGATTCAATGTTGAAATAAAGCTAAAATTACTCAAAAATTGCTAAAATATGTGAAGTCACGAGTGCAGCCTCTAATAGTAACTATCTGCTCTACCTAAAAAAAAGAAAGAGAAGCTATTTATACTAAACTGACAAATCTGGATAAAACTAACCATGCGGGGTTAGTGAGGACCATACAAAATCACGTGTGCCTGCACTAAGGATCTGAACTTTACTAAATAGCTCTCTGAACTTGGGCAATGCGGACCCCACAGAATCGAGTGCGGTCGCGGTGGCTTCTATTGTGATCCGCATAAAATAGAGTGCAGACCGTATTGGCCTTCAACCCTGGATTTGGCAACTCTCTGAATCATCTCTCTGGGGACCACACTAAATCGAGTGCGGCCGCATTCATCCTAGTGCGAACCGCACAAAACCTCGTCCGACGGTATTGCCATTTAGCCTGAATGTCAGCCTTTCTAAACCTTAATTGTGTGAACCGCGCAAAATAGTGTACGGCCGTACTGGCCCTATTTTGCTTGAGCTTTGTCTTTGTCTTGGTACTTATGCAATCTTCACTCCTTTTTGAGCTGATCTTTAATACCTTGTCACCTTGTTGATCAAACGTGCAATCAAGCACGACTTGTGATCCTTTGGGACTATTCTATACACATTTCTAATCAAACACTTGAGCATGAAAGAGTGTAAAATGTATCATGTTTCCTAGTTATCAAGGTCATTATAGGGGTAGGGGTGTATCCCGCACAGCAATTAGGGCAGCACCTGCATATCCACCAGCAGCCCTAGTTCATGATCATGTCCTAGTTGTGGATACTACAACGGGACCAGCTCAGCCACCGACCGTTCCTATTGCTATTCCAAGTTTTTAGGAGACCTTAGCTCAAATCATAATTGTGTGCTTGCTCAGTCGGTCATTGTTTATACAACAACAACTACTTCTTAGCCTGTGCGAGGTATTCATACTCTCGCTGCCCGTACACCCGAGCAAGTTGTTTAGGGACTGCAGACACCGGAGGCACCATCAACGTAGCCGATTGCACCTGATCAGTATTATGTGGTACCAGTCACGCCTGATGATGAGCAGTGTAGATTGGAGAGATTTGGTAGACTTCAGCCTCTCACGTTCAGTGGTACAAAGGGCGAGGATGCCCAGAGTTTCTCGGACAAGTGTTAAAGGATTCTTCAAACAACAAGTATTCTGGAGATCAGTGGGTTCTCAATCACTACCTTTCAGTTCTATGGAGCTACCTTTGTGAGCACGTGATTTTTGCCCTAAGCAAATTATTCCAAAAAGCTTCAAAATAAATAATTTTACAATTTTTAGGAATTTTGTTGCATTTTACTATTAATTGGTCACATAATAACTCGTATTAAAAATACAAAAATATGCATATGCATTAGGATTTTTAATTTTTACATTTTTAGTATTAATGCATTTTGGAAACTAATTAAAGAATAATAAAAAAATAGCATCTTAATGTTTTAATTGAAAATTACTATTAAATAGATATTAAATAAATTCTAGAATTTAATTAGTTTAACAGTTTAATAAAATTGAGAAAAATAATTACAAAAACACAACAATACAAGAATATATAGTACAAAATAAGAATTGGGCTAATTGAAATTAATTGAGCCCAACCCACTACTAAACCCAACCCCATGCCCTAAAACCCGACCCGCCTGGCCCATCCTAAAATTATCGGAGCCTTCACATAATAGAGACACGCGAATTCTGTGTCTCTATCATCCCCTTGATTGAGCCAAGCTTCAAGGCTATTTCAGAAGAAGACGACGCAGACGAGGAGATTCCGGAAAATTGGAGAGAAGATTTAGAGAGTGAAAATAGAAGAGAAAATCCAGAGAAAGAGCTAGGGTTTAATTTTGTTAGATTGAGCGAATTTCCGCTGACTCTAATTGGAATTGTGTAATAACAAATTTTCGATTTCGAAGCTTATATCTCATTTGGATTCTGCAACTCGAATTGAAGGTGTTATTGAATCTCTTGCTGACATTTTAGCTTCTACAGGTTCCTTTCATTCCATGTGTGAGATTTTATTGAATTGAATCCTTTTCTACTACTGGTGTTTTGTTTCAATTCATGTTTGGATGTAAATGTTGTTACAATTTGTTTTTGTGTGGTTCTATCGGATGATTCTTTGCAGCGATTGATTATCTTCGTCCGCACAGTTCATATAATACTTATATCGATTTTGCTCTGCTTAGGTGATTTCTCTGTTTGTCATTCTGCTCGATTTTTGATTCGGATTGATATTTTGATTTTATCTCAGTTCAATTGATATTAAGGAAGACACTTTATTTGATTTTTAGCTTCAATTTTGAATTCAAACATGAAATACATGATGAAATTTGGGCTGCTTCTTTAGTTCTATTTTTCCAAAACTGGAGCGACTTGAAATAGATTATTTTCGATCATTAGAGAGTTTTTGTTTGAGTTTCGATCCTAGACTGTGATTGATTTTGTCAGACTCTTCACTGATTGGTTAATATCATGGTTCACTCGTTTTTCTAGCCTCTGTTTGATGTGTGTATCAGTTGGCTCTTTTGTTTCATGCTAAAGTGTAGTTTAATCTCAACATTGTAAGAATTATATATCTGTTGCATTCATGAGCAGCTCTTTAGCATAGTTTTGTTTGTCTTCCGAGTTTGTACTTGAAATAGGTTGGTTAATGGTCGAGTTGATATTCAAAAGCATGTTTTTCTCTCTTCTAACTCTGAAGTTAACCAAGACTAAAGCGTTTAGGTTGTAGTTGAGTTTTCGGATCAGATCCATTCATCTGTGGCTTATTGATACTGCGATCAATCTGTTCCTATTAGTTTGTGGTGACATGCGCTAATTTGCATCCCTATTCCATGTTTGAATTCATTTTAGTTTTTGCATTCTAATATTCGCTTTGTGAGTATTTTTGTATATTCCCAGGAGGAAATCTGACAGTTTTGAAATCATTTACTCTCAGTAAATAGCCTAAATCCTTTTGAATCTTGTTATCAATGAGTTAATATTTGTCAATCAAATCTGGAATTAAATAGTCAATCCATTGAGAGTTGTCTTCATGATTCTCCTTGCTTCTGAAACGAAAATTCTGCTAGAAGGTTTAGTGTTATTTTTGCACGTCTATCGGTAGCTATAGATTATGGTTCTGTTTATGAAGGCAATAACAGTTATCTCAAATAAGTCACCCCTGTTACCACAAGAACTACAGCTACTGGGAAGTGTTAGTTGTACTTAGATGTATCATGATTTCCAGTCCAGATGTTGAGAAGTGATTTGCTGGTTTGGGCTCTAGTAATCTGTTTGTACTATTCAATTTATGGTCCTACACACGTTCAGTATTGCTATAACACCTGTTAACTTAGCGGCATACTGTTTGACCAATCAAACAAATGAAATTAAATTCAAAAAATAATGGTTAGAAGTATAATGGTTCCCAAATAATGTTAAATATAGGGAGTAAATTCACGATTATAAAAATTGGACTTCTAATTAGGTGGCGGGATCAAGCTAAAATGTATCCCTTTTTGTTTGAGTTTGGACTTGAATTGGGAGTTCGAAATTATATTCATGGATTAATTGGCCTTTAGAGACAAAACAAAAAAATAGATAGTTTAGATACGTTAGCTTGGCCTTAATAAATATAATGAGACGAGCCTCGCCAATTAAGAATACAATCGCAGGGCCCTCATTAATTACCTAATAAAAAAACTTAGAAATTCGGGACCGGCCGTTTAGCAAATTTCGCGGCCTTCCCAAAAAATATAACACGTTAGCCTCTTTAGGCGCGATTTTAAATAATTTTACCTTCCTAATATGGGTGTGCATTTCATGCAACCCAAATCCAAATTCGAAAATGTCGAATAAGAATATGTCAAGGATCTGGGTGCATTTCATGTGACGTGTTCCGAAAACATGTCCTTAAACGACGTTCACTTTCTTAAAATAAAATAATTTGACAAAAGGTGGTAGTTAATTCTAAAATGCACAAATATGATAATATGTATTAAAATCAAGTACTTTAGCCAAATATGACAGTTCAGCGACTGTGCTAGAACCACGGAACTCGGTAATGCCTAACACCTTTCCCCGGGTTAATAGAACTCCTTACTCGGGTTTCTGGTTCGCGACTGTTAAACAGAGTCAACCCCTTCCTCGATTTAGGATTCAAAACGGTAGCTTGGGACACCATAAATCTCCCAAGTGGTGACTCTAATTTTTAAATAAAAACGAATCCCGTTTCGATTGTCCTTAAAGTGAAAAAACTCCTTTATTACTATATCTCTTCCCGGGGTATAGTAAAAGTCGATAAAGCTTTCGGAAAAAGGAGACATGACAGCTCTGACGACTCTGCAGGGAATAAGAACCCAAAACTTCGGTTTAGGGTTCAAGAATTCGTGCTCAGTTAAATTGTTGTATTTGGCTTTATTTATTTTGATACATGTTCAATGCGTTACGTGCTAAATGTTTTACCGCTTTAATATTTGTTGAATTGTATATAAATTATCGTGAATCCCTCCCTCTTTTTAAGTCTTATACATCATGGAGAAGGGTGCACTTCGTGTAGCTTCTCTTCGGTTAGAGTCTTTTTCCCAAATTTAGAACGAGGTTTGGATACGTTGCAAAGCCGGGCGAGCTTCTGTATCCCCGGTACGCTGCCTCTCCCTCGACCCGAGTTGTCTGCTCGGGTAAGCCAGGTCTAGACCAATAAACCTAGGATTTATACCTAGACGAACAACAAAATCATGCTGAACTCCTAGTAGGTCATTTATTTGCATCACCTGCATTTTGACTTAGGGGACTTAACACAAGGGTTGGCTCCGTCTAGGACAGGTGACCCGAATTAAAAAGACCATCCTGATACATATTGTGTGCTACTTGTATTTATTTACTCGGCTTCACATGTTGACCGGTTTGTATATCATGAGTGGAAAAATGAAAATATCAGTGTTAGGATTAAAGAAGTATGAGATTTACTGTGAAAAACCCCAATACCCAAATAGTATCGAAATGCTGCCAGATCTTTGAAAAATGAAAAATTAAAAAAAGAGAAAATATTTGAAAAAAAATGTAGAAAGTAAATTGTTGGTCAAAAATTGTTTCAGTTTTGGCGAATCGGCCCGAACTACGTTAGTTTGATTCTCACTACGTGTGAGATACGTAGGCAACCCTTGAAGGGTCCAACCACACCTTTTTTGCAAAAATAGCCAAAAAATGTCAAAATTTTGATTTTTTATAAATAAGTCGAGTGATGCTATTCTTGTTTAAAATAAGCCGAATGTCCCTCAAAAGGACACCGGAAGGCGATGTTTTCCAGAATAGCCACTTTGAGTTATTTTAATTAATTTGCGGCACAACCTTGAAATATCCCTTACGAAAATGTTAAAAGGCCATATCCGCAAAATCAAGTTTGGGTCATCTATCAACTTTACAAAAAATAACCACTTTGTCAAATAAGCCATTACATGGCCGGTTTTTGCTAAAATTTCCATAGTTGTCATTGAAACTTTCTCAGTCTTGCGATTAGCCTGTGGCGATGCTGAATGACGATCCATGGATCCCAGGATGAGAAATTTTGATTTTTAACCGTTGAATATAAAATTTCAAAAATATGAAAATTTTGCAAAAACAGCCATTTAAATCCTTTCTAATAAAGGTGTAGGATGAATTTAAATGACATCGAAACCTTCTCAGTCCTGAGCGAGATACCCCTTAAGCTCCATTTGTGGTGGAATGATCTTAGAGACAAAAGCAGGAAGTCATTGGTGAAAGTTCTGGGCGGACTTATGGGTCTTATGGGCATAAAACCGAGTAAAGATATTATCGAAGCTCTGATGCCGTTTTGGGACCCGACTCGGAATGTCTTCAGGTTCTCGAATTGTGAGCTCACACCAACATTGGAGGAAATAGCAAGGTATATCGGCCTTAACGGAAACATGAGAACTAGATATCCTCTGTCACCGAGATCGGTCACTATCCACCAATTTTTGGATTTGCTGAATATCAGTCGGGAAGTCCAAGACCCGCATCTAGAGGATGGGTGTTGTACCTTACATTTTCTTTATCACCGATATGGTAACCCGAAGGGCTTCGAGGAACCCAACACCGGCTTGACACATGCTGGAATAAAGATAAATGGGAGGCTCGGCGAGGGTTGGCGTTTATGGTAGCCTTCCTAGGAATCATAATTTGCCCAAGGAAGGATGGAAATATCGACCTCAAACTAGTGGGAATGGTGGATGTGGCAATGAAAAAACCCAATAGCATGGTGGTTTCCTTGATTGTAGCTGAGATATATCGGACTTTAACTAAGTGCGGAGAAGGGACGAAATTCTTTCAGGGATGTAATCTTTTATTACAAATGTGGATCCAAGAGCATTTATGCCATTGCACGGGATATATGAATTTCGGTTTGACTGGGCTTAGTTGCATTAACGAGTTTGAAACCCGGGTCGCAAGCATCAAATTCCCTAAGGGTGTGGAAGCTTGGAAGTCATGTTTAGGAGATTTAAATGCGGATAAGGTTGAATGGGCTTATGGGTGGCTTCCATCTACCGAGGTTGTCTATACTTTAGCAGAAGTTCCATATATTCTTCTAACTGACATTCAGAGCATACAACCTTATGCACCTTACAGAGTTCTACGACAATTTCGAAGGTTCCAAACCGTGCACAATGATGAGGATTTGACTGAACAACTTATTGAGTTGGGTCCCAAGGCTACTTTTCCATAAGCCGAAATTAGAAAGATATAGAATGAAAGTCAGTTCCTACAACCCGACACTATGTGTCACGACCCTAGTTCACCAATTGTGAACATGTCATGATGGCACCCAGTCCCCACGACTAGGTAATCCTAACACGTTGCGGAATCTATAAGTTATAAATACTTAAATAAGAAACAGCGGAAAATAACATAAAAGATATGTAATCCGTGCCGCTTGGCACATACATCCGTCACACAATAAATAAAACACTACCAAGATCCGGAACCCCACGGTAACACAGACTAAAAGGGAAATACAACTGTGGCTCTATGTGAAAGAGTATCTAACAACGAAATGAAGAAAAATGTCAACTAGTAATACTAGAATAGAAGGAAGCCTCCGGATCCGCGGACGTAGCAGATCATACCTCGAAGTCTCCCAGAAAACTGCAGAATCACCTAGTACGAGCCTGCTCTGATGTACCTGGATCTGCACAACAAAAGTGTGCAGAAGAGTAGCATGAGTACACCACGGCGGTACTCAGTAAGTGCCAAGCCTAACCTCGATGGAGTAGTGACGAGGTAGGTCGGGGCCCTATTGAGAAACAATAATATAATGATGAAAACAAAATAAACAGTTTAAATGATAATAATTTCCGAAATAACCACATTATGATAATTACTGCAACTATCTACGATTAAGCTAACAACAAATAACCAACTCAATTAAACAAATCCAGGATCTGTGGGAATTGAACCCACAGTCCCATTCTCAGTACCTCTGGGTCTCCGGAAATCGAACCCGCAGCCCATGTCTCAATAATATCTCAATAACTCAGGATCTCCGGGAATCGAACCCGCAGTCCACAAACAATATCACTCCGGGTCTCTGGGAATCGAACCCACAGCCCTGGGATCTCCGGGAATCGAACCCGCAGTCCACATCTCAATAATATATCAATAGCTCAGGATCTCCGGGAATCGAACCCGCAGTCCACAAACAATATCACTCCGGGTCTCTGGGAATCGAACCCACAGCCCTGGGATCTCCGGGAATCGAACCCGCAGTCCACAAACAATATCACTCCGGGTCTCTGGGAATCGAACCCCGCTCGGGATCTCGGGAATCGAACCCGCGGTCCACAAACAATATCACTCCGGGTCTCGGGAATCGAACCCACGGCCACAGGATCGGAATCGAACCCGCAGTCCACGAGCACAGCCAATAAAGGAAATCCAGAGAGAGAATAATTATGCTTAACTATAACTTCCCCGAAAAATAGTGCCAATAATTATCAAGGAGTTCAAATAAGGCAATTAGACAACTAAACAGTTAAGTGCTACCTAATCATGCTTTTCTAACCACTACCGGATAAAAGTATCAAATTAACAGCCCAAGACAGGAATATCGCTCATCGAACGTTTGAAATAAAGTACGTGTTCAACAACCGGCGCATGTACACGCCCGTCACCTCGCGTACAAGGCATTTAAACTATCACATAATATCCTAGGGGTGAAAATTCCCCCACACGAGATTAGACAAGCCACTTACCTCAATTCCGGTACAAAACCGCTAAGTAATAACCCTCTTGCCACGAATGTCGGCCTCCACAAGTGTAGAATCTGATAAAAATCAATAGAATCACATCAAAATAGGCCAATTGGGCATTACCCAATCAAATTAACTCAAAATTCACCAAAACCCACAAGTTGCCAAAACCCGGCTTTCGGTACGCTTAACGAAAATTCACGAAAGTTATATATTCGGAACCCTTGTTTCAATACGAGTCTATGCATATAAATTTTACCAAATTCGGACTCCGTTTGCCCACTCAAAACCTTGATTTTCTAAAGGTTTTGGTCTAGGGTGAAAACCCCATTAATTACCCAAATTCCTCCATTTTCATGAAAAACTTGCATAATATTATCAACAACAATCATAATTGGAGTCCATAATTGATTACCGAAGAAACCCCTTGAATCTCCCTTCAAAATCGCCCAAATCGCCCCTTAAGCCGAGACCCAAAATGTGTGAAATGTTCTGAAATTTTTCTAACTTCTGATACACTTACTTACGGCGATTTTCGCTTCTGCGGAACATTTTCCGCTTCTACGCGTCCGTATCCGCGACCAAAGGGTCGGCTTCGGCGGTTCCGGGCCCGGCCGGCCATTTCCGACTCTGCGAACAAGAGGGCCGGCTAAGCGGATCCGCCTCGCGAAGAAGCTTCCGACTCGCGGACACATCCGCCTCGCGCGCATAATTGACCGGCTCGCGGTCTCGCCCAACGGTAAGATGTCCGCCACGCGGACTCATGTCCATTTCTCCCCGTCCGCTTCGCGATCACCGGCTCGCACCGGCGACCCGCTTCGGCGGATTGGCTTCCGCCTCGCGGAAACGGCCGCCTGCGCATCTCGTCCGCTACTGCGGACACGCTCCTGCGCCTAAAATTCCGCAGGAGCGGAAACAACAGAAGGAGGATTCCAACCTGCAATTTTCCACAATTTCTCCCGTTTAACCATCCGAAAACACCCCGAGGCCCCGGGACCTCATCCAAACATACCAACACATCTTAATACCTTATTCGAACTTGCTCAAATCCTCAAAACACGTCTAACAACATCAAAACCCATAATTCACATCGAATTCAAGCCTAAATTTCTTAAAACTTTCCGAATTGCACATTCGATCTAAAACCCGACCAAACGACGTTCGAATGACCTGAAAATTTGCGGACATACCCAAAATCACATAACGAAGGTACAGAAATTGTCGGAATTCCATTCCGAACCCCGGATCAAAATCTCACCTATCGTTCGGATTCGCCAAAAATTTCAACCTTCGGCATTTCAAGCCTAATTGAGCTACGGACCTCCAAAATACATTCCGAACGCGCTCCTAACCCGGAAATCACCTAACAGAGCTAACGGAACCATCGGATTTCCGTTCCGAGATCGTCTTAACACTGTTCCGGCTACGGACCGTTTTCTAGTTTCAAAGCTCTTATTTAGGGACTAAGTGTCCCAAAATGCTCAAATTTTCGGAACCGACTCTCCCGACAACCCACAATAGCAGAAATGAACTTAGGGGAATAGTTAAATTAGGGATTGGGGCGTAATTTTCTAAAACGACCGGTCGGGTCGTTACATCTTCCCACACTTAAAGATTCGTTCGTCCTCGAACGAGCATAGAAAACATACCTGGAGTAGTGAAAAGATGAGGGTACTGGCTGCGCATATCCTGCTCGGTCTCCCAAGTCGCCTCCTCGACCGGCTGGCCCCGCCACCGAACCTTTACCGAAGCGATGTTCTTTGACCTTAGCTTTCTGACTTGTCTGTCTAGAATGGATACTGGCTCCTCAACATAAGACAGATCTTTGTCTAGCTGAACAGAAGTGAAATCCAACACATGTGACGGGTCACCATGGTATCTCCGGAGCATAGAGACATGAAATACGGGGTGAACTCCAGCTAGACTAGGAGGTAAGGCTAACTCATAGGCAACCTCCCCAATACGCCTCAAAATCTCAAAAGGGCCAATAAATCTAGGACTCAGCTTCCCTTTCTTCCCAAACCTCATAACGCCCTTCATGGGCGAGACTCGAAGCAGAACCCGCTCACCAACCATAAAAGCCACATCGCGAACCTTCTTGTCCGCATAACTCTTCTGTCTAGGGTGGGCTGCACGAAGTTTGTCCTGAATTACCTCGACCTTGTCCATAGCATCCTGAACCATATCGGTACCTAGCAACCTCGGCCTCGCCGGCTCAAACCAACCCACGGGAGACCTTCGCCTCCTACCGTATAGGGCCTCGTACGGCGCCATCCGAATACTGGACCGGTAGGCGTTGTTATAAGCAAACTCCGCCGATGGCAAGTGATCCCTTGAACCTCCAAACTCAATCACGCACGCACGGAGCATATCCTCCAAAATCCGAATAGTGCGTTCGGACTGCCCATCGGTCTGGGGGTGAAATGCTGTGCTCAGCTCTACCCGAGTACCTAACTCCTGCTGTACAGCTCTCCAGAACCGTGAAGTGAACTGAGTGCCTCTATCTGAAATGATAGAAACTGGAATACCATGCAGCCGGACTATCTCCTTGATATAGATCTCCGCCAGTCGCTCCGATGAATAATTAGAGCTCACCGGTATAAAATGGGCGGACTTGGTCAGCCGATCCACAATAACCCAAATAGAATCAAACTTCCTAATAGTCCGTGGAAGCCCAGATACAAAGTCCATGGTGATGCGCTCCCATTTCCACTACAGAATCTCTATCTGCTGAAGCAACCCACCTGGGCACTGTTGCTCATACTTCACCTGCTGGCAGTTGAGTCATCTAAACACATAACCAACTATATCTTTGTTCATCCGCCTTCACTAGTAGTGCTGCCTCAAGTCCTGATACATCTTCGCGGCACCGGATGGATGGAATACCGCGAACTATGTGCCTCTACTAGAATCAACTCGCAAAGAACATCAACATTAGGCACACAGATACGGCCCTGCATCCTCATAACTCCATCATCCCCGATGGTAACATCTCGAGCATCACCACGCCGAACTATATCCTGAAGGACAAGCAAATGAGGGTCGTCGAACTGACGCTCCCTGATGCGGTCAAATAGAGAAGACCGAGAAACCACACAAGCTAGAACCCGGCTGGGCTCCGAAAGATCCAGTCTAACCAACTGCCTGGCCAAAGCCTGAACATCCATCGCCATAGGCCTCTCCGAAGCTGGCAAATATGCCAAACTCCCCAAACTCTCTGCCCGACGACTCAAGGCATCAGCAACCACATTAGCCTTGCCTGGATGATAGAGAATAGTAATATCATAGTCCTTCGGTAGTTCCAACCATCTCCTCTGACGCATATTCAGGTCCTTCTGCTTAAGCAAGTGCTGCAAGCTCCGGTGATCAGTGTAGATCTCACAAGGAACCCCATATAAATAATGACGCCAAATTTTCAAGGCGTGAACAATGGCAGCTAGCTCCAAATCATGAACAGGGTAATTCTTCTCATGCACCTTCGGTTGTCTCGACGCGTAGGCAATCACCCTACCGTCCTGCATCAATACCGCACCGAGTCCAACTCGTGAGGCATCACAATATATAGTATAGGAACCCCGAACCTGTAGGCAACATCAATATAGGGGCCGAAGTCAACGCTGTCTTGAGCTTCTGAAAGCTCGCCTCACACTCGTCTGTCCACTGAAAAAGGGGCACCCTTTTGGGTCAATCTAGTCATAGGTGCTGCAATCGAAGAGAACCCCTCTGCGAAACGACGGTAATAGCCCGCCAAACCAAGGAAACTGCGAATCTCAGTAGCGGAGGAGGGTCTGGGCCAACTCTGCACGGCCTCCACCTTCCTCGGATCTACTCGAATACCATCGCTCGACACCACGTGGCCCAAAAATGCCACTGAACTCAACCAGAATTCACATTTAGAGAACTTGGCATAAAGCTGCTTCTCCCTCAGGATCTGAAGCACTATTCTCAAATGCTGCTCGTGCTCTTCCCGGCTCCGAGAATATACTAGAATATCATCAATGAAGACAATCACGAACGAGTCCAGATAAGGCCTGAACACACTGTGCATCAAATGCATAAATGCTGCTGGGGCATTTGTCAGCCCAAAAGACATCACGAGGAACTCATAGTGACCATACCGGGTCCTAAAGGCAGTCTTCGAGATATCTGGCTCCCGAATCTTCAGCTGGTGATACCCAGAGCGCAAATCGATCTTAGAAAACACATGTGCGCCCTGTAACCGGTCAAATAAATCATCAATACGGGGCAAAGGGTACCGGTTCTTCACTGTAACCTTATTCAGCCTGACGATAGTCAATACACATACGCATAGAACCGTCCTTTTTCTTCACAAACAATACAGGAGCACCCCAAGGCGAAACACCGGGTCGAATAAAACCCTTGCCCAATAACTCCTGTAACTGATCCTTCAACTCCTTTAATTCAGGAGGAGCTATACGATACGGTGGAATAGAAATGGGCTGAGTGCCCGACAACAAGTCAATAGCAAAGTCAATGTCTCTGTCGGGCGGCATGCCCGGGAGATCAGCTGGAAATACATCAGCAAAGTCACGTACCACATGAACAGAATCAATAGAGGGAGGGTCAACACTGACGTCCCGCACATAGGCTAGATAAGCAGCACACCCCTTCTCAACCATACGCTGAGCTCTGAGAAAAGAAATAACACGGCTAGGGGTGTGATCTAGAGTACCACTCCACTCAATACGTGGAATGCATGGCATAGCCAGCGTCACGGTCTTGGCGTGACAATCAAGAATAGCATAATGGGGCGACAACCGGTCCATGCCCAGAATAATATCAAAATCGACCATCCCAAGCAGCAATAGATCCGCTCTGGTCTCAAAATCACAAATGGTAATCAAACACGACCGATATACGCGGTCCACAGCCAAAGAATCACCCACCGGAGTGGAAACATAAATGGGGGCACTCAAAGAATCCCGAGGCACACCCATATGAGAAGCAAAGTAAAAAGACACATATGAAAAAGTGGAACCGGGGTCGAATAGAACCGATGCCTCCCTGTGACTAACCATAATAATACTTGTGATAACAGAGTCAGATGCGACAGCCGCGGCGCGATCGGGAATAGCATAGAATCGGCCTGTCCCCCTCTCGAGGGCGGCCTCTAGAACCACGACCCCCGCCCCGGGCCGCCGGGCGAGTGGAATAGCAGCTGGAGGTCGGAATGATAGCTCGTTGACCCCGAGAGCCACGCCGCGATGCTGCGAAGACTGGTGAGGTGCTCCCCTCCTACGCCTGGGGCACTCCCTAACCAGGTGGCGAGTATCCCCGCACTCAAAACAAGCTCTGAGAGGACGCGGTGGCTGTGACTGACCGGCCTCAACCCCACTAGTCTGACCCCTGGAAGGACCCCGCGCAGGAGGTGCACTGGAAACTGGGGGAGCATAATAAGGCTCCTGTGGTGCTGGAAGACCTGGAGTGCTACCGGCTGCGGGCAATGCTGAGTGAACTGGACGACCGGAATATCCCCTGCCAAAACGACCGGCTGCTGAAGTGCGGGCACCAGAGAAATGGCCTGACTCACGAGACCTCTTGGCCTCTCTATCTCCCCGCTCTCTAGGGAGCATACTCTCGATCCTCCTGGCAATGCTAACTGCCTGCTGATAAGATATATCTGTCTCCAACTCTCTGGCCATGCTGGATCGGATAGGCGGAATCAGGCCCTCAATAAATCTCCGTACTCTCTCCCGAACCGTGGCTACCAAGGCCGGTGCGTGCATGCCTGGCCAGACGGGTGAAACTGATGGCATACTCCGATACTGACATGGAGCCCTGTCGCAACCGCTCAAACTCCGATCGCCAAGAATCCCTAAGGCTTTGGGGGACAAACTCCCTCAAAACGGATCAGAAAATTGCGTCCAGGTCAATGAAGTAGACTCATCTGGACTATCCAACTCATACGTGCGCCACCAATCATAAGCGGCCCCATGAAACTGAAAAGCAGTGAAAGAAACCCCGCCGGTCTCCACAATCCCCATAGTACGAAGAATACGATGACACTCCTCTAGAAAACCCAATGCATCATCCTGAAACCAGACCACTAAACACTGGAGGGTCATATTTCTTGAACCTCTCCAACCTACGCTGCTCGTCCTCAGAGGCAGCTGGTCCACCTCCTGGTTGTGCTGGGGCGGCCGGAGGCATAACCAAAACATCTGGAACATGTCCCACTGGCACACGCTGCTCCGGTGTAACGGCTACGGGAGTACGGGCCCCTCCCCGGCCCGAGATGTAGCGCTGCGACAAGAGGAAGCGGTCCTGCCCGGGCTAAAGTGGTATACATGCTCATGAGCCGAGCCGGGGTCTCCGTAGTCTGCGAGTGGTAGCCGGCTGTAGTTGGTGTACCGGTGCACGTGCTCCAACCTGGTCTACCCGTGGCACCTCGGCGGCAGCGCCGCGGGTGCTGTGGCCGCACCTCGGGCGCGTCCTCGTCCTCTACCTCGGCCCCGACCTCGGACGGCGGCAACAGGGCGCGGGTACCCGATCATCGCGGTTAGCTCGTGTCCTCACCAACCATCTGTGAGAGAATAGAAAGCGATAGTTTAGATTTTTGATGCCAAAAATGTCGCATGACAAGAAATCCAAAAGAAATGAAGAGTTTCCTAAACGGTTACATAGCCCCTCGTAGATAAATACAGACATCTCCGTATCGATCAGCGAGACTCTAAGTAACCGGTCCGTGTCCCGTGACTCCTATGAACCTAGAGCTCTGATACCAACTTGTCACGACCCTAGTTCACCAATTGTGAACATGTCGTGATGGCACCCAATCCCCACGACTAGGTAAGCCTAACACGTTGCGGAATCTATAAGTTATAAATACTTAAATAAGAAACAGTGGAAAATAACATAAAAGATATGTAATCCGTGCCGCTTGGCACATACATCCGTCACACAATAAATAAAACACTACCAAGATCCGGAACCCCACGGTAACACAGACTAAAAGAGAAATACAACCGTGGCTCTATGTGTAAAGAGTATCTAACAACGAAATGAAGAAAAATGTCAACTAGTAATACTAGAATAGAAGGGAAGCCTCCGGATCCGCGGACGTAGCAGATCATACCTCGAAGTCTCCCAGAAAGCTGCGGAATCACCTAGCACGAGCCTGCTCTGATGTACCTGGATCTGCACAACAAAAGTGTGCAGAAGAGTAGCATGAGTACACCACGACGGTACTCAGTAAGTGCCAAGCCTAACCTCGATGGAGTAGTGACGAGGTAGGTCGGGGCCCTACTGAGAAACAATAATATAATGATGAAAACAAAATAAACAGTTTAAATGATAATAATTTCCGAAATAACCACATTATGATAATTACTGCAACTATCTACGATTAAGCTAACAACAAATAACCAACTCAATTAAACAAATCCAGGATCTGTGGGAATTGAACCCACAGTCCCATTCTCAGTACCTCTGGGTCTCCGGAAATCGAACTCGCAGCCCATGTCTCAATAATATCTCAATAACTCGGATCTCCGGAATCGAACCCGCAGATCCACAAACAACATCACTCCGGTCTGCGGGAATCGAACCCACGGCCCGGGATCTCCGGGAATCGAACCCGCGGTCCACATCTCAATAATATATCAATAGCTCAGGATCTCCGGAATCGAACCCGCAGATCCACAAACAATATCACTCCGGGTCTCCCGTAATCCCTACCAATAACTCAGGATCTCGGGAATCGAACCCGTAGTCCCTACCAATAACTCAGGATCTCGGGAATCGAACCCGTAGTCCCTACCAATAACTCAGGATCTCGGGAATCGAACCCGTAGTCCCTACCAATATCACGCCGGGTCTCTGGGAATCGAACCCACAGCCCTGGGTCTCCGGGAATCGAACCCGCAGTCCACAAGCACAGCCAATAAAGGAAATCCACAGAGAGAATAATTATGCTTAACTATAACTTCCCCGAAAAATAGTGCCAATAATTATCAAGGAGTTCAAATAAGGCAATTAGACAACTAAACAGTTAAGTGCTACCTAATCATGCTTTTCTAACCACTACCGGATAAAAGTATCAAATTAACAGCCCAAGACAGGAATATCGTTCATCGAACATTTGAAATAAAGTACGTGTTCAACAACCAGCGCATGTACACGCCCGTCACCTCGCGTACAAGGCATTTAAACTATCACATAATATCCTAGGGGTGAAAATTCCCCCACGCGAGGTTAGACAAGCCACTTACCTCAATTCCGGTACAAAACCGCTAAGTAATAACCCTCTTGCCACGAATGTCGGCCTCCACAAGTGTAGAATCCGATAAAAATCAATAGAATCACATCAAAATAGGCCAATTGGGCATTACCCAATCAAATTAACTCAAAATTCACCAAAACCCACAAGTTGCCAAAACCCGACTTTCGGTACGCTTAACGAAAATTCACGAAAGTTATATATTCGGAACCCTTGTTTCAATACGAGTCTATGCATATAAAGTTTACCAAATTCGGACTCCATTTGCCCACTCAAAACCTTGATTTTCTAAAGGTTTTGGTCTAGGGTGAAAACCCCCATTAATTACCCAAATTCCTCCATTTTCATGAAAAACTTGCATAATATTATCAACAACAATCATAATTGGAGTCCATAATTGATTACTTGAAGAAACCCCTTGAATCTCCCTTCAAAATCGCCCAAATCGCCCCTTAAGCCGAGACCCAAAATGTGTGAAATGTTCTGAAATTTTTCTAACTTCTGATACACTTACTTACAGCGATTTTCGCTTCTGCGGAACATTTTCCGCTTCTACGCGTCCGTATCCGCGACCAAAGGGTCGCTTCAGCGGTTCCAGGCCTGGCCGGCCATTTCCGCTTCTGCGAACAAGAGGGCCGCTTAAGCGGATCCGCTTCTGCGAAGAAGCTTCCGCTTCTGCGGACACATCCGCCTCTGCGCATAATTGACCGCTTCTGCGGTCTCGCCCAAACGGTAAGATGTCCGCTTCTGCGGACCATGTCCATTTCTCCCCGTCCGCTTCTGCGATCACTGGCTCGCACCAGCGACCCCGCTTCAGCGGATTGGCTTCCGCTTCTGCGGAAACAGCCGCTCCTGCGCATCTCGTCCGCTTCAGCGGACACGCTCCTGCGCCCAAAATTCCGCAGGAGCGGAAACAACAGAAGCAGGATTCCAACCTGCAATTTTCCACAATTTCTCCCGTTTAACCATCCGAAAACACCCCGAGGCCCCCGGGACCTCATCCAAACATACCAACACATCTTAATACCTTATTCGAACTTGCTCAAATCCTCAAAACACGTCTAACAACATCAAAACCCATAATTCACATCGAATTCAAGCCTAAATTTCTTAAAACTTTCCGAATTGCACATTCGATTTAAAACCCGACCAAACGACGTCCGAATGACCTGAAAATTTGCGGACATACCCAAAATCACATAACGAAGCTACAGAAATTGTCGGAATTCCATTCCGAACCCCGGATCAAAATCTCACCTATCGTTCGGATTCGCCAAAAATTTCAACCTTCGGCATTTCAAGCCTAATTGAGCTACGGACCTCCAAAATACATTCCGAACGCGCTCCTAACCCCGAAATTACCTAACGGAGCTAATGGAACCATCGGATTTCCGTTCCGAGATCGTCTTAACACTGTTCCGGCTACGGACCGTTTTCTAGTTTCAAAGCTCTTATTTAGGGACTAAGTGTCCCAAAATGCTCAAATTTTCGGAACCGACTCTCCCGGCAACCCACAATAGCAGAAATGAACTTAGGGGAATAGTTAAATTAGGGATTGGGGCGTAATTTTCTAAAACGACCGGTCGGGTCGTTACACTATGATAGAAGATCGGGTAAGGGGTGAAGCGGATAATGAATATTTGGCATGGTTCAACAAAAGGTTTCAAGTTTTCGGAAAGCCTGCTAAGAGGCCTCATGTACAGCAATTTACTTATGGAACTCGAGTCCAATGGGATTGGTTAGGAAAGGAGAAAGACTATCGGGCTAAAATTGGGGCATTAGAGCAACATGTGCGGGATCTTTAATTTGAGAAAGATGTGCAAATTGCGGCGGATGAATGGGAGAAAAAGAAATTGGCTCAAGAAAATGAAGCTTTGAAGGCACAAATTCACCAAATGAAACTTGATGCTAGGAACCGGGAAAGAAGTGTGTCTGATGCGAGGTTAATTAAAGGATTGAGAAAGAAAATTTTGGATTGTCAAGAAGAGCTAGAAAAATCTGAAAGGGACATCGCAAGACTCTGAGCGCACTAGGCCAAGAAAATGGAGGAAAGAGCCCAATATGTACAGTGGTTGAGAAAAGACTATGAAAGAACCATTGCCAACATGAGAAGAAAAGCAAATGCCCGGGAAGAAAAGGTAGCCCGCTTAGACAAAGATGTGCATGCTGAGAGAACTCATTGTTATGAAATGATTGCCGAAATGCAAAAAGAATTAAAACTGCTACAGGATCTTCGTCTTCAGGATTACCAAGTACTTGAAGCCAGGGACCGACAAATAAGTCGACTTCTTCAGGAGAAAGATCAAATTAGAGAAAGGATTCGGGGTATTGCACGATATGTTGTTAAAAGATGCCAAGATGGGGAAAAGATGGGTTACGCCGCTTCTCCTGTTGCGATAATGGTGTTCATCTGACAAATTATGAGTGATTTGGAGCATTTACAGAGGGGTCTTGCCAGCCGGCCTGCGGCGATGCCGAGAGATGCCCCACGGGCCTCAGGGTTTGAAGCTTTGATGTATTCTTAAAAATAAATAATAGTATAGTAGTTAAAATTTTAGTTTGTATTTTTATTTCAAAAGGGAATATTAGCTTAGTATTGATGTAATCGTTTGTCATTAATGAAATTTGAAAATTCCCAAAATCTGTATTTGTGTTCTTTGTTTTCCTTTTCTTTAAATACATACGCGATAGGCAAATCTATAGGATCGATATTAATCATATAAATACAAATAATAATAAAAAACAAAAAAAAATAGAAATAGAAAAGAAAAGAAAGAAAGAAAAATGGTAGAGTAAAAGAGTTGGCGAAGCAAGAAAAAGGCAAAAACGAATGAAAAGCCATAATTGGGAAAATCGGGATAATGCATGCGGCCGAGCAAAATTGTTTAAATATGTATGTGCTCCCAATATGTGATTCTTTAATCAATAATGGCCTAACCACTAATGAGCGTTGTTATTGAGTACAATCATGTAGTTTTTAGCTAGCTGGCATTCTGGCAACTCATCACTACAGTACTCGCTCTAAAGACATGACAAAAGCAATCAGCCAGGAGATTGAGGCTACAATTGTGGACCCAGCTCGGGAAAATAAGGTGATAGACGTAAGTGCTATGAAGGAAGAGATGTACAAGCTCAAGCAGCAGATGGCCAAAATGTACCAGGGCCTGGGCGAAGGGACAACCTTTACCCATATATCCAGCCAATCCTGCTTATATTCCTCTACCAGTCCAAGTACAGGACCCACTCACTGTATATTCGTCCCCTGCCTACCCCTCATACCCACCATACTATGCAACTACTTCACAAACACCACCACCTCCTCCACCACCAAAATAGATCCCACCACCACCACCTCCTGTCAATCCCGTGTATGTGGCTCCTCCACCAGCCACATTGCACAAGTCTTCCAATGAACCATGATTTCACACCCAAGACAATCATTATTACCTTCCAGAGCCTACCTTCCAACACCATGATTCCTATCCTTATACTCCTCTCATCGACATAGCCGCGAAGGAACAACCACCCAAAAATCCTGAACAAGAAGAGATGATCCGAAAAATGAAGGGTCTTGAACAATCTTTCCGGAACATGCAGGGCCTTGGGGGCCAAGTGAGCGTAGCTTACAAAGATTTGTGTCTATTCCCGGAGGTGCAGCTGCCGACAGGTTTTAAGCTACCAAAATTTGATCTATATGACGGTCACGGCGACCCGGAGGCACATTTGAGAGGCTTTTGCAGCAAAATGCGAGGTACCGGTGGTAAAGATGAGTTGCTCATGGCTTATATTAGCCAAGGTCTTAGCGGATCGGCCCTAGAATGGTACACTAGGCAAGACCACGCTAGATGATTTATTTGGGATGATCTCGCCCAAGCATTCGCCAATCATTTCCAATACAACTAGGAGATTGTTCCTGAGAGGCTTTCATTGACAAAGATAGAGAAGAAGCCAGGAGAGAGCTTCCGAGAATACAGCTTCAGGTGGAGAGAATAAGCTGCTCGGGCAGACCCACCTATGAAAGAAGGAAAGATGGTGGACTACTTCCTACAAGCTGTAGAGCCGACATACTATGGGCATTTAGTATCAGCTGTCGGGAAAACATTTAATGAAGTCATCAAGATGGGAAGCATGGTTGAGGAAGGTTTAAAATCGAACAAGATTATGAGTTATTCAGCCATAAAAGCTACAACCCAGGCAATTCAAACATGCACCGGAGGAGATCTTGGGAAAAAGAAGAAAAACGAGGTGGCCATTGTAGAAGGAAGATCATGGTCCAGGAATCATAATCCCTACTACCATCAACCTCGCCCATAACATCAACCTTACCCACTAGTACCATATGGCCTACCACAACACTACTATCCTGCTCCTGTTCCAAAATTTTCAGTGCACCATGCTCAAACATACCCACCACCGCCTACCCCATGGCGAGCACCATCACCTCATAATACCTACCACACTTAGAACACATACCCACCACCTAGAACATATAAAAACCCCAATGGAACAGGTTTCTGTCCTAATTCTGGTGTCAGGAATGATAGGATGAAAAAGAAGAAAACTTTTACTCCCTTGGGTAAATCATACACCAGTCTGTTTCATAGACTGAGGCAGCTCGGAATCCTGAACCCCATTGAATCAAAAATCCCTAACCCACCACCAAGGAACCTAGACCAGTCAGTTAGCGGTGAGTACTGTTCAGGAGCTCCAGGACACGACACCGAAAAGTGTTGGCATCTGAAAACCGCAATACATGAGCTTATTGATTCAAGAAAAAATGAAGTCTAGGCTCCCGAGGCTCCCAATATTACACAAAACCCCCTACCTATTCATCATGAAGCTCATATGATAGAATTGATACAAATGGGAGGTTGCAAGAAGCCTTCTCAAACTGTAATGATGATAAAGGCAAGCGAATGCAAGGTAGAGGAGAAAGCAATGGGTGAGAAAGCGGTGATTACGGTCAAATTAATGGTGAATGAGCCAGTTGTGGTAACAGAGCCCGAGCAAGTGAAGGTGATTGTTCCAGGAGCAAGTGCAAAATCTGTGTTGACTGTGAAAGGGGCACAAATAGAGCTGGTCATTATCAAACCGGTTACTCAAATGCCCGTTGTTAATGTTAAAGCTATG
The DNA here is from genome assembly GCA_032618575.1 of Nicotiana noctiflora. NCBI lineage: Eukaryota > Viridiplantae > Streptophyta > Magnoliopsida > Solanales > Solanaceae > Nicotiana > Nicotiana noctiflora. Next base: position 226,889 of record JASVEL010003333.1, read on the forward strand.
CCATGGAATTACAATAAAGTGACCGTAATGTATCGAGGGAAGGAGATTAAAGATGAAATTTGTGAGACCCACGGGTTGACGAGGTCGGGGAGGTGCTTTGCTCCTGAAGAATTAAGAAAAGCAAAACTTACCAAAGATAATCTGGCTCCTGTGAATAAGGCTGTTACTGAGGAGGAGGCTGAGGAATTCTTGATGAAAATGAAAGCGCAGGACTATTCGATAGTAGACCAGTTGAGGAAGACACCAGCGCAAATATCTCTACTGTCCCAGTTGATTCACTCTGATGAACATCATAGAGCATTAATGAAAATCGTGAATGAGGTTCATGTGCCCGAGAAGATTACAGTGAGTCATCTTGAAAAGATTGCAAATAAAATCTTTGAGGTGAAAAGAGTGACATTCTCAAATGACGAGCTTCCAACCGAAGGAACGGAGCATAACAGGGCTTTGTATCTTACTATTAAATGTGAAGATTCGGTAGTGACCCGCTTGTTGATTGATAATGGGTCGAGTGCCAACATATGACCTTTGTCTACTTTGGTAAAGCTCAGGATTGATAATGAAAGAATCCATAAGAAAAACATTTGTGTGCGTGGGTTCGATGGGGGTGGAAAGAATACGGTTGGAGACATTGTACTGGAACTTACCATCGGGCCGATAGAGTTTACAATGGAATTTCAAGTCTTAGATGTTGCTGTATCATATAATCTTCTACTGGGTCGACCATGGATCCATGCTGCTAAGGATGTGCCATCTTCACTTCATCAGATGGTAAAGTTCGAGTGGGATCGTCAAGAAATCGTGGTCCATGGTGAAGATAATTCTTGCAACACTATCACTCCTTTTAAAGATGTTGAGGATAATAAATGTCCTTGGGTGTACCAAGTGTATGATACAGTGTCAGTCGCTAAGGTTCCTGAGGCTGAGCATGTTCCTATGCCAAACGTGTCTACCGTATCAGTTATGGTTGCCACAGAAATGCTGAAAAATGGATTTCTCCCCGGAAAGGGATTGGGAGCTGCACTATAGGGTATTACACAACCAGTATTTCTCCCCGGAAATATTTATACTTTTGGGTTGGGCTTTAAACCAACCATTTCTGATATAAAGAGAGCCCGCAAACTGAAGAAGAAAGGGTGGACCCTCCCTAAACCTATCCCTCGCCTCTCCCGTTCATTCGTCAGGTCTGGTACAAAAGGGCACCCGGTGACATTGAGGCCCAACTTAGCAGAGATAAGGCCCGACAGGGAGCTAATTGAAAGATTTGAAAAGCTGTTTGAAGAGGTGGATATAGTAGAAGTGGATGAAGGCACAAGTAGAATCGACGTCTAGTTGGTCGGATCTTAGGCCAAGTTAAATGATTGGGAAGCTACTCCTCTTCCAATTCGGAAAGAGTTGTGGTAGTTAGCTTTTGTTTTTCTTTTAAATCTATTTTATTTTAAGGTTGTAATATAGATTTTTATGTTCCGTCAAACCTTGTTATCTTTTCAAATTTCAATGAAATGTAATTTTTTTCCCTCTCCATTTCTGATAGCCTTGTTTTGTTTTTCTTTCTTTTCTTGTACAGTCCATATTATGCTGATTTCGATGATGTGCCATGCATGAGGAATTCCCGACCTAGTCTTGATAATCAAATAGTAATACAAGAAATTGAATGTGATAACGAAGTAGAGTATGATGATGAAGAAGCTTTGGAAGAAATTAGTAAAGAGTTGAGTCAGTATGAGGAAAAACCCAAACCAAACTTGAATGAGACAGAAGCCATTAATCTGGAGGATCAGGAAAATGTTCGAGAAACGAAGATAAGTGTTCATTTGGAGGCCTCACTTAGGGAAGAATTGATAAAGATGTTGCATGAATACAAAGATATATTTGCATGGTCATACGATGATATGCCAGGACTGAGTACTGATCTGGTGGTCCATAAATTGCCCACTTATTCAGAATGCCCGCCTGTCAAACAGAAGTTGAGACAATTCAAGACAGACGTCAGTGTGAAAATCAAAGAGGAAGTAAATAAGAAGTTTGAGGCGAAAGTTATACGAGTTACCAAATATCCTTCCTGGTTTGCCAATATTGTGCCTGTGCCAAAGAAAGATGGAAAGACCAGGGTATGTGTTGACTATCGGGATCTTAACAAGGCAAGTCCAAAAGACAATTTCCACTACCGAACATCCACATACTGATTGACAATTGTGCCAAACATGATATTGGTTCTTTTGTGGATTGCTATGCGGGTTACCACCAGATTCTGATGGATGAGGAAGATGCTGAAAAGTCGGCATTCATCACACCTTGGGGAACATATTGTTACTGGGTGATGCCATTTGGACTGAAAAATGCAGGAGCAACATACATGAGGGCAATGACTACCATATTTCATGATATGATACATCAGGAGATTGAGGTCTATGTGGATGATGTAATTATCAAGTTCAGAAAGCAATGTGATCATGTTAAATACATGAGGAAGTTTTTCTAGAGGCTCCGTAGGTACAATCTCAAACTCAATATAGCAAAGTGTGCTTTTGGAGTGCCATCGGGGAAGTTGTTGGGGTTTGTGGTGAGTCGACGTGGAATTGAACTGGACCCATCCAAAATCAAAGCCATCTAGGAGTTGCCTCCGCCAAAGAGCAAGAAAGATATGATGAGTTTGCTTGGCAGGTTGAACTACATCAGCAGGTTCATTGCTCAGCTTACATCAACTTGTGAGCCTATCTTTATATTGCTGAAGAAAGATGTTGCAGTTCAATGGACAGGTGAATGTCAAGCTGCATTCAATAAAATCAAGGAATACCTGGCCAATCCACCTGTATTGGTTCCGCCAGAACCGAGAAGACCTCTAATCCTTTATTTGACGGTGTTGGATAATTATTTCGACTGTGTATTAGGGCAGCATGATGTTACATGGAAGAAAGAGTAGGAAATTTATTACCTCAGCAAGAAATTCACATCTTACGAGGTAAAATACACTCAGTTGGAAAGGACGTGTTGTGCTTTGACGTGGGTGGCACAGAAGTTGAAACATTATTTGTCAGCTTATACCACTTATCTCATTTCCCGGTTGGATAAGTTGAAATATATCTTTGAGAAGCCCATGCCTATAGGGAGGCTTGCTAAATGGAAAATCCTGCTCACAGAGTTTGATATCGTTTATGTAACCCGCACTGCGATGAAAGCACGAGTAGTGGCTAATCACCTAGCAGAAAATCCGGTTGATGATGAATATGAACCGTTGAAAATATATTTTCCTGACAAGGAGACAATGTGCATTGATAAGATGGAATAAGATGAAAAACCTGGCTGGAAGCTATTCTTTGATGGGGCTGCTAACAATAAAGGAGTCAGAATAGAAGCACTACTTATTTCAGAGACATGACAGCTTTATCCTGTCACGGCTCAGCACCGTTTCTTTTGCACCAACAATATGGCTGAATATGAAGCATGTATTTTGGGGTTGGGAATGGCTATAGATATGGGTGTTCAAGAGATTTTGGTCATGGGTGACTCGGATCTCTTGGTACATCAAATTCAAGGAGAATAGGAAACTCGGGATTTAAAACTCATACCATATTGGCAGTGTCTGCATGAGCTATGTCAGCGGTTTCCATCCATCGAATTCAAGCACATCCTAAGAATCCATAATGAAATTGTCGATGCTTTGGCCACTCAGGCATCGATGCTACACCATCCGAACAAGGCATATGTAGACCTATTGCAAATTTAGGTTCGAGATCAACATGCTTATTGCAATACAATAGAAGAGGAACCCGATCGTGAGTCATGGTTCCATGATATTAAAGAATACCTTTGAATGGGAGTGTATCTAGCACATGCCATAGCGGATCAAAAGAGAGCTATCAGACGATTAGCAAGTGGATTTTTCTTTAGCGGAAGGGTTTTGTTCAAATGAACTCCGGATCTTGGTTTGTTGAGGTGTATGGATAAAAAGCAGGCTACAATAATTATGGACGAGTTACATGCAGGAATCTGTGGACCACATATGAGTGGGTATGTGCTAGCAAAGAAAATTCTCAGAGCAGGATATTACTTAGTTTACTATGGAACGGGATTGTATCGGCTTTGTGCAGAAATATCATCAATGTCAGGTACATGGAGATCTAATCCATTCTCCACCATCTGAGTTGCATACAAAGTCGGCATCATGGCCCTTCATCGTTTGGGGTATGGATGTCATTGGGCCGATTGAGCTATCAACATCTAATAGGCACATGTTTATTCTGGTCGCCATTGATTATTTTACTAAGTGGGTTGAGGCAAAAACATTCAAGTCGGTAACCAAGAAAGCAGTGGTGGATTTTGTACATGCAAACATTATATGCTGGTTTAGAATCCCGAAGGTGATTATTACAGATAATGGTGCCAATCTTAATAGTCATTTGACAGCGGAGACATGTCAGAAGTTTAAAATTACACACCGCAATTCCACAGCATATCGTCCTAAGGCGAATGGAGCAGTTGAAGCAGCCAATAAGAATATTAAGAAAATTTTTGGGAAAATGATGGAAGGATCGAGGTAGTGTGGCATGAGAAGTTACCATTTTCTTTGTTGGGATATCTCACTACCGTTCGTACTTTGGTAGGTGCAAATCCTTATTCATTGGTGTACGACACGGAGGCAGTGATACCTGCAGAATTTGAAATAAGTTCCCTTTGAATCATTGCGGAGGCAAAAATAGATAATGATGAATGGGTCAAAACCCGGTTAGAACAATTGAATTTGATCGATGAGAAGAGACTGGCAGCAGTATGCCATGGACAATTGTATCAACAGTTAATGGCCAGAGATTATAATAAGAAAGTGCGTCCACGGAAATTTGAAGTCAGACAATTGGTATTGAGGCGTATTCTACCTCATTGGGCAGAAGCAAAAGGAAAGTTCACTCCTAACTGGCAATGGCCATTTGTTGTATCACGAATATTGTCCAACGGAGCATTATATCTAACAGATGTGGAAGGAAAATGTGTATAAATGGCTATCAACTCTGACGCAGTCAAAAGATATTATGTATGATTTCTTTATCTTTATCTATCTGATTGTATTTGTCATATTTTGAAATTAAAATGATGAAGGCGTTTTGTTCCGCTATCTAAATACTTTATCCATTGCTATCCCTTTGAGCCTTGTTACATTCTTTTTTTGATATCCCTCTTTCGGAATAAACAACAAAGTCAAAGATTGAATGTGGAAATCAAGTGAAGAAAAGAAAAGAAAAGAAAATAAAAGAAGGAAGAAGGGAAAAAAGAAAAAAAAAGAAGAAAAAAAATGAAGAAGAAAAGAAAAGAAAAGAAAAGAAAAAGAAGAAAAAAGAAAAGAAATAAAATAAATGAAAATGAAAGAAAAGAAAGGAAAAAAAATGCAAAGAAGAAGAGTGGGAGGAAGGAGACATCGCAACAATGAAGCGATTTTATGATCCGAACTACGTTTGACTTGATCCCGAAGGGTACGTAGGCAGCCTCACTGAGGTTCAGTCACAATATAAGAAAAGTCCAAGAATCCCCCGAGAATGAAACTGTGGCAGAAGTTATGTTTGTTATGGGAAATATGATTCCGAAAGTTGTAAATTTTGAACCCACGTTGGAATATTTTGAGCCTTTTTACCCTTCTTTCTAAACCCGTCCAAAAGCCACATTACACCCCAAAGAAAGACCTTCTGATAAATTTTAAGAAATATCAATACAAGCAGGTAAAGTGAATCATGTTATGGACAACACTCTTGTACCAGAAAATGAAAGACCGAAAATGAGAGAGCCTTATTGGTGAAAACCCTCATGGGCGTCGTTAGGCGATGTGAGTTGAGAGATATAAAAATGAGAGTCTTATTGGTGAAAACCCTCACGTGCACCATAAGACGAAAATGAAAGAAGTTTGTGGTGGAAAAGTGGCAAAACAAGCAAGGTTTGGATTTCGGTGAAGATCGGGTTGAGAAATACGAAGCGGCAAATGAGGCAATTGACAATTGTTGGTTGGACAGACTAGGCTGGTTAATCAAAATGCATGGAACGACCAAAGGAATCAGCCCTCCCACTCAGATAAGTTTTATCCTCTTTCTCTTTTCAGAGTCCTTCTATCCTCAAAAACATCGAGGTCATTGCATTTCATTTTTCTTGAAATTTGTCTATAAGTCATTTGCAGTCAAAGCTAACTACCAGCATCCCAATGGTACAATGAAATCGGGATGCATTTAAGGACAATTGAAACAAAAAGGACCAATGGTAGTCAGATATTTGGAGAAAGAAGAAAAAGTTCACAAGAAAGGGAAAGAAACGCCAAGTCAATAACATGATGAAAACAGTCGGGTCATCAAGATCAGAAAGTTTGAAAGTTCTCGGGAAATCACAGTAGGACACAACAAGTTCAAAGAAACAAGTTGAAGCATGTTCAGAAGTGGGAGCATGGCCAACAAGAATGCCAGTAGCTAACCACCATTTTATACTAACAAATTGTTCTTTGATTAGAACAGGAACAAAAGATTCAAATTCTTACTAATCATTTAAGGTGAATGTGACCAATGTGGATAACAAGGGAACACGGAAAATTTTCGGCAATCAGGCCCCCACCTAGAGAACAAGGGAGAACAGTTCAAGTGTTAAGGGAAAGCAACAATACTCAAAGGAATCCATTTCAAGCTTCAGCAATCAGGCGCCCACCTGGAAAACAAGGGAAGTATAATTTTAGCTTTCAATTTATACATGTGATAATACGCTGTACCCAGTTATCAAACTGGGGCAGAAAATTTTTCTTTGTTTGTATGTTTGTTGCAAGCAGACGCCCACCTGAAGAACAAGGGAATACATTTCAAATTTAGCAAGCAGGCGCCCACCTGAAGAACAAGGGAATACATTTCAAATTCAGCAAGCAGGCACCCACCTGAAGAACAAGGGAATATATTTCAAATTCCGCAAGCAGGCGCCTACCTGAAGAACAAGGAAATAAATTTCAAATTCAGCAAGCAGGCGCCCACCTGAAGAACAAGGGAATACATTTAAAATTCAGCAAGCAGACGCCCACCTGAAGAACAAGGGAATACATATCAAATTCAGCAAGCAGGTGCCCACCTGAAGAACAAGGGAATACATTCCAAAAGTCCAACAAGCACGCACCCACCTGAAGAATAAGAGAAGTATAATACAACTCTTATCTCAAGTCAGCATTCAGTAACATCATGCACCCAATTATCAAACTGGGGTAGAAAATTTTCTTTGTTTTGTATGTTGGTTGTAAGCAGGCGCCCACCTGAAGAACAAGGGAATACATTTCAAATTCAGCAAGCAGGCGCCCACCTGATGAATAAGGGAATATCTTTTCAAATGTAGTAAGCAGGCACCCACCTGGAAAACAAGGGAAGTATAATCTAAATTCTAACTTTGAATTGTAACATCTGATAACATGATATGGCCCAGTCATCATAATGTGGTAGAAAATTTTCTTCATTTGTCTATTTTTGTAAGCAGGTGCCCTACAGAACAAGGGAATACTTTCTAAAGTAATCGCAAGAGAACAAGGGAATACATTTTAAAAGGAATCGCAAGCAGGAGCCCACCTAAAGAACAAAGCGAATATTTTTCAAATGCGGCAAGCAAGAGTCCACCTGGAAAATGGACACATATTTCAAATTGAAGTGGTCGAACATCATCATCAAGGTAACAACAAGAATGTCGTGGGAAGAATACAAGATACAAGTTCAAGGCAATACAAGAGGAAGTTTGAAGACATAGATAGGATTTTGTAAATCATAGGGCATAGCCTAGGCTAGCTTCTTTTATGTTTACAATGGTGTAACAAGGGGGTCAGCAAGCAGTAACAACAGCATCAACAATGCGATCACAGCTCCTAGTAGTCCCAGCTACCAAACGCTTCTGAACTACACTAACCTGATTCCTGTTCAACCCAGGATATGTAGGCAATCTCTGAAGCAGGATGCGGTCAAACTTTTCAAAATGCTTCACACAGAATATGCGAACAGGCGAAAATCCCTCATTACCATTCACTTGTCTTTGCACAAAAACTCTTCGTGTTTCCAGGCAAAGAGGGGCATTTGTGAGCACGTGATTTTTGCCATACGAAAATAATTCCAAAAAATTTCAAATTAAATAATTTTATAATTTTTAGGAATTTTGTTACATTTTTGTGTTAATTGGTCACATAATAACTCGTATTAAAAATAAAAAAATATGCATATGCATTAGGATTTTTAATTTTTACATTTTTAGTATTAATTCATTTTGGAAACAAATTAAAAAAAATAAAAAAAATAGCATCTTAATGTTTTAATTGAAAATTACTATAAAATATATATTAAATAAATTCTACTAAAATTTAATTAGTTTAACAGTTTAATAAAATTTAAAAAAATTACAGAAACACAAAAGAAAATAATATAGAAATACAATAGAAAATACAATACAAGAATATATAGTACAAAATAAGAATTGGGCTAATTGGACTAATTTAGCCCCAAAACAATTAAAATTAATTCAGCCCAACTGATTACTAAACCCAACACATGCCCTAAAACCCGACCCGCCTGCCCCATTTACCTAAAATTATCGGAGCCTTCACATAATAGAGACACGCAAATTCCGTGTTTCTTTCATCCCCTTGATTGAGCCAAGCTTCAAGGCTATTTAAGAAGAAGACGACGCAGACGAGGAGATTCCGGAAAATTGGAGAGAAGATTTAGAGAGTGAAAATCGAAGAGAAAATCCAGAGAAAGAGCTAGGGTTCAATTTTGTTAGATTGAGCAAATTTTCGCTGATTCTAATTAGAATTGTGTAATAACATTTTTTCGATTTCGAAGCTTATATCTCATTTGGATTCTGGAACTCGGATTGAAGGTGTTATTGAATCTCTTGTCGACATTTTTGCTTCTACTGGTTCCTTTCATTCCCTGTGTGAGATTTTTTTGAATTGAATCCTTTTCTACTACTGGTGTTCTTTTCAATTCATGTTTGGATGTAAATGTTGTTAAAATTCTTTTCTGTGTGGTTCTATTGGATGATTCTTTGCAGCGATTGATTATCTTCGTCCGAACAGTTCATATAATAATTTTATCGATTTACTCTACTTAGGTGATTGCCTTGTTTGTCATTCTGCTTGATTTTTTATTCGGATTGATATTTTGATTTTATCTCAGTTCAATCGATATTAAGGAAGACACTACAGTTGATTTTTAGCTTCGATTTTGAATTCAAATATGAAATACATGATGAAATTTGGGCTGCTTCTTTAGTTCTATTTTTTCAAAACTGGAGCGACTTGAAACAGATTATTTTCGATCGTTAGAGAGTTTTTGTTTGAGTTTCGATCCTAGATTGTTATCGATTTTGTCTAACTCTTCATTGACTGGTTAGTATCATGGTTCACTAGTTTTTCTAGCCTCTATTTGATGTGTGTATCAGTTGGCTCTTTTGTTTCATGCTAAAGTGTATTTTAATCTCAACATTGTAAGAATTATATATATGTTGCATTCATGAGCAACTCTTTAGCATAGTTTTGTTTGTCTTCCGAGTTTGTACTTGAAATAGTGTTGAAATTAGCCATGAAACCTCGTTTGAGAAAAGAAGAAGAAGGAGAAGTCTATTCTCTGAAATCTCAACTGAAAAAATACAATGATAACCGCCTATATACAACTAAAATTAACTATGTAACTGTTTAATACTCTTAACTTTATACACATACACTTAGGCCCTAATTAACTTTACAATGTATCACATTTAGTCTCTAACTAGTTATAACTACAACTTCCAATACTCCCCCTCAAGTTGGTGGATGAAGAATGTTTAAGACACCTAGCTTGCCAAGCAAAAAATGATGTTGTCCTGATGCCAGTCCTTTTGTAAAGAGATCTGCCTGTTGCTCCTTTGTAGATACATACTGTGTAGTGATCAGCCCTCTTCTAATGTGTTCTCGAATGAAATGGCAATCAATTTTAATATGTTTTGTCCTTTCATGAAAGATAGGATTAGCAGTTATTTGCATTGCTTCTTTACTATCACAGAATAGTGTAACTGGTTTCATGATAGATACTCTTAATTCTGAAAATAAGCCAAGTATCCACACTAACTCTAAAACTGTTGTTGCCATACTTCGATACTCTGCCTCTACACTGATCCTCGATACAATATGCTGTTTCTTTGATTTCCAAGATATCAAAGATTCACCAAATTTAACTACATAGCCACTGACTCATCTTCTGGTCATTGGACAAGCTGCCCAATCTGAATCACAGAAGGCAGTTAAAACATCTGATTCACCCTTCTTAAATAGAATTCCCATACCTGGTGTAGATTTGAGATATCTCACTACTCTGATTGCAACTTCCATATGAGACTTCTTAGGCATTTGCATAAATTGACTCAGACTTTGCACTGCATAACTGATATCTGGCCTAGTAACAGTGAGATACAAAAGCTTCCCTATCAGTCTTTGATATCCTGTTGCATCTGTTAAAGGATCCTCTTCCCTTACTCCAACAGTTTTATCATACTCAACTGTTGTGAGTTTATGATTAACCTCCATAGGTGTTACAACAGGTTTAGCTCCACTCAAACCTAGTTCAGAAATCAACTCCAAAGAATATTTTATTTGATTAAGTAAGATCCCATGCTTAGATCTTAAAACTTCAATCCCTAGAAAATATTTTAATTCACCCAAGTCTTTAAGTTTGAACTGCTGATGTAAATATGCCTTAGCTTCATCAATCATTTCCTTGCTGCTCTCAGTTAACAGTAGATCAACCACATACACAAGTATGATTACAATGTCTAAACCAGACTTCTTTGTAAACATAGAATGATCAAAAGCACTTTGAACAAATCCTGCATTTATCAATGCTTCTGTTAGCTTAAGATTCCATTGCCTTGATGCTTGGTTAAGTCCATACAATGACTTTAACAGTTTACATACTTTCTGCTCCCCCTGTCTTTGGAAACCCTGTGGCAGATCCATATATACCTCTTCAAATAAATCTCCTTGAAGAAATACATTAAACACATCCATTTGATATAGTATCCAATCTTTTGAAGCTGCTAAAGCTATCACAGACCTCACTGTCACCATTTTTGCTACTGGTGAAAAGGTCTCATGATAATCTAACCCTTCCTGCTGATTGTATCCTTTTGCCACCAAACGAGCCTTGAATCTTTCTATTTCTCCATCAGCTTTGTATTTTATCTTGTATACCCATTTTGATCCAATGGAAGTTTTTCCAGGAGGTAAATCTACTATCTCCCATGTCTTGTTATCTTCTAAAGCTTGTATTTCCTGTTGCATAGCAGTGATCCACCTATGATCTTGAACAACCTCCTTAAAAGTATTAGGTTCTTTCAATACTGAAAAAACAGAAAGATAATTCTAGTACTTAGAAGACATTTTCTCATATGCAGGAAATTAGAAAGTGGATAACTACACTGTGAAGATTTCTGAAACTGCACCACATAGTCCTTCTGCCATATATGTGGATGTTTAACTCTCTAAGACTGTCTCCCATGTACATGTTGTCTATCAGAAGTCAATTCAACTCTTGAAGTTTCAGCATCAACAACATCAACATTATCCAGCTGAATAATATCATCATGAACTTCTGCATCATGCATATTCATTTCTATATCTTCTGTATCAGGATCAGCTACTTCATCAACTTCTTCATGATGAACAAGATCTGATTCATCAGGAATAGCAACTCTTGATTCTCCCTGTATGATATCTTGTTCAACAACTTCAGATGTAGAAGAGTCAAGTTGTAGAAAACTTGTCTTCAAACTGTCCTGCAGTCTTCTAAATGGAAATTCAGTTTCCCTGAATGAAACATCCCCGCTAACAAAGAAACACTTAGTAGTTAAATCATACAGTCTATATCCTTTTTGAGTAGTAGAATATTCCATATGTACAGCCTTCCGGCTCTAGCATCAAATTTGTCCTCTGTCATCAAATTAGTTGCATAACACAAGCAACCAAATACTCTCAAATGAGCTATAGAAGGTTCTCTACCATATAACATTGCAAAAGGGCTCTTTCCATCTAGAATCTTAGATGGTAATCTGTTAATAATGTATACTGCTGTTTGTACGCACTCCCCCCAAAAATAACTTGGGACATTACTCTGGAATCTCAAGGCTCTAGCAGTGTTTAATATATGTCTATGCTTCCTCTCAACAACACCATATTGTTGAGGAGTATATACACAACTGCTTTGATGTATAATCCCCTATGATCCTAAAAGATCATTCCACTGTTTATTAAAAAATTCTGTTCCATTGTCAGTTCTTATAGTTTTAACACAAGTATCAAACTGTGTCTTCACCATACATAGGAACTGTTTTAGAAAACCGAAAGTTTCACTCTTAGATTGCATCAGAAAAATACAAGTAGCTCTTGAAAAATCATCAACCACTGTAAGAAAATAATGCTTCCTGTCATGGGTTGCATTTTTATATGGTCCCCAAACATCCATATGAACAAGTTCAAAACACCTACTGCTTCTTTTAATACTGTCTGGAAAGCTCACTCTACATTGCTTTGCCAAAGGACAAATAATACATTTATTCTGTGTCTCATAATCTACTTTACTTTTTAAGAAAGAAACATTTTTCATAATTGGAATGCTGGCATGCCCTAGTCTCATGTGCCATAATTCTCCTGTGTCTTCTGCTGCTCCATTTCTGTTTACACTAGCTGCTAGTTGTCTGACTCCTTTGCCTTTCAACACATATAAACCTTCATTTTCCTTACCAATCGCCTTCACTCTGCCATTGTAAAGATCCTGAAACACACATAGTTCATGTAAAAATATAGCTGCATAACTCAGAACTCTAGTCAATTTGGATACTGACATCAAATTGAACTTAAAATCTGGCACATAAAGAACATTTTCCAGCTTGTCAAAGTCTGATAAAAAAGAACTTCCAATGTGTTCTATTTTTGCATAACCACCATTAGGAAGTGTAACCTTTTCTCTTCTTTTATCAGTCACTTTACTCACATTACTCATCAAATTTACATTAGATGATATGTGATGTGTAGCTCCTGAATCCACAATCCAAACATCTTTCAAGTTTTCCAGATGTTCTACATTATATGACAATGCTATCCATCTATCTTTCAACTTGTTTAAACCCTCTACATTACAAGATAATGCAATACCATTACCTGCACTATTAGCCATTGTAATCTCATTTGATGACTCCTTGTTGTTGAGTAATCCAAGTATCTGTTGATATTGAGCTTTGTAAAAAAATAGTCTCCTTTTGGCTTTGTTGCTGGTTGTGTAGAATGACTTGACATTCCTTCAACATAATTGGCTGCAATCAATGTTCCTCTATGCTGATAAGATTTTCTTCCCTTAAAATCTTCTGGATAGCCAATAATTTTGAAACAATTTTCTCTAGTGTGACCTTTCATACGACAATGATCACATTGTAGAAATTGCTTCATTCCTCTATATCCCTGTCCTCTGCCAACCTGCATAGCTAATGGATCTATTTTTTCATTCACAGAAACATTTCCCATTGATTGTTGACTTTCATCTTGAATAATCAAAGCATATGCTTGATTAAGTGTCGGCTCCGTAGTTTTCATCAAAAGCTGTCTACGAGCTTGCTTCATAAGTATCATTTAAACCATCTAGAAATTGCATTACTCTTTGTTGATGTAAATGAACCATATGTTCTTTAGATCTAGGGCAACCACAATCCGGAAATGGTACTATTACATCATATTCAGCCCATAACTCCTTCAATTTAGTAAAATACACTGACACAGAATCCGATCCCTGCGATAGTCTAGAGATTGATCTATGTAATTGAAAAATTCGAACTCTATTTACCTTATCAAAATGTTCTTTCAAATCCTCCCAAACTGCATGTGCATCTGATGCATATATGATTCCACTTATCAATTCCTTTGAAACTGAATTCATTATCCAGGAATGTACTATCGCATTACAAGTCTCCCATTCCTCAAGCAGAGCATCCTTGTACATCTCCTTAGTACATTTTCCTGTTATGAACCCTAGCTTCCTTTTGGCCTTAAGCGCGAGCTTCATCGATCTACTCCAAAGTCCATAATTCTCCGATCCCGTAAGCTGAATTGGTATTAAAACTAGTCCAGGTGTATCAGAAGACTGAAGAAAAAGAGGATGAGTGTGATCTATTTTTTCCGCCATTGATGCAGAAATCTCGAGCTCAAAGCTTTACTGGAAAATGAAAAATTGAAATTGGTTGAGATCAATTCAATGTCGAGAACTAGACCTTCACGGCGAAGCTTTCATGCATCAATTTCCATGGCTCTGATACCATGTTGAAATTAGCCATGAAACCTCGTTTGAAAGAAGAAGAAGAAGGAGAAGTCTATTCTCTGAAATCTCAACTGAAAAAATACAGTGATAACCGCCTATATACAACTAAAACTAACTATGTAACTATTTAATACTCTTAACTTTATACACATACACTTAGGCCCTAATTAACTTTACAATGTATCACATTTAGTCCCTAAATAGTTATAACTACAACTTCCAATAAATAGGTTGGTTAATGGTCCAGTTGATCTTCAAAAGCATGCTCTTCCCTCTTCTAACTCTGAAGTTAACCAAGACTGAAGCGTTTAGGTTATAGTTGAGTTTTCGGATCAGATCCATTCATCTGTGGCTTATTGATACTGCGATCACTCTGTTCCTATTAGTTTGTGGTGTCATGCGCTAATTTGCATCCCTGTTCCATGTTTGAATTCATTTTAGTTTTTGCATTCTAAAGTCGTTTTGTGTACGTTTTTGTACATTCCCAGGAGGAAATCTGACATTTTTGAAATCATTTACTCTCAGTTAATAGCCTAAATCCTTTTGAATCCTGTTATCAATGAGTTAATATTTGTGAATCAAATCTGGAATTAAATAGTCAATCCATTGAGAGTTGTCTTCATGATTCTTCTTACTTCTTAAACGAAAGGTCTGCTAGAAGGTTTAGGGTCATTTTTGCACGTCTATCTCTAGCTATAGATTATGGTTCTGTTTATGCAGGCAATAACAGTTATCTCAAATAAGTTTTAGTTGTAGTTAGATGTATCATGATTTCCAATCTAGATGTTGAGAAGTGATTTGCTGATTTGGGCTCTAGTAATCTGTTTGTACTATTCAATTTATGGTCCTCCGCACGTTCAGTAGTGCTATAACACCTGTTAATTTAGCGGCATACTGTTTGACCAATCAAAATAAGGAATTTAAATTCAAAAACTAATGGCTAGAAGTATAATGGTTCCCAAATAATGTTAAATATAGGGAGTTAATTCATGATTATAAAAATTGGACTTCTAATTAGGTAGCGGGGTCAAGCTAAAAGGTATCCCCTTTTGCTTGAGTTTGTACTTGAATTGGAAGTTCGAATTTATATTCATGATTTAATTGACTTTTAGAGACAAAAGAAAAAAAAATAGACAATTAGGATACGTTATCTTGGAATTAATAAACATAATGAGGCGAGCCTCGCCAAATAAGAATACAATCGCGGGGCCCTCATTAATTACCTAATAAAAAAACATAGAAATTCGGGACAGGCCGTTTAGCAAATTTCACGGCCTTCCCAAAAGATATAACACGTTAGCCTCTTTAGGCGCGATTTTAAATAATCTTACCTTTCTAATACGGGTGTGCATTTCATGCAACCCAAATCCAAATCCGAAAACGTCGAATGAGATATGTCAAGGATCCGGGTGCATTTCATGTGATGTGATCCGAAAACATGTCCTTAAACGACATTCACTTTCTTAAAATAAAATAATTTGACAAATAGCGGTAATTAATTCTAAAATGCACAAATAGGATAATATGTTTTAAAATCAAGTACTTTAGCCAAATATGGACAGTTGAGCGACCGTGCTGGAACTACGAAACTCGGGAATGCCTACACCTTCTCTCGGGTTAACAGAATTCCTTACTCGGATTTCTGGTTCGCGATTGTTAAACAGAGTCAAATCCTTCCTCGATTCGGGATTCAAAACGGTGACTTGGGACACCGTAAAATCTCCCAAGTGGCGACTCTGATTTTTAAATACAAATGAATCCCGTTTCGATTGTCCATAAAGTGGAAAAACTCCTTTATTACTATATCACTTCCTAGGGTATAGTAAAAGCCGATAAAGCTTTAGAAAAAAAGAGGCGTGACAATATTTACTTGGTGGGAGACTTAAGAGAGGTGTAGGCCTTTTGATGCAGCGCCCCTCACCTGGCAGTAGTTATCTGTTTTCTTTCTGGAGAAGTATGTGTTGTACTCCCAATGAGAGGAACTTTGCAGGAAGTTCGAGCAGTTGCATCAGGATGATATGACCGTGATGTAGTATGAGATGAGATTCTATGGTTTAGCGCGTCATACTATATGGTTGGTTCACACGGACAAAGAGAGGATCAAGAGGTTCGAGGATGGCCTCTCACATTAGTTACAGATTCATATGACTAGAGAGAGGGTATTTAGTGCTTCTTTTGAGGAGGTTTCTTAACATTGCTCGGGACATAGAATCGATTCGCCATTAGGAACGAGTAGAGAGTGAGGCGAAGAGACCTCGTGGATCAGGTAATTTTGGGGGTTCTCCTGATGGGTGCCAGTTCCATCATGACCGAGGTCGTCCATTTAGACATGCTCAGTCATCTGGCCCAGTTCACTATGAGGCATCATCAGGCCATGGTTCTCATAGTTCTCATTAGGGCCATTCATCACTTAGTGCCCTACCAGCCCAGAGTCCGTCCCGTGCTTCATCAGCTCAGGGCTTCCCCATGACACGTTCTTCTACCAGTCATCCCAGTGCTAGAGGTTCCCTTCAGTCCCCGTATCCAACACTAGGGGTTGTTTTGAGTGTGGGGAGTTAGGGCATATGCGGAGGTGTTGATACCCAATTTTTCCCTATGTATATTTTAATATAGAAATTACCTTCAAATAGCATATGTATGCATATATAGGCATATCCAAATAGCTTATTATCTTTTCTTAATTTTTTTTAAAAAAAAATTAAACCAATTTATTACCATGTTTTATGCATAAAAGACCAATAACAATTACCAAATTATCATTTTTTGGTGATTCATCTGTTGGACTCTCATATTTATACTAAATATAGCTGAGATAATTTTTTCCGTATTTTTTACAAATTCATTTGGTATTTTAAGCTAAATTGCATATAATTGCAATATTAGCACTTTTTAAGATTTAATCGCGCTTATATTTATAAAAAATTAAGTCTAATATTTTTAATTTGATGACTATATGTTATAAACCATTTTCATACTCTTAATTTGTTTTTAGAATTTAATTTTCTATTTTTTATAAAATAAATGGGAAAATTGGTTACTTAAAACCTAGCCCAATTAACTTTCAATTATAGCCCAAATTGAACCCAATCGAACTCAATCGAATCCTTCCCAATTTCAATTTGAACCGACCCAAACCCTGTTCAACTAAACCGCCCTACTTATTTGTTTAATTCAGGCCGTTGATCTGAATGATCAACAACTAATAATCGCCCTTTCCTAATTAAACTCAACGACCCCCCAAACCCTTTTCATTCCTTAGAACACATTGCCTCTGAAATCCCTCTTCGCCCAAATCCTCTCTACAACACTCTCAAACCATAATCCGCCCTAACACATGGCCTTCCAAGGTAGCCTTCCATGGCTCCTTTGTGTTTATCCTTATGATTTCAAGGCTAGACCATGAAGACCTATGGTTTAGCCTTTGTTCGATTTTAGTTCATGGCCCTTCTTCATTCATCTTTGGATATTCTCCGGCCAGCTATGGACATTTGAGTCGGATCTTTGATTCTATTTGTTAGATCGATAGCATTCAAGACCTTTCTCGTTGCTTTTGGGTTCTTCTGAAACCCTAATCTTAATGTTCTTTCGACTTCTTTCAGACCTGCTTCAAATTTATGTTTTCTTTGAACCTCTAAGCATTTTCTCGAAGTTTCTTTAAAAAAATCGTGCTTTCAAAAATCTTTATATTTTTCCATTAGTTTTTCTATTAAGTTATTTTTAATCACTTCTCTGATTTTTGACATGTTTTGCTATGTTTGCGCTATCTGAGTTTGCTTGATAAAAGCCCTAATTTCTTTTGACTATTTGTTAGAGGAATGCTTTTGTAGTTGAGTTTTGTTTGATTTGTTTATTTATTATCTTTTAAACACTAATATTGTTGAAACACTCTATATTCTTGGGTCTGAAACTGTTCGTTTAAGTACTTGACTCAATTTGATGTACTTTATTTCAGAATCTATCTTTCCTCTATGTTATTCCTCGGATTCTAGGATTCTATTATCTTCAAAACTCGATTAGGATTAAAACCCTAATTTTTCAAAGGGTTTTCCCTACTTGTTTCTATGAGACCTTTGCATGCTTTTGATGTTCTATGTTTTCTTCACTATTGATTCAATATGACTTGACCTCCTGGACTATCATGTTTCGAATGTTTCTATCTACTGAAGTTTGTGCTACTATTGCGTGTTATTTCTTCTGCCGATATGTTTTGGGCCTCGCATGTATAGTGTTTGCGTACTCTATTTATATGTTGAGATTCCCTCTTTGATCGATCTCCAATCTTGTGACTGATTTCAAGCCCTTCCTTTGCGAAATTCTGATTTCACTCATCTGTTAAGTTTAATTGATTCTTTTCCTTGTTTTGCCTTACTAAATCATTTCCCAAAATAAAGATATTCTTGTACTTAGACTTGATTACCTACTCAATCATTTACTACTTCTTTTATGGAAACTATCATTTTGCTTACAAATTGATTTCTTTCCTTATTTTTGAACTCGTCACTGCCTGTTAAGCAAGTGATCCTTTAATTAAGGCAACCACTTATATAATTGATTCTGAATTGTGATTGTTTCCACGTTTGTAGCTTATCACTTCTCTTTTACTCATTTTCAAAAGGATATAAGTACCTTGTACTTCTCTTATTTCAAACACACGAACTAATGGAGTTCAGAACACAGAACTCACTCTAAAAAACTCTCTTTCTCTCTTGGCCCTATTATTCCTTGTATTGCTACCTTGTATAGCCAGCTGAAATCCAAAGCTAGGATGTGGAAAATTTGCTTTCTTTGTTTCAGAATTTGCTTCTTTACTGGTATGTTCTAATTAATCTTCAGCATTAATAAAAACATGTTTATTTACTGCACTCTTACCTGTTTTCTGCCTGCGTTTGATTGAGTTTCATTCCTAAGCAAGTTATAATCCCCTCTTTTTTTTTTTTGGAAATTGTGATTCCCTTATGTATGAATTCTATCAATCATTTATGAATCCCAAACCCTACATCCCCTATGTGTTTGGTATCTTTGGGTGGTTTGGGGAATGACAATATTGGAAATTGCTATGCACGACCCAAATCTGATTCCCTGGGATCATAACCTCTATATCCTGTGTGTTTTGGCTGGTTTATGGGCATGCTAGCTTCACTTATTGTTGTGCATGACCAGACATGATCCTTCTCAGGGTCACATGCCATCTGCAATGTATTTCCACACCCATTCCCCTTGGTGCAGTTGATGATATTGCATAATTTTAGCTATTGTTTTCAAACTACCCTTATCCCATACTGCTTTTAATCCAGTTTTAAACAACTTTCTACTATTGTACTTCCACTCTACTCTTAGACTTAGGTTCTGCCATCATGTGTGAGCCCTGCTTTAGGACCCATGAGCTCCCTCTAAACTTAGACACATCAAGGCTGGCCCTTCCACACTGCACTCATCTCTATCTGGTTTTGCAACTTGGGTCCGGGGACTCCTTGAGACCCTTAATGAACTTTGACACACTCAAGTCTGAGAAAGGCTTGATATAATGGCATCTTAAGGTAGTTTATTCCATAGCTAAGGGAGGAACAAGTAATCAGGCTTCCTTAGGTTGTATTTTTATTTATTTTGATATAATTTTGTATCCCCGGTTTGTAATAATTTGTAATAAATAATTGGGGCTGGCTAGTAATAAGGGGTTGGGTAATTATGTATGTTCAAGGGTAGAAAATATGCCTATAGGATTATTTTAATTCTGCATATTCAAATTGAATTTGGAAACCATTTCTATAGGACTTAGTTCAAATCCTGCTTTGTTTAACTTCACATCGGGATAACGTGCCTATAGGAATTATCTAATCTTCTTCACGTTTGTTACCATTTAGATATCACGTTTTTGGGCCCAATTGGTTATAATCTAGCATCATGTTAAAATCAGTATAATATATAGAAATCATGCCTATAGGAATTCCCAAGTAAAAACATGCCTATTTCCATTTTCTACTAGATATTATACCTATAAGGTTTAACATCGTTCATTTAGATATCATGCCTATAGGGTTCAAAATTCACTAATTTAGATAGCATATCTATAAATGTTTAAAATTAGAAGTTAGATGATATGTCTATAAAGGTTTAGAATCACTAATCGTAGATATCATGTTCATAGGGATAAAAATCAGCATTAACGGGTATCCTCATCTGCATAAACTGAAACTAGTCTAATTTTTAAATATGTCTACTCTAAAACCAGTGTTTTAAGTAACTTAATCTCTTCTTGTTAATTCGATTTAGCATTCATGCCTATAGAATCTCAAATCATTCGGTTAAGTTGTTACTACTTTGCTACCTTCAGAATCAGTAATAGATACCATGTTCCTAAGATCTCACCTAAACACTTAGGCAATCCTTAGGTGATAATATTGATAAAAATGAACCCGCCACTATTAATTGTTAATTGCTACGACCAACAGGCGGGCCTGATTCGTGTTTCCTAACTAAGTCATGGAATAGGCCAGGCGTGCTGCAACAACAATGATCTCCCTTCCCTCAAGTATTTTTCTAGAGTCAGACTTTACTTGTTGTTTGAGTCATGATATTAGATTACTTTGTTTGAGGAGGTATATTTGAGCCCTCAGTGTTTATTTCCTACTCCTTAAATATGCATTTTTTGTGTGTTTTACATGCCGCCTTAGATCTTTCACCTTTAAAACTCCAAGTCAGCCAATATCGCTCCCTTTAGGAATAGTCGGCCTAAATGCCTCCGAGACTGATAGGAATGGGATGGGTAATAGCATGCAATAGTGGTCGAGACCAATCCGCACTTTAGCACCTTAAACGGGGTAGGAAAGGGTAAATATTGTGAGGCACGTGAAAGATTTTTACTATAAACCACGGTTCGAACCCTTTTGGACTAAACCATGCATTGAAAAGTCAAGAAACTATGTTTTTCAGAAAAGTGCAATTCTGCGGTCGAGAATGCGATCGTGTATCAATTATGCGGACCTCCTTTCTACCGTAGAGCGAGTCAATATGTTGGCCAAATTTGAAGTCAACTTGCGGTCAATTATGTGATCGCATAACCAAAATGCGAACCGTATAGTCATCGCATAATTTCCTAGGGAATTTGTGAGGGGCAGTTCTGCGGTCATTATACGACCGCAGAACATAAATACGAACCGCATTTATACTGCAAACCCAGTCAGTGTGACTAGTTTTTGGGAGCATTTTTGTGGTCTATTCTGCGGACTACATTTTGACATTGCGATCGCAAATGCGACCGTAAATTTGAGTCAGGCTCTTATTTTCTAAATTTTGAAATCCGACCCTACCCTGTTAAAACCCCCCACAATAGGCCATTTTTTGTTTTTTTCACAACATAGAGAGAGAGAGAGAGAGAGAGAGAGAGAGAGAGAGAGAGAGAGAGAGAGAGTTCTACAGTGAGAAGGAGTAACATTCATCAAGCTCTCTCTAAATCCATGCCCAAATCCTTGAAGATTGTTAATTGAGGCTACTAGATCTTCATCCTAATTGGGTAAGTAACTGTACCCTCATTAATAATTTCAAACATTTATGTTAAAGTAAGTAATTAGCAAGTGGGTACATGGGTATAAGGCTAGAAATCTTGCATGCATAAGTAACAATGGGGTATGGGGTCAAAAGATGGTAATTGGGGTAGAAAGTGATAAAATCTCTCACAAAAGGAACCAAAAACCATAATGTACACCTAGTATTTGACAATATGCTCAAATGAGCTAGAATCTTAGTCGTATCTCTAATTCTTGGATAAATTCATGGCTCTCATAAAATAGATCGAAGTTGCTAGGGAATTCCGAAATTTATTGTAAGGAATTAAGGGATACTCCAATGAGGTATGTAAGGCTAACCTTTTTCTTTTTAGTGTTGAATTCTTAGTGTTCAAATGGTGGGCTTGAAATTTCAAATTGATTCTACTTGATTGATTGCATTAATGTGTTAGTGACATACTTTTGTTCCACATTGTTCTATGCGTTTATTTGACATCATTATAATTGATAAGGTGATCATGTCTTTCAAGTGTTCATTATTTTTTTAAGCATGTTCATGCCTTGTATGATAGCCCTTGACAAATGAATGATGGAACTACATGAAAAATTGATAAAGGGAAGACTTGTGTTGTGTTGATGTATCTAAGTGACAAGGAACAAATAAATGAAAAGAGGTATTGTACCAGGTGTGGGAAAATAATGGAAGGAAATAAGAACTAAAGAGTAATTAAAATAGGTTATGTCCCAAGTGAGATGGATTAGCCGATCGAGCCAAAATCGGACGCCATGTTGTACACATGGTGGCATTTATATTGGGTTCCGGAACATTATTGTGAATATGGATATGTTTCACTTGCGATGGCTTAGCCAGTCGGGCCGAGACCGGAATCCATGTTAACAAACCCATTGTGGCATATATGTTAAAGATATGGTATTTGGCACTAAAGAATATTAACCTAAAAGAACGGAAAGACTTAATCAAAAATCATGTGAAAATTATTTGGTGCTCCTCCTTGAACTTCTGTGATGTAATTGTTGATAATGTAACTATCTTCCATTGGTTCACAGTTCATCCTATTAAAAATTGTATTTGCCATAAATAATAGTACTATTAAATAGTACTAACGACCCTTTTCTCGGGGGAGCTACATCTTTGAATTGATGTAGGTGATTCTGTTATTGATAGTGTCGATCGCAGATAGTAGTGCAGCTTGTTCTTTTCATAGCTGTCTCAGTGAGCCCTCATTCCTCCCATGGGTTTACAGCTCTTCTTTGTGTAAATTATTACATTTTGAGGTATGGCCGAGGCCTTATCGCCAGCATCATCATTTTGGTATCCTGTATCCTTAGAGGCTCCGTAGACATTTCTGTGGGTCATGTATGGGTGCTGGGGTGGTCTAAGAATCACGTTGTATTTTGAAAATTTTCGTTTTAGACTGTCAACTGTAAGTACTTTTGGGAGCTAAACTATGGCATGTACTAAACTATGATTGTATGGAAATCTTAGAAGTTTAAACTACGGCTTAATGTTGTGTTATAAAATAAGACATCCACGATCAAATGTACAACCTCTTTTATCCTTCAATTACACTAAACAGAATCGGGTCCATAATTTTATTGAGTCGAGTAAGAAGTGTTCAGGTAAGACTTTCTCGATCGAGTTTTCCTCGGTCACGAGCCGGTCGTGCTCCCTGACATCGAGGCGTGACAACTATGGATATGATGACCGGTGCACTATTACCAAGTGTAGCCCCTCTTATGAGGAGTGGTTACAAGGTATTCCATTGATGTGATCCATATTTTAAATAAACTTAGGATCCCCTTTTCCTTATTGCCTTTTCTTTTTAAAGCATTATAATCCTTCTTTTCAAAATCAGCATTTTAATTGTTATTTCAAACTTTGTTTACTTTCAAACAATTGCGTATTAAAATCCCCTCTTATTTGAGCCTTATATATTTATATGTTGATTGAACCAAATTCACAAAGAACTATCTGGCCGGGAAGCACACTAGTGGATTTTGAGGGGTGCCTAACACCTTCCCCTTAGGATAATTTCAAGCCCTTACCCTATCTCTGGTTATCAAGCAAACTTAGAAATAAACCTTGAAGAATCCTAATGCACCATAAATCGTTAGGTGGCGACTCTTCATAAAATGCAAATCCCGGTTCCCAAATGGAATGAGTTAACTTATACCCAAATGTCATTAACCCGATTCTGCCGACGAGATGAGGGAAAAAAGGGGGTGCGACAGCATGGCGACACTGCTGGAGATATTAGGCTTTTACCATTTCATATTATTCTTGTGAATTTGTACCTTCCTTTTATATGAAATTACTTTTTTAAATTCTTCTTTTTAAGAATTTAATTCCTTTTACAAGGCAAAACTAACTTATTTCCTTTGTTTCTTTTCTTTTGTTGCTACTTTAAATTATAAATTGTTATATTTACTGCTTTCTTAACATGTAAATAAATGCTTTTTAATTATTGTATAATCATGCTCAACAACGTATTCCACTCGTGCCAAACAAATACCACAGCAACGCTTATAATGAGTGGTTGCGCTCTTCCTATATTATTACCCCCTAATTTCGAAATGGCATATTTACAGTAAAACCAGTCGATCAATAGTGTAGTCGACAGTTTCGTGCCTTTCCCCCTTGAGTTATCCGCTCAAGGGTACCAGTCAAACTCCATAAAAACTTTATTTTGTTTTAACTACGAATGTATCATGATCAAACCTAGTTGGGTCAGTTATGTTGTCCACATAATGATCCTTTAAGATAGCCTTGTCCAAAGTCCATTGGGTTTCCCTCTACCCAAATGAACATCACCACGTTCTGTGCATTTATTTGGAGGACTAAAATGCATCATATTAATTGTTGGTATTTAATAGTCGAATCGGGTGGGTGGTAAGGGAGTAACCCTATTTGCCTTGCAGAAATATAAGGCATAAAGTCCCGAGATTCGGCATGGTCACCAACATCCAAGGCTGCTAAGTTGGTGGAAAGATCTTCACTCCAGTGATCAAACTCTCGTCCAAAAATACCAGGGAAACCTACCATCCCTTTTGGAAATCCAACCCAACAACAAGATCATAGAGACTGTTATACTAGTCTAGGACTGTGAAAAGGTTGTATTACACTTTGGGGATATTGAAATAAAAACCTTGCTAGAGGAGATAGGAGGATTAGATGGTCTTGTGTGGGAGACGACGGGTCTACTAATGCCTGAGAACCGCAAGGGCAGGGGTTCCCTAAAAAAGATGGGTATAAATAAGAATCTAGAATTGACATGTCTGATGGAATCCTACATTCCTTTTGACTATTTATATGAAAGGTACGGTCACAGCAAATCCTACCGTACCTACCTTGACGAGTTTGGCATCACATCCTTGGGGCACATTCACCGAAGGGTCTTCGTATTCATGTTTTGTGTCCTAGGGTTGATCATGTTTCCAACAAAGAAATCAAGGATCCACACTAGGCTAGCCATGGTAACTAAAACCCTTATGGAAGTGATTGGCGGGAAACCATTCAGCATTGTGCCAATGATAATTGCAGACATATACCGAGCTTTGGAGAAGTGTCAACAGGGTGCAAAACACTTTGAGGGCTGCAATTTGCTACTTCAACTCTGGCTTATGGAGCATCTCCAAAGGAGTGAATACCGACAAGAGATTCAGCGAATAAACTGGGATGACCACATCACTTTCTATCATCCAAAGTGAATGAATTACATGCCCAACATGTTCGCTCAGCGAAAAAATGCTAAAGGATGGGTAGAGCTATTTGATAACCTAATCGACGAATAGGTCCAGTGGATTTTCGAGTGGTTTCCGACCGAAGAATTTAACACCCGATTCTAGAAATGCACCTTTTTTGATACTGAACGGTCTGATGGGAACATATCCTTACGTACCTCTTCGGGTTATAAGACAAGTCGGTATGAAGCAAGTCATACCCATGGTCAACAAGATGAGTCATTTTGAGCTGACTTCCAGGATAAAGACAGTCCTTACAAATGCCAAGCTTAACACATGTGGCATTTCAAGATCATAATGGGGAGAGATACTATCGAGCCAGACACATGCTTGTTGCGCTGCTTTCTACTCATGGTGGTTGGAAAACAATCATGATAGTTTAAGTTAGCCAGGGTTTGCTCAAGGTCACAGAACTATATATGTAAGGGCTGAGGCATAGGTCAAATACAACCAATTGCTCAAAAGGATCCACGAGTGTGAAAGCGAGAACCGCAAAATACAAGAGTCCAACCTAAATCTAATTGAGGAATGGAAGGACATGGCTGTCAGTGCCATCAAGTTACTGGGATACTTGGAGCGGGGCATAATGGAGCTGGAGAGAAAGTTTCTCAAAAGGGTCCAATATTGCCAAAATGTTGAAGGAGCCGAAGGCGGACACCTAGCCAGGGCCTACCTATTGCTGGGACTTCGCGAGTTAGGAAAGCTGTTTGACGAAGCCAAGGATGTCGAATGTGGGGAAGGTCCTTCCGGGACAAAGTAGATAGGAGTCTTTCTTTTCACTATATGTAATAAGGCCGATGGCCTTTAGTGATTTCTATTTCCTATTTATTTAAGTGTGAGTTTGGGATTCGTGAGGCATTTAAGATCCTAAGTTCTCCAAATTAACTTGTCTCTAGGCCTTCATCGGGCACAACGAGGCTCCCAAATTAGGACACGATTTATATTTATGCACTATGTGTTTAAATATTGCCATACTTTTTATATCCTCACTAACTTGGTTACCTTTTTGTTTTATTATTGTTGCTACCCCCCTTCCCAAAGGTTAGTTCGTGCACTCTGGAAACATCACTCTATTCCACAAGATCTGAGGGCCCTCCACCCACTCCTTCTCTAAGTCCGGTTAAGAACGAGAACAAGGGTAAAATGGAAGATTTGAATGTCAGAAAACAAATCACAACATTAGAGGCCATTGATGGCCAAGGTATTCGGGTTCCCAATGAAAATGTGTCACAATTCGATAAAAAATTATTGAAGTTTCAAGAAGAGCTTGATCAGGTTCGGAACCTGGCCAACCTATCCTTCTCCCTCAGCACCCCAGACACCATCTTCCCCAAAGGCAAAAATCCCACACCTCCACAAATCATCCCACTGTTCCAACAAAGAATCAATGCAACACTTGCCATACTCCAAAAAACCCTTCATTACTCGTCCCCGTACCATAAAATTTTGCAAATGACCGCTTCCACACCTACAACAATCCCATTTACATAGAAACCATACCACTCCCTACCCAACCCATATCTTGCACCACTGAGATCGAGGAGAAGGATCTACTTATCAGAAACTTGGCTGAAGAGCTTAAGAAATTAACCAGTTGAATCCAATGTATGGAAGGAAGTAAAGGTATTGAAGGGTTAAACTATGAAGAGCTATGCATATAGCCAGACGTTGAACTGCCAGAAGGATACAAACCTCCCAAATTTGAGATATTTGACGGTACAGACTATCCAAGGTTCCATCTAAGAACATACTGCGACAAACTAGTCGGGGTAGGAAAGGACAAAAGGATCCATATGAAGCAATTCATGAGAAGTCTAAAGGGAGATGCATTATCCTGATAAATTAGTCAGGATCCTAAGAAATGGGCAAGTTGGGTAGGTATGGGATCTAATTTCATGGAAAAATTCAGATTTAACACAAAAATGCATTGGATGTATTCTACATTCAGAATTTGAAAAAGAAGCCAACAACAACATTTCGTGAGTATGCTACTCGCTGGAGGTCGGAAGCTGCTAAGATCAGACCTTCCTTAGATGAGGAACAAATGAACAAATTCTTTGTTCAGGCTCAGGACCCAAAGTATTATTAATGGCTAATTTTGATAAAAAATTATAAGTTTTCCGACATCATCAATTTGGGGGAACGAATTGAAGAAGGTATAAAAAGCGGCATGGTTACAAACTTTGAGGCCTTACAAGCCACAAATAAGACCTTGTAGTCTGGTGGTGTTTCTAAAAAGAAGGATGTATGGGCTATGATAGTTTCACAAAGGACCAAATCCCCTCTCAAATACCAAACCTACCCAATATCTCCACTCACATATCAGTCAGTCCCAAATTACCAATGTCACGATCCCAATCCCGGTCATGACGACGCCCAACACAACTGCTAGGCAAGTCTAACCATTTACAGTCTCATCCCGAGCATAAAGCTCAAAACCAATTAATTAAATATTATTATCAACAATAAAGCTAAAATCTTAACTGATAGATAGAAGCTAAACTGAATAATCTCCCAAAGACTTGGGGGGTCATGAGTCTATAGTCTCTAAAACAAACTGGATAACAATATCTTAACAAAAATACACAAGTCTGGGAATGTATATATAAATAAAACTGAAATAGGAAGAGTAGTCCGGTCCTGCGAACGTCAAGCAGCTACCTCAACAACTCTGATAAACTCTCGAGACAAAGACTGCTCAACTAAGCCTCCGGTGCACCTGAATCTGCACACAACGTGCAGGGAGTAGGGTGGGTACTACCAACTCAGTGAGTAATAAGCATATAAAATGTCTGAAGATGAGATATCCACGAAATGCCACAAAGTAAAGCTAAAACTAATAGTCCAACACCTTACTATGAACCAACGGCAACAGGTAACAACAGTTAGAACAAGTAAATAACAATGCATGAATGACATACAATGCAATGTGCATGACCGCTACGGTGTGTAGCCCGATCTATTTAACATCGACGGCGCTCACTGGGGGTGTGTACAGACTCCATAGGGGCTCCTTCAGCCCAAGCACAATATAATCATAACATTTGTTGCGGCGTGCAGCCCGATCCATACTCAGTCCACCGTATGCATATGAGTAACGTAATAGATTCAATTAATTTTCTAGTTTCCAATTTATTAAGAAGAATATACTTTAGATATTTAACTTCACAAAAAGTGTCTTAGCATTTCATAACAGTGATTAAACACAGGAGTGAGATCAATGATTATACAAAGCATGCTACAGATCGGCACAAGGCCCCAAACATGGCAATAAGCCTAGATATATACAACATAGGGTGCGTATCAGTCGCAATATAGAAACATTCTTGTTCGGGATGGACCAATTCACAATCCCCAGTCATAAACAATCCTACACCTGTCATGGGGTGCGAGTCACACCCTAATATAGCATAACAATGTGATAAACCAGGGTTTCAAACCCTCAGGCCATCATCTATACAAACTACTCACCTTTAACCGGCCGTGCACTGGTCCGCAATGCTTTTTCCTTTTGTTTTGACCTCTTCGCACATCGAATATAGTCAAAATCACAACGAATACATAAATATGGATTAAAGAAAAATAACCCAATCAAAAATACTAGAAAAGTACTAAAATTCACGAAGTTGCTAAAACCCGAGCCCCAGGCCCACTTCTCGAAAACATTCGAAAACCATACCAACGGATTCCTCGTCTCACCATGAGTCTGTACATATAAAGAACAACAAAATCGAAGTTCGTTTGTCCCCTCAAATCGACCCGTAAAGGTATCATAATTTCAGGCCCCAAAATCCTATTTTTCTACTGTTTTTTCATGAATTAAACACTGGGATTATGGTCTATAATCACCCATAAATGAGTTTTAATAATCAAATCACTTACTTCTTCCCGTTCAAAAATTGGAAGAAAACTCGACTTGCTCATTATAGGTATACTGTTCATGAATTTTACTGCTCCCAATGGATTCCTTGTGAAAGTATAATGAATTTAGGCTTTTGAATCACTCAATTTTACCTTATAATGAATGAGATATATAGGTTTTAAAATTTGCAAATAGTGCAGGTTTTTAATACGCCGTCAGGGGCAATTTTGTCATTAACCTGAAATTCTGGGCAACCTTGGTAAAATGGCCATAAAATCCTCATACGATGTCTAAATTCGATGATTCTTTTTGCTACGGGTCCATAATTACGATATTGATCTAATGCTTCATTTAAAAATGTAATCGAATCTCTTTTTTTAAATATGATATCATTTATGCTTGAAGAAACGATGTCGATGCATAAGAAAAATGAGCACAACGCAACCCAAACCTATCTAAAACTCACCCAAGCTCCTCGGCACTGCATACGAACATACTAAGATCTCGCTTATGATCATGCAAACTTAGTTGCACTCTCAAAACACCAAAACTAACATCAAAACACCAAATTTACATCGGATCCAAGCCTAAGTTCTTCTAAAATTTCTGAAACACGCGAAACCCAACCAAATCACCTCCGAATAACCTGAAACTTTACACGCATATTCAAAATCACCTAACGGAGTTATTGCAACTCTTGAAATTCCATTCCGACCCCCAGATCAAAATCTCACTCACCTACCAACTGGAATTCGCCAAAATTCAAACTTAGCCAATTCAAGCCAAATTCTACACCGGACCTCAAATTTTACATTATAATGAATGAGATATATAGGTTTTAAAATTTGCAAATAGTGCAGGTTTTTAATACGCCGTCAGGGCGAATTTCATCATTAACCTGAAATTCTTGGCAACCTTAGTAAAATGGCCATAAAATCCTCATACTATGTCTAAATTCGATGATTCTTTTTGCTACGGATCCTGTAATTACGATACTGATCTAATGCTTCATTTAAAACAGTAATTGAAGCTCATTTGTTCAATATGATATCATTTATGCTTGAATAAACGATGTCAATGCATAAGATAAACAAGCACAACGCAACACAAACCTATCTGAAACTCATCCGAGCTCCTCGGGACCGCATACGAACATACTAACATATCGCATATGATCATGCAAACTTAGTTGCACTCTCAAAACACCAAAACTAACATCAAAACACCAAATTTACACCGGATCCAAGCCTAAGTTCTTTTAAAACTTCTGAAACACGTATTTGATAAAAAACCCAACCAAATCACCTCCGAATAACCTGAAACTTTGCACGCATATCCAAAATCACCTAACGGAGTTATTGCAACTCTCGAAATTCCATTCCAACCCCCAGATCAAAATCTCACCTACCAACTGGAATTCGCCGAAATTCAAACTTAGCCAATTCAAGCCAAATTCTACACCGGACCTCCAAATTAAATTCCGATTGCGCTTCTAAGTCACAAATCATCCCCCAAAACTAGTCGAATCATCGGAAATCCATTCCGAACACTCTAACTCATAAGTCAACATTCAGTTCACTTTTCAAAACTAACCTTCTCATAAATAGACTAATTGTCTCATTTCTAACCGAACTCTATCCGAATTACTTCAAATTCTCCAAACACATATAATGAAACATATAGAAGCGTAAAACAGGAAAAACTGGGTGGTAACTCATGTGACGATGGGTCGGGTCATTACAACCAAGCACCCTCCTACCAAGCCCCATCACCAACTTACCAGTCACCTCCACCTCCCACATATCAGCCTACCTTACCCAAATATTCACAACCCGTACATGTATACCAAGCCTACAATGACCAACCATCTTATTACCAATCACTCCACACGCCAAAACTTTCCTAGGCCACGACCTAACTTTGATCGGAGACCCCCAAAACAATACACAGCAATTGTCGATCCCATTGATTAGATATATGAGAGACTCAAAACTTTTGGTTATGTCACCCTCATCCTTGCTTCAACCTCTGAGTACCTTTCTCAGTAGTTCAACCCAAACAAATCTTATGCATGCCATTCTGGCATAATCGGACACTCCATCGACGAATGTCGTTCTTTAAAAGATAAGATGCAGTCCTTAATTGATAACAAGGTCATTATAGCAAACGAGGATGCTCTGAATGTTCACAACAACCTCTTGCCAAATCACAAGGGCGGGGGTATTCACATGATTGAAATAAAAGATGATTAGGATCCCAAGGGATCTATCGGGTTGATCGCAGAAGGTGATGATCCAAAGAAGCCAGCAGTTACTCTTAACCCCATCATGGTCCAGATTCAACCATCCAAGGTCACTGAGGTGGACATGTCTATCCCGTTTGAATATAAGGCAACACCATCAGCCAAACCACTGGCACCATTCGAGGTTACAATTTTACCACCCAAGGAACATCTCCCATTTGAAGTAAAGGTAGCAGCACCAATTCCAGTGGCGATGACCACCATGCCATCATTCCATACAAAAGCTATTTCTTGGGATTATACGGCTGAGCCTAGAAGGAAAGGCAAAGGTAGGTTAAAAGAGACTACTGCAGCATAGGGTATGATAAGGACTGGAAGAGTCTATACCCCGAAACAGTTAGCTGAGTCTGGTAAACAAGCTTTCAAACGACCACTCATCATTGAAATATGGCCACGTGACCTTTAGAGGAAGATACATACCAAGGAGTATTCAGTCATTTACCAACTAAACAAAATACCAGTGCATATATCTATCCTTTTGCAAAACTCCAACGCATACAAAAATGCCATGTTGAAAGTACTAAGTGAGGCATACGTGCCGACTAACATCACTGTCGGAGAAATGGCCAATATGGTGGGACATGTCTTATAAATCCATAAAATCACCTTTTATGAGGACGAGCTGCCACTTGAAGGATTGGGTCAAAACAAAGCTTTGCATATCAACGTGCAATATAAAGACTATTTCATCACTAAGATCCTTATCGAAGGGGGTTCCAGCCTTAATATATGTCCCTTAATAACACTTAAGAAACTGGGTAAAGGATTGTATGAGATAAAAGATGGAGCTATAAATATAAAAGCTTTTTAATGTCTCACAGGTCCACTATCGATGAGATTAGCATGTGTATGTAGATGGGACTGGCTTGGTTCGCGGTTGACTTTTAATTGATATATGTGCCAGCATCCTACAACCTGCTGTTAGGGAGCCTCATTCTGCGAGGGTTTTGGCTTCGATAGTGCATCAGGCCGTGAAATTTGAATGGAATCACCAAAAGGTTATCATTTGCGGTGACTACAACAATCCTATATACAGTCGTCAAACCATTCTGGCAATAGAGGGAAGAAGAAAGTTAGGTGGAGAAAATTTAGCGAGTCAATGTTGTACACAAGAATAAATGGTGGGACAACAATATTGAGAGTATATTTAATTGGTATGGGTACGAGCCTAACAAGGGGCTCGGCAAGAACCTCCAGGGAATTGCAGAACCCATAAAGCTCAAAAAGCACGACACTACTTTCGGTATGGATTATGAGTACACTTGGGAAGAGTTTAACAACTGGTCGCCACCATGACGTGGTCCTTACTATCCACTGGAATAGTGGATACCGCCTTTGGAACAAACTCTCTAATAGGCTGACGTTATTTATGGGACAAGCGAAGAATAAGCACTTGTTGCGATGAAGAACTTGTTCTTGGAAAAGGATGAGATGGACTGCAGTGTTGTTCTCAAGGAGGATGGGAAGGATGATCCGTCCATACAAGCTATGAGTAGAGAGGCATACCTAAACCATTGGACCATCAGAACTACATAACCTAGAGAGCCTCGGGGTAGCAAGGCTAAACAAGCATCATGCACTATTTTATTAAATGATTTTTCTTGTCATATTATTATCTCCCGCAATAAGATCTTCAATGTTAAAAACAATTATGGAATTTATCAATGCATTTCAATGAATCAACACTCATTATCTTTTTCTCTCATTACCTTACTTATACAAAATTACTATTACTTATCTTGATGAACCAATGACTGTGACATGCAATGAGATAACGCAACAAATAGACATTGATTCGGAAGAAGATGACATACTGGAGGAGATCGTCAAAGAAGCTGAGAAATTTGATAATAGACCTAAGTCTAACCTAGACGAGACAAAAATTGTTAACCTGGGAGATGCAGAAAATGTCAAGGAAACACGAATCAACATTCACTTGTCGCCGAGAAAAATGAGGAATACACATAATTCTAAAGGAATATGAGGATATATTCGCCTAGTCATATGATAACATGACTGGTCTAAGAACAACTATTGTGGCCTATAAACTCCCAACTGATCTGACATGTCCTCCGGTAAAGCAGAATCTCAGGAAGTTCAAGACTGATATGAGTTTGAAAATCAAGGAGTAAATCACTAAGCAAGTCAAAGCTAAAGTTCTCACGGAAATTGAGTATCCGACATGGTTAGGTAAGAGTTTGTGTCGACTATCGGGATCTCAACCGGGCCAGTGTGAAAGACGATTTCCCTTGCCAAATATACACATCTTGATCGACAATTGCTCCAAGCATGAGCTACAGTCATCCGTCTGTTGCTTTGCTGGTTATCATCACATCTGGATGGATGAGGATGATGATGAGAAAATGGCTTTCATTACGCCGTGGGGAATATATTGTTAAAAAAATGATACCTTTCGAATTGAAGAATACAGGCTCACCTGCATAAGGGCCATGACTACCATTTTTCATGATATGATACACAAAGAAATAAAGGTATATGTGGACGATGTTATCATCAAGTCCAAGAAGGCCACTGATCACATGGAAGATTTGAGGAAATTCTTCAACAGATTGCGATGATAGAACTTGAAACTGAATCCCACAAAATATGTATTTGGGGTTCCAACCAAAAGGTTTATTGTGTTTATTATGAGTCGTCGAGGAATAGAATTGGACTCATCAAAGATCAAAGCCATTCAAGAACTCCCATCGCCAAAGAACAAGAAGGATAGTATGAGTTTCTTGGGAAGACATCACTATATCAGTCGATTCATAGCACAGTCCACGGTTATCTATGAGCCAATCTTAAGATGTTAAAGAAGGACATCGCTACCAAATGGACTGAGGACTGCCAGAAGGCATTCGATAGAATCAAGGAATACCTGTCAATACCACGAGTCATGGTTCCGCGAGAGCCAGACAGACCCCTATTACTCTACATCGCAGTACTAGAGGGAGCCTTTGGATGCATTTTAGGGCAGCATGATGCGACTGGGAGAAAGGAACAAACCATTTACTATCTCATCAAGAGGTTCACCCCTTACGAAGCCTGGTATTCTCTTTTGGAGTGCACCTGCTGTGCTTTGACTTGGGTGGCTCATAATCTGAGATATTACTTCTGTACCTATACCACATATATCATGTCATTGATAGGTCCTTTAAAGTATATCTTTCAGAAGCCCATGCCCATTGGCAAGCTAGCCAAGTGGAAAACATACCTGAGTGAATTCGACATTGTGTACGTAACCTAAAAGGTGGTCAAAGGACAAGCATTGGAAGACCACCTTGCTGAAAACCCCGTGGATGGAGAATATGAAGCTTTGAAAACATATTTTCCTGAAGAAGAAGTATCATTCATAGGAGAAGACATTGCTGAGTCCTGTGATACTTGGAGAATGCTTTTCGATTGAGCATCAAATTTCAAATGAGTTGGCATATGAACAGTTTTTGTGTCATAAACTAGTCAGCATTATCCGGTGTCTTCCAAACTCAAGTTCCCCTGCACCAACAATATGGCCGAATACGAAGCCGGCATCTTAGGGCTCAAGATGGCCATTGACATGAATGTGTAAGTGTTGTTAGTGATCAGAGATTCAAACTTATTCACACATCTAGTTCAAGAAGAATGGGCAACCAAGAACTCCAAGATACTCTCGTATCTGCACTATGTACAGGAATTAAGAAAGAGGTTCACAAAGAAAAAGTTCCGACATGTTCCCAAAATCCAGAATGAGTTCGCTGATGCTTTGGCTACCCTATAATCTATGATACAGCACCCAGACAAGAATTTTAGTGATTCCATTCCTATGAAGATCTATGATCATCCAGCTTATTGTGCCTAAGTTGAAGAATAAGCTGACAGAAAGCCTTGATTTCATGATATCAAGAAATATTTGGAAAAGGGAGAATACCAAGAGCTTGCCAATCATGCTCAGAAACGCACACTGCAGAGATTATCCAATAACTTCTTTCACAGCGGAGGAGAGGACTCCTGAGCCGGTTACTTTTGGATGACTATGGAAACATACTGCATCCAGTATGTTCAGAAAGCCATTATTGTCAAATACATGTAGATATGATAAAGGTACATCTGAGCGAGCTCAACAAAACAAGCTCACCATGCCCGTTCACCGCCTGGGGAATGGAAGTTATTGGACGAATTGAGCTTGCCGCTTCCAACGGAAACAAGTTCATCCTAATGGTAGTTGACTACTTCACCAAGTGGGTCGAAGCAGCATCTTATAAAACAGTGACTATGAAGGTGGTGGCAGACTTTTTCCACGACCGCATTGTTTGCCGATTCTGGATTCCAGAGTCAATCATTACTGATAATGGCTCCAATCCCAATAGCGATTTGATGAAAGCCATGTGTGAAACCTTCAAGATCAGGCACAAGAATTATACAACTTATAGGCCTCAAATGAATGGAGTCGTGGAAGCTGCCAATAAGAATATCAAGAATATATTGAGGAAAATGATAGAGAAGCATAAACAATGGGACAAGAAGTTATTATTTGCTCTATTAGGGTATTGCACCACAATCTGCATATTAACCAAGGCGACCCCTTATATGTTGGTTTATGCTACAGAAGTCGTCATTCCCACCAATGTAGAAATTATTTCCCTAAGGATCATACAAGAAGTTGAGCTCGAGGATGCAGAATGGGCGAAGAGTCGTTATGAGCAACTAGCCCTTATAGACGAAAAGAGAATGAATTCAGTCTGCCATGGTCAACTCTATCAGAATAGAATGTCTAGAGCCTTCAACAAGAAAGTCAATCCGAGGAAATTCACACCGGGGCAGTTGGTATTAAAGAAATTTTTTTCCCATCAGGATGAATCCAAAGGGAAGTTCTCTCCTAGCCGGCAGTGTTCGTACATGGTTCACTGAGTTTTGACAAGAGGAGCCCTCATACTTGTAGAAATGGAGGGAGAGATCTGGTCAACATACCACACATTCATGGAACAAATGTTATACGACTCTCGTTACAGCTACGCTCGCTAACTTTTTCTATCAGAACCCATAATGTTCCGTATGCTACGCTTCTCTCAATAAGTACCACGTCGCAATTCATTATCAGCTAAAGAACTCTGTCGCCATATCATTTGCATTGCATAAGGCTACCATTCTGCCTTTCAACTTGCATATGGCTACTAATATGCCTTCCAACCTGCATAAAGCTACTATTCTGCCTTCCAACTTGCATAAGGCTATCATTCTACCTTCCAATCTGCATATGGCTACCATTCTACCTTCCAATCTGCATAAGACAACCATTCTGCCTTCCGACGTTAAGCTCCACCTCTACCTGCATTTGCATTGCATAAGGCTAATATTCTGCCTTCCAAGACTAAATATTGTCTCTATCCACATTGCACGGTTGAAAGATTGCTACATTGCACGGCTGAAAGATCTATACATTACACAGCTAAAATATTGCCATATTGTACGGCTGAAAGATCGCCACATTGCACGGATGAAAGATTGCCACATCACATGACAGAAAGATCACCACGTTCTATTGCATTTCATAGGTTGAAAGGTAGACAAATTATCCAAAGGCATCATCATTCGGAGGCACCATCCTCACAGCCCGAGAACACCATGTCATGGCCCGAGGATCCCTTTCAATCTTTTGCATAACATTGTTCAAAGGCATCATGGTTCGGAGGCACCATTCTCATAGCTCGAGAGCATCATTTCATAGGCTACGAATCCTTTATTATATGCTTCCTGGACCAAGACATCATGGTCTAAAGACGTCATCAAAACCATCTGAAGACACCATTCATGGTCCAACGGAAATGTGCATCATGTTTAAATTTACATACAATATATGCGTATGTTACTAATTTGCAGGTAAACCAGCAAGCAACAGTCGTCTCGGCAGGAGCGTTTCCGCTCCAATGCTTACATCCACATTAGACCTGACCCCTCTCGTAAGCCTTTCACTCACCCTAACCGAAATGTTGCATCCGTTCTTGGAAAGTACCTATCGACATACTTCGCAGATGGATCCTAAACTATATATGGCCAATTTCTGTAAAACCAGCGATATGTATATAGTTTAGAAACAAGGGCGCGGCCTATCTTCTTCAAACTATTTCGTTCGGTCAATATTTGGCCATTATATCTTCACCCGACAAATCTTTCATCCTTTTCGGGTAAAGTGGTACAGCTGTTGATACCTAATTTTTCCCTATGCATATTTTTGTATGCAAATTACCTTCAAATAGAATATGTATGCATAGATAGGCATATCCAAATAGCTTATTATTTTTTCTTAAATTTTTTAAAGATTTTAAACTAATTTATTTTCCTATTTTATGCATAAAAGACCAATAATAATTACCAAATTATCATTTTTTTGGTGATTCATCTATTGGATTCTCATATTTATACTAAAATATAGCTATGATAATTTTTGCATATTTTTTTACAAATTTATTTTAAGCTAAATTACATATAATTACAATATTAGCCCTTTTTAAGATTTAATCGCGCTTATATTTATAAAATTTAAGTCCAGTATTTTTAATTTGATGACTATATGTTATAAACCATTTTAGCACTCTTAATTTGATTTTAGAATTAGCTCTTTTTAAAATATAGCCAGCCTAATTACCTTTCAATAAATTTAACCCCAATTGAACCCGAACCCAATTTAAATTTGACTGATCCAAACCATATTCTACTAAAATACCCCACTTATCTGTTTAATCCAGGTCATTGGCCATTTAGATCAATGAACCCTATTCTACTGAAATGTCCCACTTATCTGTTTAATCTAGGTCGTTGGTCATTCATATCAACGGCCAATAATCGTCTTTTACTAATTAAACTCAAAGACCGCCCCCCCTCCAAACCCTTTTTATTCCTCACAACATGCCGCATCTAAAATCCCCATTTGATCAAATCCTCTCTACAATACCCTTCAACTCTAATCCGCCCAAACCCATGGCCTTCCAAGGTCATCAGAGACTTATGCCAGCCTTCCATGGTTCCTTTGTGTTTATCCTTATGATTTCAAGGCCATACTATGAAGAACTCTGGTCCATCCTTCATTCGACTTTAGTTTAGGGCCCTTCTTTGGTGATCTTTGGATTTTCCGACCAACTATGGACATTCGAGTCAGATCTTTGACTCTCTTGGTTAGATCGATAGCCTTCAAGGCCTTTCTCATTGCTTTTGGGGTCTTCTGAAACCCTAATATCTAAGGTTCTTTCGACTTCTTTCAGACCTACTTCAGACTTATGCTTGCTTTGAACCACTATGAATTTTCTCGAAGTTTCTTTGAAAAACATTTTGCTTTCAAAACTCTTTATCTTTTTCGATTAGTTTTTTTGTTAAATTCTTTCTCTAATTTTTTATATGTTTTGCTATGTTTGCTCGTATTGTTATTTTATATGAGTTTGAATGATAAAATCCCTAATTTGTTTTGGTTGTTTGTTAGGAGAATGCTTTTGTAGTTGAGTTTTGTTTGATTTGTTTATTTATTATCTTTTAAACACTACTATTGTTGAAAAACCTGAAACTGTTCGTTTAAGTACTTGACTTGATTTGAAGTTCTTTGTTTCACAACATCTCTTTCCTTTATGTGGTTCCTCTAATTCTGGGTTTCTATTATCTTTAAGACTCGATTAGGATTGAAACCCTAGTTTTTCAAAAGGGTTTCCTTACTTGTTGTTATGAGACCTTCGTATGCTTTTGATATTCTATGTTTTCTTCACAACTAAATCAATATGACATGACCTTCTGTATTATCATGTTTCGAATATTGCTATCTACTGAAGTTGGTGCTACTATTGCGTGCTATATCTTCTGCTGATAGGTTTTGGGCCTCGCATGTATAGTGTTTGTGTACTCTATTTATATGCTGAGATTCCATCTTTGATTGATCTCCAATCTTGTGACTGATTTCAAAACCTTCTTATGTGAAATTCTAATTTCACTCATCTGTTAAGCTTAATTGATTCTTTTCCATTTTTGCCTTACTAAATCCTTTCACAAAATAAAGATATTATTGTACTTAGACTAGATTACCTACTCAATTGTTTACTACTTCTTTTATGGCAACTACCAGTTTGCTTACAAATTGATTTCTTTCCTTATTTTTTAACATGTAACTTCCCGTTAAGTCATCCCTTAACTAATGGTAATCACTTGTATAATTGATTCTGAATTATGATTGTTTCCATGTTCGTAGCTTATCACTTCCTTTTTACTCATTTTCAAAAGGCTATAAGTACCACATACTTCTCTTCTTTCAAACACACGAATTACTGGAGTTTAGAACACACACTTCACTCTAAATAAACTCTCTTTCTATCTTGGCTCTGTTATTACTTGTGTTGCTACCTTGTCTAGCTGGCTGAAAGCCAAAGCTAGGCTATGGAAAATTTTCTTACTTTCTTTCTACAATTGCTTCTTTACTGGTACGCTCTGATTAATCTTCAGCGTCAAGAAAAACATGTTTATTTACTGCACTCTTACATGTTGTTTGGCTATGTTTCATTGAGTTTCATTCCAAAACATGTTATAATTCCCCCATCTTTTTTCTTTTTTGTAAAATTATGTTTCCTTTATTATGAAATATATCAGTCATTTATGAATCTCAAACCCCACGTACCCTATGAGTTTGGTTTCTTTGGGTGGTTTGCGGCATGACAACATTGGACATTGATGTGCTTGACCCAAACCTGATTTCCTAGGATCATAACCTCTATATCCTGTGTGTTTTGGCTGGTTTATGGGCATTACAGCTTCATTTTGTTGTTGTGCATGTCCAGACTTGATCCTTCTCAAGGTCACATCCCATCATCAATGTATTCCTACACCCCTGCCCCTTGGTGCACTTGATGATATTGCATAATTTTAGCTGATGATTTCAAACCACCCTTATCCCCTACTACTCTTAATCCAGTTTTAAACAACTTTCTGCTCCTGCATTTCCACTCTACTCTTAGACTTAGGTTCTGCCCCTTGTTTGAGCCCTATTTTCGGACCCATGAGCTCCCTCTGAACATGGACACATAAGGGCTGGCCCGTCCACACTGCACGCATCTCTATCTGGTTTTGCAATTTGGGTATGAGCACTGCCCGAGGTCCCCTTGAGACCCTTAGGGAAATTTGACACGCTCAAGTCCGAGAAAGGCTTGAAATAATGGCATCTTAAGGTTTATTCCATAGCTCCTAGAGGAACTAAGAATCAGGCTTTCTCTGGCTGTATTTTTTTGCATTTTGCTGTAATTCAATATCCCTGGTTTGTAATAATTTATAATAAACAATGGGGGTCTTCTAGTAAAATGGGGTTGGGTAATTATGCATATTCAAGGGTAGAAAACATGCATATAGGATTGTTTTAGTTCTGCCTATTCAAATTGCATTTAGAAACCATGTCTATAGGACTTACTTCAAATCTTGCTTGGTTCAATGTCACATCTAGATAACCTGTCTATAGGAATTATCTAAAATTCTGCAAGTTTGTTACCATTTAGATATCATATTTTTGGGGCCCAATTGCTTATAATCTAACATCAAGTTAAAATCAGTATAATGTATAATCATGCTTATAGGAATTCCCAAGTAAAAACCTTCCTGTTTTCAGTGTCTATAGATATTATGCCTATAAGATTCAACATTGTTCATATAGATA
Organism: Nicotiana noctiflora; assembly: GCA_032618575.1. Classification (NCBI taxonomy): domain Eukaryota; kingdom Viridiplantae; phylum Streptophyta; class Magnoliopsida; order Solanales; family Solanaceae; genus Nicotiana; species Nicotiana noctiflora. The sequence continues at coordinate 268,290 of JASVEL010003333.1, forward strand.
TCATGCCTATAGGGTATACATTAACTCATTTAGACAGCATGCCTATACGGTTTATATTTATTTATTAGGCGGCATGCCTATACGGTTATAATCAGTGGTTAGATGCTATATCTATAAAGGTTTAGAATCAGTAATCGTAGATATCATGTTCATAGGGATAAGAATCAGCAATAACGAATGCCCGCATCTGCAGAAACTATAACTAGCCTAATTTTTAGATTTGTCTACTCTGAATCACTATTTTAAGTAACTTAATCTCTTCTTGTTAATACTATTTAGCAAATGCCTATAGGATCTCAAATCTTTCTCTTAAGTTGTTACTACTTTGCAACCTTCAGAATCAGTAATAGATATCATGTTCCTAATATCTCACCTAAAGGCAAGCCTTAGGTGATAATTTTGATAAAACTGAACTCACCTCTATTAATTGTTAATTGCTACAACAAGAAGGCATGCCTGATTCACATTTCCTAATTGAGTCATGTTATAGGCCAGGCATGCTACAACAACAATGATCTCCCTTCCCTCAAGTATCTTCTAGAGTCAGACTTTACTTGTTGTTGAAGTCATGTTATTGAATTACTTTATTTGAGGAGGTATGTTTGAGCCCTTAGTGTTTATGTGCTCCTTCTTAAATGTTCAGTTTTTCTGTGTTTTGTATGTTGCCTTAGATTATTCACCTTTGAAATTCCAAGTCAGCCAATATCCCTTCTCTTTAGGAATAGTGGTCCTAAGTGCCTCCGGGACTGATAGGAAAGGGGCGAGTAATAGCATGCAATATTGGTCGAGACCAATCCGTGCTTTAGCGCCTTAAACAAGGTAGTAAATGGTAGATATGGATATGATGAACCGTGCACTAATACCATGTGTAGCTCCTCTTTTGAGGAGTGATTACCGGGGATTGCATTTATGTGATTCATACTATAAATAAATGTAGGACCCCTTTTTCCTTATTGCCTTTTCTTTATAAACATTATAACTCCTTCTTTTCAAAATCAGTCTTTTAATTGCTATTTCAAACTTTGTTTACTTTCAAACAATTGTGTATTAAAATCCCCTCTTATTTGAACCTTATCTATTTATATGTTGATTGAACCAAATTCACAAAGAACTATCTGGCCGGAAACCACACTAGTGAATTTCAAGGGGTGCCTAACACCTTCCCTTTAGGATAATTTCAAGCCCTTACCCTATCTCCGGTTATTAGGAAAACTTAGAAATAAACCTTGAAGGTGTCCTAATGCACCATAAATCATTAGGTTGTGACTCTTCAAAAATGAAAATCCAGTTCCCAAAAGGAATGAGTTGTCTTATACCCAAATGTCATTAACTTGATTCTCCCAATGTGAGGGGGGAAAAAAATAGGGTGTTATAGAAGGCAGTATCCTCGACATCATGAGGGTACACCTAAGTAGAGGAGTTATCCATCGACTTCAGCACCAATTATTTCACCACCCGACAAGTCAACTCGAGGTGGAGGACAGTTCGCTAGGGGTTGCCCTAGAGGAGAAGGTCGATTAGGTGATGGTCAGGCCCATTTCTATGCACTCCCAGCCAGAACAAATGCTATTGCTTCAGATGCAGTGATCACAGATATTGTCTCAGTTTGCGACAGGGTTGCCTCTATATTATTTGACCCTGATTCCACTTTTCCGTATGTGTTATCTATTTTTGCTCATTATCTGGATATGTCATACGAGTCTCTTGTTTCATTGGTTAGTGTATATATCCCGGTAGGCGATACTATTTTTGTGGACCGCGTATATTGGTCATGTGTGGTTAATATTGGGGGTTTGGAGACCAGAGTGGACCTTTTGTTGCTTAGTATGATTGATTTTGATGTGATGTTAGTTATGGATTAGTTGTCTCCGTACCATTCTATTCTAGACTATCACACTATGATAGTGACATTGGCTATGCTGGGTGTTCCTCAAATTGAGTGGAGAGGTTTTGTCGGATTATATTCCCAGTTGGGTGATTTTATTCTTAATGGCCAAGATGATGGTTGGGCAGGGTTGTCTTTCTTATTTGGCCTTCATAAGGGATGTCAGTGCAGAGACTCCTACTATTGATTCAGTCTCGATGACGAGGGATTTTTCGGAGCTTCTTGCAGCCATGTCGGGCATGCCGTCGGATATGGATATTGATTTCGGTATTGATTTGGTGTTGGGCACTCAGCCTAGTTCATTTCCATTGTATCATATGGCACTGGTAGAGTTAAAAGAGTTGATGGATTAGCTTTAGGAACTCCTTGATAAGGTTTTATTTGGCCAGGTTTATTCAACCTAGTGCAACCTTAGGGTGTGCCTATCCTATTTGTGAAGAAGAAAGATCGCACTACGAGAAGGTGCATTGACTATAGGCAGTTGAATAATGTTACAATCAAGAAAAAATATCCTTTGCATCGTATTAGTAATTTATTTGACCAGCTTCGGGAGCGAGGGTGTTCTCTAAGATTGATCTCAGGTGAGGGTATTACCAGCAGAAGATAAGGACTCAGACATTCTTAAGACAACTTTTAGGACCCGATATGATCATTATGAGTTTCTTATAATGTCTTTTGGGCTAATCGATTCCCCAGCATCATTCATGCATTTGATGAACGGCATGTTTCGAACTTATCTTGACTTATTTGTTATTGTATTCATTGATGATATTCTAGTGTACTCGCGTAGTTAGGAGGAGCATGCTGAGCATTTGAGAGTTGTATTGCAACGTTTGAGGAAGGAGAAGCTTTATGAAAAGTTCTCCAAGTGTGAGTTTTAGCTTAGTTCACTGACATTCTTAGGGCATGTGGTGTCCAGTGTGGGTATTCAGGTTGATTTGATGAAGATTGAGGCAGTTCATAGTTGGCCCAAATCGTCCTTAGCCATAGAGATTTGTAGATTTCCTGGGTTGGCGGGTTATTACCGTCGGTTCATTTAGGGATTTTCATCTATTGCATCACCCTTGACCAAATTAACCCGCAAGAGTGCTGCTTTTAAGTGATCACATGAGTGTGAGGTGAGATTTCAGAAGCTCAAGCATGCCTTAACCACATCTCAAGTATTAGTTTTGCCATCAGCTTCCGGTTCTTATATGGTATATTTTGATGTGTCTCAGATCGGCATTGAGTTTATGTTGATGCAAAAGGCTAGAGTAATTGTTTATGCTTCTCGACAGTTGAAGCCTTATGGGAAGAACTACCATGTTCATGATTTGGAGTTGGCTGCCATTGTTCACACATTGAAGATTTTGAGGCATATCTCTATGGTGTATGTTGTGAGGTATTTACTGATCATTGTAACCTCCAGCACTTGTACAAGTAGAAGGATCACAATTTGAGGCAACGAATATGGTTGGAGCTGCCAAAGGACTATGATATTACTATTTTGTACCATCCGAGAAAGGCCAATGTAGTGGTTGATTCCTTGAGTAGGAACGTGGTGAGTATGAGAAGTCTTGAATTTATTCATGTTAGGGAGAGACCTATTGCGATTGATGTTCAGGCCTTGGCCAATCGGTTTGTGAGGTTGGACATTTCGGAGCCCATTCGGCTAGCTTGTGTGGTTTCTCGGTCTTCCTTGTTTGTTCGTATCACAGAGCGCCAGTATGATGCTTCTTATTTGTTTGTCCTCAAGGACAAAGTTCATCATGGCGATCCTAGAGATGTGATTATTAATGATGATGATGATGGGGTATTGAGGATGCAGGACCATATATGTGTTCCCAATTTAGATGGCCTTCAGACGTTTATTCTAGAGGAGGCCCGCAGTTCACGTTATTCCATCCATCCGGGAGCTGCGAAAATGTATAAGGATTTGAGACTACACTACTGGTGGAGGATAATGAAGAAGGATATAGAGGGGTTTGTAGCTCTGTGTCTCAATTATTAGCAGGTGAAATATGAGCATCAGAGACCGGGTAGCTTGCTTTAGCAGATAGATATTCCAAAGTGGAAGTGGGACCGGATAACCATGATTTTGTAATTGGACTCCCACGGACTTTGAGGAAGTTCGATGTTATTTGGATGATTGTGGGTCGGCTAACCAAGTCACTGCACTTCATTCCTATTGTACTACCTTTTCTTCCAAGCGGTTAGCTAAGATTTATATTCGAGAGATTGTTCGCCTGCATGGTGTCTAGTTTCCATTATTTCAGATAGAGGTACTCAGTTTACATTATAGTTTTGCAGGGCAATGCAGCGAGAGTTGGGTACTCAGGTTGAGTTGAGCATAGATTTTCACCCTCAGACGGACGGACAGTCCGAGCGCACTATTTAGATTTGGAGGACATGTTGCACACTTGTGTTATTGATTTTATAGGTTCATGGGACCAGTTTCTATCGCTCGCGGAGTTTGCATATTGATAATAGGTGAATTTAACTATAATTATACCCTAAATAATCACACTTTGTTATGGAATTAATGTTGTTTATGAGGACAAAATGCTTTGATTAGTGTTCGTTTGTGTTTTACATGTACATGTGATACATTGGATGCCATAAAGAGCTATTTTGGAGTCCTAGGTTGATGAAAAGGCCAAAAGAAGAGCTAAAGTGAAGAGGGCTTGAAGAAGCAAGGAAGAATCAGACGCACTGTTCATCCGCGGTTCACTCGCGGCCGCGGATGAACCGCGAATAATGAAGCCCTCTGAAGTTGCATGTTCGCGGTCCGCTCGCGGCCGCGAACGAACCGCGGAAGGCGCCGCAACAGTTATCCCAATTGTACTCAAAGTTAGTTTTTAGCCCTAGAAACCTCTATTTAAAGTGCTAGTTTGCCCCATAGAGGCATGTTATCTTTATTTCATTACTTTGGCAAGATTTTTAGTAAGAGAGATTCCTCTCAAACTCTTTCTTTTATTTTATATCAAGTATTTCTTTATGATTTCAATTATTATTCTTGTTTCTTCAAGCATGAGTAGCTAAATTCTATTCTAAGGTTTTGATGGAACCTATTGAGTGATGAACTTATCGTTTATGTGATTACAAATTGTGACTTAGATTTCTATTTGTTCAACTTCATTCTTATTGTAGTTAATTGGTAGAGCTCCCAATTAGCGGTGCCTATTTAGTGTGCATAACTTGGAAAAGAGTGCATATTTAGGTATATTGTTGAACAACACTACACCTAGGTTATTGGAGGAATCCATAACTTTAGGCGTAAAGGCGGGGTTAGGAATAACGAAGTCTTGGGTGCAATCTTAAGTGAACTATTCAAATTAAAGCTAGCTAGGGTAGCTCGGGAGAGTGCACTAGTAAATTATTGTAATTGCTCGGGAGAGGGTTACGATACACATAGAATTCATGATTGATAGAATATATTAACAATTTGTATGAGCATAACGATAAGGGATTCCATCAATAGGGGAAATCAATACCTTAGTCCTTCTCATAATATTCTTTTTACTCTATATTCAATTCTTTCTTTCAAGCATTCTTAATTATTGCAAAGTAGATAGTCGAAAATCACACAAAGATATATTCAAAGTTTGGGAACTTGATTTGGAAGTACTTTTGGGGTTGTGATAGTTGCAATTGGTAGGTTAATTCTTTGTGAGATCGATCTTGGACTTATTAGACCAAGTTATATTGACTACGACCGTTGCTTGGACGTGAATCACATATAACAACATTTATCAGAGGAGCATACAAATGGCTCCATATAAGGGTTTATATAGGAGACAGTGTATATCTCCAGTAAGTTGGTTTGAGTCGGATAAGGCTAGGCTTTTGGGTACAGACTTGGTACAGGATGCTTTGGACAAGGTGAAAGTGATTCAGGAGTGACTTGGTATAGCTCAATCAAGACAAAAGAATTATGCTAATATAAAGGTTCATGAAGTGTCTTACATGGTAGAGGAGAAGGTTCTACAGAAGGTTTTGCCTATGAAGGGTGTAATGAGATTTGGGAAGAAGGGGAAATTGAGCCCTCGGTTTATTGGGCGTTTTGAGGTGATATGGAGGGTTGGGGAGGTGACTTATGAGCTTCCCTTGACACCTAGCTTGTCGGGTGTGCATTTGGTATTTAATGTTTCTATGCTCCGAAAGTATGTCGGCGATCCGTCTCATGGTTTGGAATTTAGCACAATTCAGTTAGACGGTGATTTGACTTATGATATGGAGCTAGTGGCTATTTTGGAGCGACAGGTCTGAAAGTTGAGATCAAAGGATATAGCTTCAGCAAATGTGCACAGGAGAGGTCGGCCCATGGAGGAGGTTACTTGGGAGATCAAGCGGGAGATGCAGAGCAGGTATACACACATATTTGAGGCTTTAGGTATGTTTATAGACTCGTTCGAGGACGAACATTTGTTTAAGATGGGGAGGATGTAACGACCTGGCTGATCGGTTCATTAATTATAGCCTTGTTTCCCCTATTTCTTCTTCCTAATGTGTTCTTCAGCTGTATTTTATCGTATCGTGTCGGTTGGTTTGGGTCCAGAGTGGTTTCAGTGTCAAATGAGGCACTTAGTCTTCTATTTAGAAGTTTAAGTCAGAAAAGTCAACCAGATGTGACTTATAATAATCTCGGATATGCATGCTAATGGTTTGGTTAGCTCTGTTAGGTGATTTTGGACTTTAGTGCACGTCTAGAATATAATTTGGAGGTCTGTAGTAGCTTAACGCTTGAATTGGCAAACTTAGAAATTTGGTGTTTTTCGGTCGACAATAGAAATTTTGATATTGGGGTCAGAATGAAATTCTGGAAGTTGGAGTTGGTTCGTTGTGTCATTTGTGATGTGTGTGCAAACTTTCAGGTGATTCGGACTAGGTTTGGTAGGTTTCGGCATCGTTTTCAAAATCTGAGGGTAATTCAGTATTTTGATATTATTTTTAGTGTTCCAAAGGTTCGACTAAGTTTGAATGTTGATATGTGACTTGTTGGTATTTTTGGTTGAAGTCCCGAGGGTCTCGAAATGAATTCGGATGGTTAACGGAGGATTTGGAAATGGAATTGTGCAGCTGAAGCTGCTGCTTCTGATGTTTCCACATCGGTGGAATGGAAACTGCAAATGCGATGACCACAGATACGGGATTTGGAATCTGAGGCTGGACCACAGGTGCAAAAGGTAGAGCGCACTTATGAGACCACAGGTACGTTTTGGCGACCGCAGAAGCAATATTGGAGAAGTAAGTGATTTTTAGAGATTCAGACTCTTGGGTGCAGAAGCGATTGTGCAGGTGCGAGGAAAGGGTCGCAGGTGCGAGATGCTTGGACAGAAGGTATATAATGCACACTTCGGGAAATTTGGGTTATCTTTCACCATTTTTATTCGGACTTGGAGCTTTTTGGAGAGTTTTGAAGAGGAAATCAAGGGGGTTTTTATTGAGGCAAGATGTTTGAGATCAATACTCATGATTATGGTAATTTTCAGTTGTTTAAGCATGTAATTAGTGAAAATTAGGGATGAAATTGAGGATGTTAGGGCTTGGTAATTGGTGAGTTTTATTTGGGGATTTGAGGGACCATTTGATGTCTGGTTTTGATGAATTTAGTATGGATAGACTCGTGAGGGAAAGGGCTTTGTAATTTTGCGATTTTTGTCATATTCCGAGATGTGGGACCGAGGGTCGGGTTTAGGCAAATTTTGAGATTTCGGTCTAAATTGATTGTTTTTTGGCTGGAATTGGTTCCTTAGTATATCGATTGCATTGTATTGTTTTTGTTGGATTCGGGTTGTTTGGAGGCCAATTCCAATGGCAAGGGTGTCGTGGAGTAGGTATTTAACCGGTTTGAGGAAATAATGATTGTAAATCTATTCTTGAGGTTATGAAACCCCCGATTTCACATCGTTTTTAAATGGCGCACATGCTAGGTGACGTGCGTGTACCATTGCTAAATGTGGCTTGGTTCGTCCCGCAACAACTATGACGTTGCGTATTTGATGAAACTATATGATTCTTATGTATTTTAGAAAGAATTTCTATAAATTTGGATGAATGTCATATTTGTTCCTTGTGCTAGAGCTGTTTGGACCCTTAGGGTCCTTTTCTTATTATCCTCTCACTATCTATGATTAAAAATCTATACTCAGTCATGCTATGTACTGATTTCATAACTCTGTCTTTATTACCCCATTTACATATATAATCTATACTTAGTCTTTATTTTGGGCTGAGCGCCCTGTTTTTACTAATATCCTGAGTAACTTGAGAGGTTTATGTTGAGTGAGGCCGATGGCCTATTTCTGTGAGGATATTATGGGATCAGGCTGCGTTCCACAACGTGTTGTTACTGATTCATGATTATGTAAGGTCGAGGGCCTGATTGATTTATGCCAAGGGGTGACTTCTTATAGCGCATCGACTATAGGAGCCCTTTCGAAGTCTGCACACCCCCAATGAGCACGGGTACCTTGAGTGAGTGATATGATATTTTTATGAGGGGCTATTCTCGATTCATGTTGTGCCCGAGGGGTTGTTTGTCACACCTCCCTTTTTACTACTTTTTCAAAGAAAAAGTATACCCCGTTATTTACTAGTACACCCCAAGAAGGGATATAATAATAACAATAAGGAATGAGTTTTTCCACTTTAAGGACAATCGTAACGGTATTTATTTTAGATTTCAGAGTCGCCACTTGGGAAGATAATGGTGTCCCAAGTCACCGGTTTAATCCCGAATCCGAGGAAATATGACTCTATTTTAACAGTCCGTGAAACAAGAAATCCGGATAAGGAATTCTGTTAACCTGGGAGAAGGTGTTAGGCACTCCCGAATTTCGTGGTTTCAGCACGGTCCCTCAACTGTTGTATTTGTCCTATTTGATTTCTTTATATGCTTTTACAAATGCGAATGTCCCATTTTATTTTTTTAACGACTTGCGACATCGCGAGAACGCATTTTGAGTCACACCGCAACCAGTACGCCTGTGACTTTAGTGCATTTCAGCTTCGCCGGGATTTGAGATTTTAGTCACATAAATGTGAACTCGTATTAAGGATGTATATTTTAGTCGTGCCTATAACGTCTACGCCTTATTGTCTTTAGGAAAGACCGTGAAATTTGCTAAACGATCCTTCCGTGTCTAACATTTATATTAAAATTCATATGGGGGCCCCGTGTGTCTTGTCATTTTTAATACGAGGCTCATCCCTTATTTTTTAGAAGTCCAAACTTATCATATACTATGTTTTGCTATTTCTATTTTTCCAACTAATTAGAATATGGTTTTGTATTTTCTAACTCATTATTACTAGGTCGAGGCCAATTATTTACTATTAAGCCTGGACTTCTGGACTACTTTAACAGTCCATTGTGTGCGAATGGGCCTCTGAAGCCCAGTATATGTGAGTATCTCCACTCGCAGACACAAAGGTAACTCTAATCGAATCTGGGACTGTATTCATGACCAGGCCCAGAGTAAATGGATGAAATGTAGATCAGGATTGTAATTTCAACATAAAATTTAAACAAATGTTCTTCAAATAACAGAATAAACCAATAAGATTCATATTATTTCATAAGGCACCATATTACATACCAATTGCTACTAATTTCGAATAGTAATAACTAATTAAACACTTAAGAACAGAAATTTGGTACTGACGCTATTATTTCAAATTCTTAGGCAGTAATTATAATACTAGTTGTAAACTTATTTGTTGCTTAATATTAACTAAAGAAAAACAATATCGAAATATCAACTGGATAGGCTTGAATTATTTTCAACTACAAAACTCTAAATTATACTATAAGTAAATCATTGTTAAATGACACTAGATAACAAAGCAGTTTAAACTTTATCCACTTATTTCTTTTTCTGAACTAATCGATCCTGGTTCAATACTTAATTAACAGAGGTAGTTAATTACCAGCTTATATATATACTGGTTTCATAGGTGAATTAATTTAGTATTAGCCTGTTTTAAACTTGGATTAAGTGATAGTTATATCTAATTACGTATTACTACTATACTAGCTATTCTATTTTATCTCGAATTCATATAGGTGTTAGTTATTATAATCCATCCTAATGGATTACAATGTTTCTAAAAAATAACAATTACAAACTAAAAGGAAAAACAGAAGCGAATTCATCCAAAAAACAACTCATGCGATTTCATTTCTTCAGCACAATTGCGATTACATCTTTAGGAGATAAAATTGTACCTAATTCAAAAGCAATCTATGAGTCTAGGCTTTGAGGATGAAGAATAGTCAGCAAAATAACAGCAACATAGCAGCAAAAAGAATCCCAAATATAAAGGTTCAGCAAATCAACAAAGCATAATCGAGGAGCTCAAGCAAAATCCAAATGAATAGAAGGACAGTAGACCCAGCAGGAACTCCCAAATTAATAACCAAATTAATCAGCTAAGGATTGCAGTATATAGAACCAAATTTCAGAACTATCTCTCGATTTCAGAACTATGTGTGAAACCCTTTTCTTAATTACAAAGTCTGGACCCTTTTTCAGGCTCTCTAATGGCCTTTTTATAAATTAGTTTTTTTTTTTTTGGGGGGGGGATTGGGGGGTAATTCAAATAAGTTATTTTCAATCCCCTCCCCTTGTTCTTTTCAATTATTTACAGATTAGTTCCTTGAATGTGTATCGAAATGCCTTAGAGCCCTTGCTAGAAGGTTCTAGGGAATTCTATAGTGTTCTATTAGGTATCTTTTACTTGGTTGCCCTCACTTGCTAAGGTTTATTACAGGATTGCCTTTTCATTATGCCCAATTTGTCCTTTATTTTGTAGGTAATTACAGAAATACTAGGCACTTAAGTCATTTTTAGCCCTATATGCTCTATTAAATCTTCAGGAATGCCATTTATTGTTTCCTGTTATACCCTTATTATTTATCTCATTTTACCCGACCTACTAAGGTCTGGCAGACTTAGGGTTGTGAAATATTTAACTAGTAACTACATTTTATAACTAATTTAAGATTTAGCCAATTTTAACCCCAAACCCCTTTTATATTTTGACCATATTTAACAGACCTAATCCCTTATTTAACATATAGCCCTTTATTAACACAAGGCAACTAATTAACTAAGAGAGATAAGTTTTTAAAACTAACCACTTAATACAATTAATAAATCAGCATAACCACTTCATAACAGAGATAGCCACTTTAACGACCAAACTTTATTCTTTCAGAAATAGCCACATACTTTAGCATTCAGAACTAACCACAAAATCTTTACAACCTTGACCCAAATGACAAAAGCATCCAAAGATTTAGAATGGACTCACAAATGAATCAGATTACAAATATAGCCAGTTCATGTTATTTTGCACATATAGCCTTAATCGCAAATCAACTTTCAATCAATTAGAACTCAGAGGGAAAGTTTGATAATGGTTGAATCCCAATTATCAAAACTTAATTTTAGACAGAGCATGATGAACAAACACATAAACATGCCTATTTACTCATGATTCATATATAATAAACATTATGAACCCTAAGAACGCTATAACAGATTTAGGCATGTGTAACAAAACAGAGGTAAATCTTAAGCATGCAGAAGAGATAGGCTCACAAGAATATCAAGAAACATATCAAGTAAACATTTTCAGAATCAAACAGACAAAGAAAATAGAAACAGAGATCTTAGCTTTTTTGGGGGCTTTCTTTTCCCTTCTATTCTTTCTTTCTTTTCTTTCTTTCTTTCTTCTTTATCTCTTCTTTCTTTCTTTCTTTCTTTTTTTATTTCCAGATTTCCAAAGTTTCGATGGCTTTTAGTCTTCTGACTGTTGGCCTTCTTCGATAAGGCTTATTTTTGAGTTTTGGCAGGCAAGGGGTGGTCTGGGGCTTGGTTTGGAGGTTTTGAGATAAGGTTGTCTCTGGGTGCTCGCCGGAGTAGGGTTTCCGGCGAGCCTTTTTGTTATATTTGAAGAGTTTCGGTGACATTCGAGATCAGCTACCTAGATGAGGTGAAAGATCGCCTCAGGGTGGTCATATGGTGTTAGTATCGAAGGTTGGTTCATATATTTTGAGGTCGTCGACTAGGGTTCCGGCGACCGGAATTTCAAGAAGAAAGGGGATTTTTGGTTTACTGGGGTTTTTATGGTGGTTGTAGGGTTTGGTGAGTAGAGGTGAGGCGTTTGGTGGCTGTCTGAGCCGGAGACGGTGGTGGTAACATGCCAGTCTCCATGGGAGATCAAAGAGGAAGAAGGAGATAGAAAGGGGCGGCTAGGGTTTCACCAATGTGTATATGTGTGTGAGTGTATGTATTATGAACGGAGATGAGCATATTTATACTACCCTTATCTCGTGTAATCCTGGCCTTTGGATCAACCAAGGTCAACGGCTAGGATCTTTTCCTTCAAAATGGCAACATTCGATTAAATGAGAGATTTGTTTATGTCCGTTGGATATTAAATATGAACGGCCAGGATCAATTACTTGTACTACAACGTTTAACTTTTAATAAGACTCAATGCCATCCATTTGATCATTCCCATTAAACGGCCAAGATTAGTCTTTTATACGGCGTCGTTTGATTTCCAATCGAACTGCCTCATCTGGTTCGTTGGATTGATTTCATTAACGGTTGAGATTTTAATGGCCTGTACGCCGTCGTGTTGCTAAGGGTTTAGGCATACCAGGCTGGTCTTTTGGGCTTATTATACTTGGGCTTATCAATTGTATATATATTTCATTACATAAGCCAAGTTGTATTGTATTTTTGTATTTTTGTTTTGTATTTCAATCTTCTCTTTTTGTATTTATTTTCAATTGTTATATTTCTTTTATTTCCTATTTTTGCCTAATTGTTCTGATATTTTATGATATTTTTTGCCATTTTCTTTCGTTTTTCCGGTATTTTGTAATTTTTTTGTTGATTTTTCTAAATTTTCATATTTTTGTGACATTTTCTAATTGATTCCTTTTGTAGTTTTAATTTCAAAATTATTTTTTTAAAAAAACACACAAGTATTTCATTTAAATCACACAATTGCACACCAAAAACTATTTTGTATTTATTTATATATTTATATTGGAATTAATTTGCTTAGGGCAAAAATCACGTGCTCACAGCTGCCCCTCTTTGCTCGGGAACACGAAGAGTTTCAGTGCAATGATAAGTGAGCATTAATGAGAGATTTTTGCCCACTGGCATATTCCGTAGGAAGCATTTTGAAAAACTTTTGACCGCATCCTGCTTCAGAGGTTGCCAACATATCCTGGGCTAAACAGGAATCAGGTTAGTGTAGTTCGGGAAGGTCTGGTAGTTTGAAACTACCAAGACTTGCTGCTACTACTATTGTTGCTATAATCACCGACTAACTCCTTATTACACCGGGATAAAAAATGAAAAATAAAGAAGCTATTCTAAGCTATGATCTTATGAGTTATAAGAAAATCCTATCTATGACTTGTCTTCATGCATTTTCTTGCTTTTCCATATCACATGTTGCTCTTTTTTTTTGCATCCTTCTTGTTTTTTGTTGTTGTGAATTTTGATTATTTCGTGCTTTTGATATACTTCTTCCATCCATTCGTGTGACTTCAAAATATGCTCTTTGCTTCCAGGTCGATACTTCTTTAAAAACAAAATAAAGAAAACTTTTCCTCTGCCCCAGTGTGAGGCTCTCCATGTGTTATGGTGTTACTCTTGTTAGAAAAACAATTAAAATGCTGAAAAGTATTCCCTCGTTATACAGGTGGGCGCCTGGACAGAAATTAAAATGCTGAAAAGTATTCCCTCGTTATACAGGTGGGCGCATGAACGGAAATTAAAATGTTGAAAAGTATTCCCTCGTTATACAGGTGGGCGCCTGAACAGAAATTAAATTGCTGAAAAGTATTCCCTCGTTATACAGGCGAGCGCCTGAACAGAAATTAAAATGCTGAAAAGTATTCCTTGGTTATACAGGTGGGCGCCTGAACAAAAATTAAAATGCTGAAAGATATTCCCTCATTATCCAGGTGGGCGCTTGATGCATGAAATTAAAATGCTGAAAAATATTTCCTCGTTATACAGGTGGGCGCCTGATGCATAAAATGAAAAATATAGAAAAATATTCCCTCATTATCTAGGTGGGCGCCTGATGCATGAAATCAAAAATGCAGAAAAATATTCCCTCATTATCTAGGTGGGTGCCTGATGCATGAAATAAAATATGCAGAAATATATTCCCTCATTATCCAGGTGGGCGCTCGATGCATGAAATGAAAATGCAGAACAATATTCCCCCATTATCCAGTGGGCGCCTGATGCATGAAATAAAAATGCTGAAAAATATTCCCTCATTATCCAGGTGGGCGCCTGATGTATGAAATGAAAAATGCAAAAAAATATTCCCTCATTATCAAGGTGGGCGCCTGATGCATGAAATGAAAAATGCAGAAAATATTCCCTCATTATCCAGGTGGGCGCCGGATGCATGAAATAAAAAATGCATAAAAATATTCCCTCATTATCCAGATGGGCGCGTGATGCATGAAATGAAAAATGCAGAAAAATATTTCCTCATTATCCAGGTGGACGCCTAATGCATGAAATGAAAAATGCAGAAAAATATTCCCTCATTATCCAGGTGGGCGCCTGATGCATGAAATGAAAATGCAGAAAATATTTCCTCATTATCCAGGTGGGCGCCTGATGCATGAAAATTAAAATGCTGAAAAATATCCCCTCATTATCCAGGTGGGCGCCTGGTGCATGAAAATTAAAATGCTGAAAAATATTCCCTCATTATCCAGGTGGGCGCCTGATGCATGAAATGAAAAATGCAGAAAAATATTCCCTCGGTTTGATAATTGGGGTGTGAATTTTGAAAAGACAATACCTCCCTTGCTGTTTGGGTAGGTTCCTGATTATTGAGTGAGTCCTCCTTTGTGGATTCTCCCCTTTTATTGCTGTTTTTCGTTTTGATGTTTTCTCCCACATTGGTCACATTCACTTTAAAGTGATTAGTGAGAATTTGAATCTTTTGTCCCTGTCTAAATCAGTGAACAATCTTATTAGTTATAAAATGATGGTTAGCAACTGGCATTCTTGTTGGCCCTGCTTCCATCGTCTGCCTCTTCTTGTTTCATTCTGCTTTGTAGTTCATTGCTAGGTTTTCTTCAACTTTCTCTTGTAATCCTCTTTTGCTTTTCTCTTTTTGTTTCTTTTCCTTTAATTTTCCTTCGGCCTTGATTGCCATCCATTTTTTTATTTTCTCTTTTCCTTTGACCCAGTGTTATTATGCCTTTTAACATCAGAAGATGGTAGTTAGCTTTCAACTGGCAACTGGTTTAGATCAATGAATGCAAAAATATGAATTTGAGGGGGTAAGGGTATTTTGAAGTAAAGACAGAACTTATCTGGTGTCACGACCCGGATTTTCCCCCGACATCGGGATCGTGATGGCGCCTACTCGTGGTAGCTAGGCAAGCCACTACATTCAACATTATCTTGTTCGTATCATTACTTTAGACTCATATTTAATAACAAGAGAGAGATAATATTCAATTTAATAAATGCGGAAGACTTTCAAAATAGGGATAAATAATACCAAGGTAAAACACTAATGAAATCCTCTACCCAAGACGTGGAGTCACCAGCTCACGAACTACTACTGAATACTACACATAAAGGTCTGAAAGAAAATAACATATATCTGTCTGTCTCGGAACAATGAGACCACATCAAATAATATAAGTAAGTGGAAGAGACGCCGGGCCTGTGGACGCCTGCAAGCTACCTCAGTCTCGGAAAGCTCAACTCCCACGAATACTCTACTGTTGTTGCTGCTACTGCTCAAAACCTGGACTTGTGCAAAAACGCACAGAAGTGCAGTATCAGCACAATCCGACCCCATGTGCTGGTAAGTGCCCGGCCTATCCCGGCGAAGTAGTGACAAGCCTAGGACCAAACACCCACGTATACCTATGCAGTTATATATATATATGTACACCACAAGATAACAAGAACTATCAAGTAACAAATTCAACAAGAAATATCATAAGAGGGGAAACTCAACAATTAACAATAGTTATCAAATCAATAATGGAAATCAGAGTATAATGGAAACAGTTAATATCAAAACAAGGAATAGCAAATAGTTGCACGGCATCACCCTTCGTGCTTTTACTCTCATCCTCACCAAATAAGCAAATAAAAGTGCACTGCATCACCCTTCGTGCTTTTACTCTCATCCTCACATCCATGGCACGGCATGATCCTTCGTGCATGGTTCAAATAACAACGGCACGGAATGTTCCTTCGTGCATAATCAATATCACAAGGCACGGCATGATCCTTCGTGCATAATCAATATCAAGGCACGGCATTACCCTTCGTGCATAAACAATAATATAAGGCACGACATTAACCTTCGTGCAAAATCAGTAAACAAGGCACGTCATTAACCTTCATGCAAAATCAGTAAAACAAGGCACGGCATCACCCTTCGTGCATTATCACTCTTCCTCACCCAAATAACAATCACAGTTAAGGAAAAAGAATGAAAACAATAATCCTGAACCGTCCCGGCAAGGGACACAACAATCATCACAACAAGGTCCCGGCATGGGAAAACAATAACTCACTTTACAATAAGTCCCGGCAAGGGAAAATAGTGTACAATTCCATAACCCGGCAAGGGTTCAATAATTCATCTTTAAAACATCTCACAATAAGTATCAACAACGACTTACGATCATGATAGACGCCAGTGTATGGATGCTCGTCACCACAGCCCATACACCGCACTCGATCACATAGCACATAGCACATAATCCTATTCCCTCAAGCTAGGATAGATCAAACACTTACCTCTAGCCTTGAAGCCCAACTTATCCTTCAACTATAGCTTTACCTCGAATTTCAGCTCTCAACATGCTCGAATCTAATCATAATTGATTCCATTATATTAATAAATACTATAAAACTTAGTTTGAATGCTTAAAACTGGTTTTCTCAAAGTTTATCCCAAAATTTCCCAAAATGCCCCTGGACCCACGTGGTCGGAACTCGGGGTTCGGACCAAAATCCGGTTACCCATTCCCTCACGAGTTCAAATATATGATTTGTTTCAAAACCGGACCTCAATTCGAGGTCCAATTCCCCAATTCATGAAAACCCTATGTTCTACCCAAAAACAAGAATTTCTACCATGAAAACCTTTGATTTCTCTTGAAAAACATATTTAATGATGTTAGGAATTGAAAGAATTAAGTAAAAAGTGACTTACAAGTTCTTTGGAGTGATTTTTCTCTTGAGGGTTCATGTGTGGTGTGTTGGGTTTTGAAAGAATGAAGAAAAGAGGTCAAATATTCGTTTAAGTATAAATTTGCACAACTGCGGATATCGCAATTGCGAACATTTGTTCGCAATTGCGAACACAACAGGTTTTGGGTCTGAGGCTCTCGCATTTGCGAGAAAAAGGTTCGCACTTGTGAACTGGGCTGGGACACCGGGGACTTCGCATTTGCGACATATTAGTCGCATTTGCGAAGGTGGGCCATTTACTGAAGGCCTCGCATTCGCGAGGTGTAGTTCGTATTTGTGAACCCAAGCGTTCCTGGGCATCATCGCATTTACGATCAATGGTTCGCATTAGCGAACACTGCCTTGGTCTGCCCTTTTCGTATTTGCGATAAAATCTTCGCATTTGCGAAGATACCAGCTGGGTGAAAAACCAGCTGTGTTATTTTTCAGAATTTGCTCCAACGGCCTACAAATCTTTACCCGAGCCCCCCGGGCTCCAAACCAAACATGCACACAAAATCAAAAACATATTACAAACTTGTTCGTGCGATCACATTGCCAATATAACATCGTTTTATCAAATCAAGCCTCAAGTTCATGATTATCATTCTTTTAGTTTCATAACTTTCAAATTTGGAACTCAAGGTTCAAAACACATCAAACGACATCCAAATGTCACCAAACTTTGCATAAAGCACATATATAATATTTAAGACTTATACCGGGCGTCGGAACCAAAATATGAGCCCGATACCAAGGTCATTTAATTCATTTTCCTTTAATAATTTCGGCAAAAATAATTTAACAGCAAAATTCATATCTTAGGCTCTAGGCCTCAGAATTCGACTCCGGACACATGCCCGAGTCCCATATTTTCCTACGGACCTTCCGGGACCGTTTGATCTCGGGTCCGAGTCTGTTTACCAAGAATGTTGACCAAAGTCAACTATATCAATATTAATATCATTTTTCTTCAGATTTCTCCTAGAATTCATATATTCTATTACAAAATCTTTTCGGCTACATGCCCGGATCATGCACGTAAATCGAGGCAACATGAAATGAGGTTTTCAAGGCCTCGAAAGTGCGGAAAATGTGAGGAAAATAGGTGATGACCCTTTGGGTCGTCACATCCTCTAGCTCTAAAACAATCGTTCGTCCTCGAACGGACAAGAGAAGGAAGTACCTGAGTCGGGGAACAAATGTTGGTAGCAGTCTCCGTATATCAGACTCAGACTCCCAAGTCGATGCCTCAGGAGGCGGACCTCTCCACTGAACACGCACAGAAGGATAACTCTTCGACCTCAACTATCGAACACGTCGGTCTAGAATGGCCACCGGCTCCTCCTCGTAGGATAAATCATTGTCCAATTGGATAGTACTGAAGTCTAACACATGTGTGGGATCGCCGTGGTACCTCCGAAGCATAGATACATGGAAAACTGGTTGCACGGCTGATAAACTAGGTGGCAGAGCTAGTCTGTAAGCCACCCCTCCCACTCGGTCCAGAATCTCAAATGGACCAATATACCTAGGGCTGAGTTTGCCCTTCTTCCCGAACCTCATCACGCCCTTCATAGGCGATACTCGGAGCAATACCCGCTCACCAACCATGAAATATACATCTCGAACCTTACGATCCGCATAAGTCTTCTGTCTAGACTGAGCTTAACGCAATCTCTCATGGATAGTCTTGACCTTGTCTAAGGCCTCCTGAACTAAGTCTGTACCCAACAACCGAGCCTCTCCCGGCTCAAACCATCCGACCGGAGACCGACATCGCCTACCATACAACACCTCATACGAGGCTATCTGAATGCTAGACTGGTAGATGTTGTTGTAGGAGAACTCCGCTAATGACAGAAACTGGTCCCACGAGCCTCCAAAACTCCGCTAATGGCAAAAACTGGTCCCACGAGCCTCCAAAATCAATTATAAACTGCGTACCCCGATCTAAGATGATAGATACCGGCACCCCATGAAGACGAACAATCTCCCTGATGTAAATCTCTGCTAACCTCTACGATGAGTAAGAGACAGATACTTGAATGAAGTGTGCTGACCTGGTCAGCCTATCAACAAAGACCAAAATAGCATCAAATTTCCTCCGAGTCAAGGGAAGTCCAGTAATGAAGTCCATAGTGATCCGCTCCCATTTCCACTCGGGAATTTCGATTCTATGGAATACACCACCAGGCCTTCTAGTGCTCACATTTCACCTGCTGACAATTTAGACACCGAGCGACATACGCAACGATGTCTTTCTTCATCCTGCGCCACCAATAGTGCTGCCGTAAATCCTGATACATCTTCGCGGCACCCGGGTGAATAGAATATCACAAACTATGGGCCTCCGTTAATATCAACTCTCGAATCCCCTCACCATTGGGCACACAAACTCGACCCTGCAATCTCAATACTCCGTCATCATCTAGAGTTACCTTCATGGCACCTCCCCGCTGTACAGTATCTCTCAAGTCACGCAAATGAGGACCATCAAATTGCCTCTCACGGATCCGCTCTAATAGAGATGAACGAGCGACCGTGCAGGCTAACACTCTGGTAGGCTCAGAAATGTCTAGTCTCACGAACTGGTTGGCTAAGGCCTGGACATCTTGAGCAAATGGTCTCTGACTGACCAGAATGAATGCAAGACTACCCATGCTGCCAGACTTTCTACTCAATGCATCGGCCACCACATTGGCCTTACCTAGGTGATATAGGATAGTGACATCATAGTCCTTCAGCAACTCTAACTATCTCTGCTGTTGTAAATTCAAATCATTTTGTTTGAACAAGTACTGTAGGCTTTTGTGATCTGTGTACACCTCACACGTCACACCATATTGATAATGCCTCCGGATTTTTAAGGCATGAACCACTGTTGCCAACTCAAGATCATGAACTGGATAATTCTTCTCATGTATTTTCAACTGTCTCGAAGCATAAGCAATAACCTTACCATCCCTGCATCAATACCGCTCCAAGTCTTGTACGGGACGCATCACAGTAAACTGTATAAGGCCCTGCACCCGTAGGTAGTATCAGCACTGGTGTTGTAGTCAAGGCTGTCTTGAGCTTCTAAAAGCTCGCCTCACACTCATCTGACCACTGGAACTGGGCACCCTTCTGGGTCAACCTGGTCATCGGGGCTGCAATAGAAGAGAATCCCTCTACAAATCGACGGTAGTAACCTGCTAACCCCAAGAAACTCCGGATCTCGATCATTGAAGCTGGTCGAGGCCAATTCTGGACTGCCTCAATCTTCTTTGGGTCCACCTGAATACCTTCCACTGATACAATATGACCCAAAATTGCTACCGAACTCAACCAGAACTCACATTTCGAAAATTTGGCATATAGATGGTTATCCTTCAGAGTCTGAAGAACCACTTCGAGGTGCTGCTCGTTGTCACACCTCCTTTTTCCGCAGGCCCGCGAGGGCGCTATAAAGACTATCACGAACAGATCTAAGCAAGGCCTGAATACCCGATTCATCAACTCCATGAACGCTGCCGGGGCATTGGTCAACCCGAAGGACATCACCAAGAATTCATAATGCCTGTATCTAGTGCGAAAGGCTGTCTTGGGAATGTCATCGGCCCTGATCTTCAGCTGATGGTAGCCCGACCTCAAGTCTATTTTCGAGAACACCCTCACTCCTTGGAGCCGGTCAAACAAATCATCAATCCTCGGCAGTGGATACTTGTTCTTTATCGTCACTTTGTTTAATTGCCGATAATCAATACACATCCGCATCGAGCCATCCTTCTTCTTCACAAATAACACAGGTGCACCCCAGGGAGAAACACTGGTCTTGATAAAGCCCTTTTCTAGAAGGTCTTGCAACTGATCTTTTAACTCCGGTGGGGCCATACGATAGGGTGGAATAGAGATGGGCTGAGTGCCCGGTGCCAGATCGATACAAAAATCAATGTCCCTGTCGGGTGGCATGCCCGGTAGGTCTGAAGGGAAAACCTCGGGAAACTCCCGTACAATAGGAACTGAATCAATAGAAGGAACTTCTGCGCTGGAATTACAAACATAAGCCAAATAAGCTAGACAACTCTTCTCGACCATGCGTCGAGCCTTATTATAGGAAATAACAGTGCGAATGGAGTTGTTTGAGGTCCCTCTCCACTCTAGTCGGGGTGATTCTGGCAAGGCCAAGGTCATTGTCTTGGCATGATAGTCTAAGATAGCATGGTATGGGGACAACCAGTCCATCCACAATATGACATCGAAATCCTTCATGTCTAATAGCAACAGATCAATACGGGTCTCAAGACCCCCAAAAATAACTACGCACGAACGATGCACCCGGTCGACTACAATGGAGTCACCCAATGGTGTAGACACATAAACTGGAATATCCAGGGCATAGCTAGGCACGGCCAGATACGGTGCAAAGTAGGAAGACACATATGAATATGTAGACCCAAGGTCAAATATTACTGAAGCACCTCTGTCACAAACAAGAATGGTACCTGTAATCACAACATCTGATGCCTCTGCCTCTGGCCTGGCTGGAAAAGCATAAAATCGGGGATCAGCACCTCCCCTCTGAGCTACATCTCTGGGACGGTCATCCACTGGCTGACCTCTACCTCTGGCTGGACGGTCTCCACCTCTACGGTCTCGACCTCCACCTCTACGATCTCTACCCCCGCCTCTGGCTGGCTGGGCAGGCTGAGGGTCAGCTGGGGCTTGAATCATGGGACGAGGGCCCCGCTGCTGAGTGTTGACCGTCGCTCGAGGGCAAAACCTGACAGGATGACTTGGGTCACCATAACCGTAGCAACACTTAGGCAGATGGGGCTGCTGGCCCTGACAACCTGAATGGCCCCCACGAACACTCTAGAGAGGCTGAGCACTAATGGGAAGCTGATTTGAATACTGCTCATGAAACCCACGATCACCTGGTCCACCCTGTGAAGCCTGAAGGGCTGAATGAAAAGGTCTAGAAGACTGGCCCCTATCAAAAGATTCCCTACCTCCAGAAGAAGAACCATTAAATCTGCCGGAATGACGAGGCCTCTTGTCAGAAGGATAACCACCTCCCCGAGCAAGAGCCATCTCAACTCTACGAGCTGCATTAGCTACCTCCTGAAAAGATATATCACTCCTAACTCCCATGGCCATATGAAGTCTAATCGGCTGATTAAGCCCATCTATAAACCTGCGGACCCTCTCCCGCTCTGTGGGGAGTATCACCATCGTATAACGTGCAAGATCAACAAATCTCGTTTCATACTGAGTGACAGTCATAGTACCCTGCTGGAGGCGCTCAAACTGCCTCCTAAGTGCATCCCGCTAAGTAACAGGGAGAAACTTCTCCAGAAATAACTCTGCAAACTGGTCCTATGATAAAGCCGGGGACCCTGCTGGTCGAGTCAAATAGTAATCTCTCCACCAAGTCTTGGCGGATCCTGAAAGCCTGAATGTGCAGAAGTCAACTCCATTGGATTCCACTATTCCCAAAGTCTTGAGAATCTCGTGGCAACTGAATAAGAAATCATGAGGATCCTCTGATGTGGAACCGCTGAAAGTAGTGGTAAACAGCTTGGAGAACCGATCAAGTCTCCATAAAGAATCAGAAGTCATGGCTGCTCCATCTCCGGCCTGAGCTGTGGTACCTAACTGAGTGGCCACAGCTGGCTGAACAACTGGTGCCTGAGGCTGGGGAGCTAGTGGCTCTAGAGTACGTGCAATAGGAGTCTGGGTCCCTCCTCGAGCCTGAGAAGCGGCTGGTGCAGCTGTTAATAAGCCTGCTCTGGCAACGCTGTCCATAAAACCCGCTATCCTGACTAGAGCCTCCCAAAGATCCGGGGTAAATAAGGCCTCTCCTGGGACCTGAGCTGGGCCCACTAGAGCTGTTGGGACTGGAACCTCCTCGCCAGTCTCAACATGAGGCTCCACCTCTGGAATAGCTGCCGGGGGCTGAGCTCTGCCCCTACCACGGCCTCCGATACGGCCTTGGCCCCTGCCCCTCGCGGGCGTTGCCTAGGGCTCAGGCTGCTGATCAGCGGACGAGGAAGGGCGTGTCCTCACCATCTGCGAAAGGACATAGTAGAGATTCAATCAGTTATTTGAGGAACAAATCGCACGACAAGAAGGAACTAATGAGAGACTCTTTCCTAAATCAATAGACTCTGGAGGACAAGTACAGACGTCTCCGTACCTACCCGTCAAACTCTACTAAGCTTGTTCGTGAGTGGTGAGACCTATGTAACCTAGAGCTCTGATACCAACTTGTCACGACCCGGATTTTCCCCCGACATCGGGATCGTGATGGCACCTACTCGTGGTAGCTAGGCAAGCCACTACATTCAACATTATCCTGTTTATATCATTACTTTATACTCATATTGAAATTTCTGAATGGCTTTCGTGGTATGAATGGACGCTTGATGTGCGTTATGTATTTGTACAATGAAGTACGGGATCAAGCATTGTGATTCATGTGTTATATATGTGTTGGAGACTTGAAGTTCTCGTTAGTCCACCTATGCAGTGGTTGTATATCGTGTGTATCGGCACCGTTTTGTGATTATTGGAAATCGGAAGCCCTAGTGGCTCTCTCTTAGCTTGATATGATAAATTTGGGTTATGATACCTTATTTCAGACTGGTTGACATAAGTCAGGTTGTCTAGACTGATGTGATATGGACTATGATGGTATGGCACAAATTGCGTAGCAGAGAGCATCAGAGTATGCTCCAACAGAGTAGTTGTACCCAGGACCAGCGGACGGCTGGTAGGCATTGCTTTGTCAGTTGGACCTTAGGGGCGGATGTTAGTGTAGAGGTATCTACCATTGATTCAGTTCCAGTATTGAGAAACGTTGTCAGATGCGTTTCATGTGGCCGAGCTTGAGGCTATATACATATGTTTGCTGTAATGAGAAAATTCGACTCGATATGCATTTCCTTTTTGCGAGATTTATGTGTGGATTGGGTGGCACGTCGCCACGGGTTATTTGGATCGGGTGGCACGCCGCCACATATATGGTATCCGGATCGGGTGGCACGCCGCCACGGGTATGTCGTTGGAGCGGGTTGCACGCCGCAACAGAAGATTGTGAAAATATAGTTAGTTATATGCTACCTGGTATACAATACTTCCTCGCTTCTGAGGAAAAGTCCGTTTTGAGTATCGCTTGGCGAATGGCACATCGGTTGTGTCCTTTCAGGATTTAATAGCATACGTTAATTGTTTCACCGTAGGTGAGGTTGATTGCTTGGGTTCAAGACCTAGATCTGTGCGTGGCTAACCGTTTGAGCTTAGTGGCTTGAGGTGCTTCATGAGTAATAATGTTGGGATAAAATCACGAGTCTTGGCAAGGCCACGTGATGTTATGACCTCTCGAGAAGGATTCAGGTACTCTATTTCTATAATGCGAGATGCGATCTCAGTTCTATGCTATGATGGCACAGAGGAATTGAATTGCAGCTCTTTTGCTGGAGACAGTTATCATGATTTGAGCCGTCATGATTCGAGTGTGTGCAGACGTTTCTATTGGAGCCTATGTTGTGCTCGTCACGGCTTAGGCCGGTGGTTGAGATGTCATGTCACCAGTGTGGTGTGTAATGATCGAAATGACCGTTGGAGTCATTAATGAATACGAGCATATTGGACCTTAGCTTGTTAGAAAGGTAAAAATCGAGGTTTGGCTCCGAAACCTTTTGTGGTACCGGTTTTTAAAAGGGAAATAGATTCACGAATGGTTAACCTGAGAGATGGGTTCGGTATATCGCGTGCTTCAGCTGCCGTGGGCAGGATATGGAGGTGTTGGAATAAGACTCTACCTAATGAAAGAGGTTTTTCAGTTGGTATTTGGTTACCGTGGGAAATTGTTGAGATTAGAGACTATCGTCTCGAGTGATGGGGTTGTCGATACATCATATGATCTCACTCGGAGTAGTGAATATGGGTTATTGCGGTGGATTTGAGTATATCCTGAGTATAGGCATGAGATTTTCATTTGGCATATGATTTCAGAAAGTGCAATGTGATTTATGGTTCAGATGGTCTGTGAAATTTTGACTATATGGTGTTTTCGGACTTATGTGAGATAGGGTGACGTATGATCGCCTGAAATTATGCTTGGTAAAGTCATTCAGCTATTGGGTGGCTTCTAGTACAACTCTGAGTCCGCTCGAGGACAAGCGTTTGTTTAAGTTGGGGAGAATGTAACGACCTGGCCCGTCGTTACGAGAATTACCACCCCGTTATGTTGTAATTTCATGTTTTATGATTTTATATTAGTGTTAGAGTCTATTGGGTGAGTTAGGAGTGAATTGGGTTGAAAATGAGGCATATAGCCTTTTTGAAGGAAACTTGAATAAGGGAAGTCAACCCGGAGTTGACTATTTAGTTAGAGGGCTCGGAATCGGATTTATGATGATTCGGTTAGTTCCGGGAGGTGATTTGTGACTTAGGGGAGCAATCGGAATTGAATTTGGAGGCTTGGTGTAGAAATAGGCTTGAATTGGCTAAGGTTGAATTTTGGCGAAATCCGAACGGTAGGTGAAATTTTGATCCGGGGGACGGAATGGAATTCCGACAATTCTTGTAGCTTCGCTATGTGATTTTGGATATGTTCGCAAAATTTCAGGTCATTCGGACGTCGTTTGGTCGGGTTTTTGATCGAATGTGTACTTCGGAAAGTTTTAAGGAATTTAGGCTTGAATCCGTTGTGATTTGATGATTTTCATGTTGATGGATGTGTTTTGTTTATTGGAACAAGTTTTAATAATTTTATGGGATATGTTGGCGTGTTTGTTTGAGGTCCCGGGGGCTTCGGTGTAATTTCGGATGGCTAACGGGAACTTTTGAAGTTGGAAAATTTCATAATCGACGAAGTTGTAAATGAGTATGCCCAAGACCTAACTTTGAACGATGATATCTCAGGTTATACAAGGATTTGAGTGATGAACAACCTATCAAATTAAATATCTACGAGTCTAGTTTCCAACGCTTCGAACCGTTTGTCATTTGAACATTCCTACGCAAAGTTATGATCAAATTACCAAAGGCTGGAAAAATGTGAACCTGTCAAATCTGCGACCGCAGAACGCGTCGCAGATTGCACTATGCGGCCGCATTTTGACCGCAGATTGTTCCAGAATAGCCCAGCTTTGGGTGTCGATTCTGCTGTGCATTCTGCGGACCGCATGTTCATTCTGCGGTCCGTTCTGCTACAGCAAACCCGACTTCGGAGGGTTTTCTTCCCAAATTTTTATAACCCGACCCCATTTCAATATATATGCTTTGGGGTTCATTTTGGGGTGATTTTCTGAGTATTCTAGAGAGAGGTGAGAGCATTTTAGAGAGAAAGTGGGGGAACTCACCATTGAATCATCCAATCTTGCATCAATCTTCAAGAATCGAATAACCCAATCACAACTTCTTCATCAAAGAGGTAAGGTTCTACACCCTAGTCTTCAATCTCGTTTTTTTTTTGGGTGATTGATGAGTAAGAATTCATCTGAAAACTGGAGATAAGTCACTTGTGGTCATTTTTAGACAATAATATGGGATTATCATCAAATATCCTAACTAGATTACTCATTTTGGGTGAAAGCTTGAAGAACTAGAGCTTTGTTTTGAAAATGAAATTTTGGGATTTGAAAGGCCATTTGAGCTTCGATTTTGGTAAATTTTATATGTACGGACTCGTGGCGAGACGAGGAATATGTTGATGCGACTTTCGTAATTTTTCGAGAAGTGTATCGAAAGTCGGGTTTTGACAACTTTGGGAATTTTGATGTAAATTGAGTTGTATTGATTGGGTGTCGTCCCATTGGCCTAATTTGTTGTGTATTTACTATATTTGATCAGATTCTACGCGTGTGGAGCTTGATTCTCGTGGCAAGGGCATTACGGAGTAGTCGTCGCGTTGTATTGAGGTGAGTAATAGATGTGGGTGATGACCAGCGGGTTCGAAACCCCGGTATACCACTCTGTGACGCTGTATAGCGGCGAGACACGTACTCTCATGTGAGTGCGGGGTCGATTGTGATTGGGGACTATGGCTTAGTCCGACTTGTTAGCACTGTGTTATGATATTGGCTATTCTTGAGCCGTCGAACCTCCTTCTCGGATGGTTGCATACTATATATTGTGATATTGGCCACTCTTGAGCCGAGGAACCCCCTTCTTGGACGGTTGAGTATACTTGTGGGCTGTGAGCTAGTTATTGAATTCCGCGAGGATCGTTATCATAGTCTTGTGATATTTACATGCTAGTTTACTACCAGTCCGCAGCTATTTCTGTTATCATGCTATTTCCAATCTCTGGAACTTGATATTACTGTTTTCAATTGAAAAATGATAAAAGATGTTTTCAAAACTACTTTTGAGCCTGCGAGGCTGTATTTGCATATTAGCTGACTGGTAGTGGATCGGGCTGCGCGCCGCAGCGGTATATATGTTGGATCGGACTGCATGCTGCAGTAATATTGTGCTTGGGCTGTAGGAGCCCCTCCGGAGTCTGAACCCCCACAGTGAGCATAGGTACCCAAATTGGATCGGGCTACGCGCCGTAGCGGTCATATCATGCATTGCATTGCATTTAGCTACATCTGCTAGCTGTTATACTGTTTTGCTGGTACTCGTTGGTACAGGTACAGATGATATTGATTTTGTGACAGGGTATTTGATTACAGCTTTACATAGTGATTTATTGCGGATTTCTTATCTGCGCTGTCTTACCCCTGTTTATTACCACTGAGTCTGGCAGTACTCATTTTACTCCCTGCACCTTGTGTGCAGATCCAGGTACCTCTCAGCAGTGATCCGGTAGCTGTTCGAGGCGACATCTGTAGGATATTCGAGGTAGCTGCAGAGTCCGCAGGACCCGATGTTCCTTCTTACTGTCTTTTGATTCTGTATTGATATTTCTTTCCGCACTTGGTATCTTGTAAACCTTTATACACTTATGTTCATTAGAGGCTCATGACTCTTGACCCTTCGGTCTATGGGAGTTGGCATGCGTTGGGACTTGGTTCCCTGTTTTGATATATTTATCATTGATGTCTTATAATTGTTATGCTTAAATGGGACAAGGCGAGCTTCTAGCTCCGTAATTGTTGTTGATTGGTCAGGCTGGCCTAGCAGTGTGCTGGGCGCCATCACGACCGGATTTGGGGTCGTGACAAGTTGGTATCAGAGCCTAGGTTTACTAGGCCTCGTGAGTCTTGAGCCGGTTAGTAGAGTCTTGTGGATCGGTACGGGGACGCCTGTACTTATCCTCGGGAGGTTGCGAACCTTTAGGAAACACTTCACATTTCTTGGAATTCTTATCGTGCGCACTTGATTCAGCTTGAGATATAATTTTTGAAATTCCTTCCACACGTCCGTGTACGCATCGAGCGCTCGGTAATGTGATTGCCTTATGGCTTGTGATTTCCTCGAACGAGGGGCGAGATATAATCTCGGTGAGTTCATGTTGGGCCAGTCAGGATGACTTGAGGCTGGACCTTGTTTATGACTTGAGCATTGAGGTGCTGATTTTGTGAGTGGTGATAATAGATAATGTACTGAGGGTTTGAAATCTCGTATTTTTGCACTATACAGTGCTGTGCTGAGAGGGAATACACGTCATGTGACGAGCGTGGTGGTATTGTGACTGGGGATTTGGACTTGATCCTTCCCAATTGATAAATTATTGTGTAAAGTGACTAAGACTGGGCTTATATCTATGTACTTGGGCTAGTAGCCATGTTTGGGGCCTTGTGCCGATCTGTAGAGTATTAGGGAGGCTTACTAATGGATGAGTTGTTAATTGTTCGACTCTTATCTAAACTGTTGTGTAGCCCCGAGCTATGGGCGTGGTGAATATTTATCATATCTCGTAATTGGAAGGTAAAATGCCTTATTTGTAGTGGAACAAGTTTAAACTCGGGAAGACTAAAGTGATTTTGCTATGTGTATCCTGGTGGAAGGTATTGTGATGAAATGCTAAATTGAGAAAGAAGTAGTAGGGTTGATCCTCATGTGTAATTGAAAGGTATTTGATATGTGTTATGATTCGAGCAGGTACAGCGCATGTTCAAGTATAAATTGTGATAATATGATTCGTATAGTATTGAGATTTAATGTTGTTGAAATACATTGTGATATCTTGTTGAGTTGTGGATGTATTGTTAGAATGGTTTGGTGATTCTCTGGCAGGTGGATAGGCCAATTTACAAAGGAAACTCTGCCGAATTTTTTTTGAAAATTTGGGACTTAGAAAAGCTTTTTGTCACCTAAAGAGTGGGCGTAACTGTTGTGTGTGAATGAATGCAAGAATTGCAAAAGAATTAATATTTCTGATGATTCGAACCTCCGTCGAAGCTTGTAAATGACTTGAGTTTAATCTAACTAGAACGTTGTTGCATCATTTGAGTAAGAAGGCTATGAGTGGCTAAAAGTGCTTTGATGTATGACTCCGAGCTAAGTTGGGGAGGTTGTTATTGATTAACTGATTGCACTGTCGTGGGAAATTTTGATAAAGGTTATGGTGCTTCGTAGATATGAAGAAATACTAGGATGTTGTGAACTTATGTTGGTAAAGAATGTTCGGTGTATAGAAAAGAAAGATAGCTAATTGTATCTGTATGTAATCATGTTTTGCGGTGTCAAAGTTCTAGCAAGGAACGAGTGGTTATGTTCAATAAGACAGTTGAATTACAACTGAATAAGGGTAAATGACGCCCGAGAATAGTCCCGTGGTGTTCCAGATTTTGCTTGTAACGGATGCCTTAAGATTATGTATGTGGCTAAAGATGGTGTTTTCGTTAGAAGGGATCAAGACTTGTTCTATGTTATGTGAATGATGGGATTCTATGTATCCGTATTGGAAGGTAATGATACTAATTCAAAAATCGCATGAAGTTCTTCAAAACAAGTATTGTAGAATGTGGTACTCCTGGGAAACATTGAGAGTGGCCTATGGGTTTTAGACCGTGTGGTCTTATGTACGAGTCTCGTGTGGTAACATGAGTTGAGTTATGGTAGCGCTACGGTAAAGGCTAATACTAAGTTAAAGATGGTTCAGAAAAGAAATTGAGTAAATGGAGCAACTTGTTAATAAACCGAAGCGGTATGATAAGGAATACGATTAATTATTGGTATGTGATTGAAGTAATGAGTCTTACGGATATTGTGCAACAAAGCCTTTGAGTGCTGACAATTGTGTAACCCGATATGGGTATAAGGACTCAGTCCTGGCAGTTTAACTTATGCAATGTAATTGGGAGAAAGAGTTGATGATGTGTTTTAACGTGGTTTAAAAATGAGTGTATTTCCTGTTGGTATGTAAGGCTTGGAATGTGTGATGAGTTTTCTCTATATGGGATCATGAAAGCCCTTGACTAGTTGAGTGCGCCGATGTTTGCGGCGTAGGATAGGAATATGAATTTCCATGTTATCTTAGTGTGGTATGGTATATGCGATGTGTTATGGAAAGTTGATAATGGCATATTCAAGATTTTGTGATCAGTTCATAATATATGGGGAGTCATTAAAATTATTTAGCAGCGCGGGCAGCTGCATGTGATTTAAAGAATCGATCTTTCTGGTGATTAAAGAAAATGGTACTGCTATTCTAGTAATTTGGTAGGGTATATGGTCCAAAAGGACAAGGTAATGTAAACTGATAATATCCAGTGGTATGGTGATATTCTCTTGTTGGATCGACTATAATAATTGAGTCGTTGATGGCATAGTGAAATTTCCGAATGGCTTTCGTGGTATGAATGGACGCTTGATGTGCGTTATGTATTTGTATGGTGAAGTACGGAATTAAGCATGGTGATTCATGTGTTATATGTGTGTTGGAGACTAGAAGTTCTCGTAATCCGCCTATGCAGTGGTTGTATATCGCGTGTATCGGCACCGTTTTGTGATTATTGGAAATCGGAAGCCCTAGTGGCTCTCTCTTAGCTTGATATGATGAATTTGGGTTATGATACCTTATTTCGGACTGGTTGACATAAGTCAGGTCGTCTAGACTAATGTGGTATGGACTATGTCGGAAAATGGCACAAATTGCGTAGCAGAGAGCATCAGAGTATGCTCCAACAGAGTAGTTGTACCCGGGACCAGCGGACGGCTGGTAGGCATTGCTTTGTCAATTGGACCTTAGGGGCGGATGTTAGTGTAGAGGTATCTACCATTGATTCAGTTCCAGTATTGAGAAACGTTGTCAGATGCGTTTCATGTGGCCGAGCTTGAGGCTATATATATATGTTTGCTGTATAATGAGAAAATTCGACTCGATATGCATTTCCTTTTGCGAGATTTATGCGTGGATCGGGTGGCACGTCGCCACGGGTTATTTGGATCGGGTGGCACGCCGCCACAGGTATGGTATCCGGATCGGGTGGCACGCCGCCACGGGTATGTCGTTGGAGCGGGTTGCACGCCGCAACAGAATATTGTGAAAATATAGTTAGTTATATGCTACCTGGTATACAATACTTCCTCGCTTCTGAGGAAAAGACCGTTTTGAGTATCGCTTGGCGAATGGCACATCGGTTGTGTCCTTTCAGGATTTAATAGCATACATTAATTGTTTCACCGTGGGTGAGGTTGATTGCTTGGGTTCAAGACCTAGATCCGTGCGTGGCTAACCGTTTGAGCTTAGTGGCTTGAGGTGCTTCATGAGTAATAATGTTGGGATAAAATCACGAGTCTTGGCAAGGCCACGTGATGTTATGACCTCTCGAGAAGGATTCGGGTACTCTATTTCTATAATGCGAGACGCGATCTCAGTTCTATGTTATGATGGCACAGAGGAATTGAATTGCAGCTCTTTTGCTGGAGACAGTTATCATGATTTGAGTTGTCATGATTCGAGTGTGTGCAGACGTTTCTATTGGAGCCTATGTTGTGCTCGTCACGGCTTAGGCTGGTGGTTGAGATGTCATGTCACCAGTGTGGTGTGTTATGATCGAAATGACCGTTGGAGTCATTAATGAATACGAGCATATTGGACCTTAGCTTGTTAGAAAGGTAAAAATCGAGGTTTGGCTCCGAAACCTTTTGTGGTACCAGTTTTTAAAAGGGAAATAGATTCACGAATGGTTAACCTGAGAGATGGGTTCGGTATATCGCGTGCTTCAGCTGCCGTGGGCGGGATATGGAGGTGTTGGAATAAGACTCTATCTAATGAAAGAGGTTTTCAGCTAGTATTTGGTTATTGTGGCCAGTTGTTGTGATTAGAGACTATCGTCTCGAGTGATTGGGTTGTCGATACATCATATGATCTCACCCGGAGTAGTGAATATGGGTTATTGCAGTGGATTCGAGTGTATCCTGAGTATAGGCATGGGATTTGCAATTGGCATATGATTTCGGAAAGTACAATGTGATTTATGGTTCAGATGGTCTGTGAAATTTTGACTATATGGTGTTTTCGGACTTATGTGAGATAGGGTGACGTATGATCGCTCTAGTATATGCTTGGTAAGGTCATTCAGCTATTGGGTTGCTTCTAGTACAACTCTGAGTCCGCTCGAGGATGAGCGTTTGTTTAAGTTGGGGAGAATGTAACGACCCGGCCCGTCGTTACGGGAATTACCACCCCGTTATGTTGTAATTTCATGTTTTATGATTTTATATCAGTGTTAGAGTCTATCGGGTGAGTTAGGAGTGAATTGGGTTGAAAATGAGGCATATAGCCTTTTTGAAGGAAACTTGAATAAGGGAAGTCAACCCGGAGTTGACTATTTAGTTAGAGGGCTCGGAATCGGATTCTGATGATTCGGTTAGTTCCGGGAGGTGATTTGTGACTTAGAGGAGCAATCGGAATTGAATTTGGAGGCTTGGTGTAGAAATAGGCTTGAATTGGCTAAGGTTGAATTTTGGCGAAATCCGAACGGTAGGTGAAATTTTGATCCGGGGGTCGGAATGGAATTCCGACAATTCCTGTAGCTTCGCTATGTGATTTTGGATATGTTCGCAAAATTTCAGGTCATTCGGACGTCGTTTGGTCGGGTTTTTGATCGAATGTGTACTTCGGAAAGTTTTAAGGAATTTAGGCTTGAATCCGTTGTGATTTGATGATTTTCATGTTGATGGATGTGTTTTGTTTATTGGAACAAGTTTTAATAATTTTATGGGATATGTTGGCGTGTTTGTTTGAGGTCCCGGGAGCTTCGGTGTAATTTCGGATGGCTAACGGGAACTTTTGAAGTTGGAAAATTTCATAATCGACGAAGTTGTAAATGAGTATGCCCAAGACCTAACTTTGAACGATGATATCTCAGGTTATACAAGGATTTGAGTGATGAACAACCTATCAAATTAAAGATCTACGAGTCTAGTTTCCAACGCTTCGAACCGTTCGTCATTTGGACATTCCTACACAAAGTTATGATCAAATTACCAAAGGCTGGAAAAATGTGAACCTGTCAAATCTGCGACCGCAGAACGCGTCGCAGATTGCACTATGCGGCCGCATTTTGACCGCAGATTGTTCCAGAATAGCCCAGCTTTGGGTGTCGATTCTGCTGTGCATTCTGCGGACCGCATGTTCATTCTGCGGTCCGTTCTGCTACAGCAAACCCGACTTCGGAGGGTTTTCTTCCCAATTTTTATAACCCGACCCCATTTCAATATATATGCTTTGGGGTTCATTTTGGGGTGATTTTCTGAGTATTCTAGAGAGAGGTGAGAGCATTTTAGAGAGAAAGTGGGGGAACTCACCATTGAATCATCCAATCTTGCATCAATCTTCAAGAATCGAATAACCCAATCACAACTTCTTCATCAAAGAGGTAAGGTTCTACACCCTAGTCTTCAATCTCGTTTTTTTTTGGGTGATTGATGAGTAAGAATTCATCTGAAAACTGGAGATAAGTCACTTGTGGTCATTTTTAGACAATAATATGGGATTATCATCAAATATCCTAACTAGATTACTCATTTTGGGTGAAAGCTTGAAGAACTAGAGCTTTGTTTTGAAAATGAAATTTTGGGATTTGAAAGGCCATTTGAGCTTCGATTTTGGTAAATTTTATATGTACGGACTCGTGGCGAGACGAGGAATATGTTGATGCGACTTTCGTAATTTTTCGAGAAGTGTATCGAAAGTCGGGTTTTGACAACTTTGGGAATTTTGATGTAAATTGAGTTGTATTGATTGGGTGTCGTCCCATTGGCCTAATTTGTTGTGTATTTACTATATTTGATCAGATTCTACGCGTGTGGAGCTTGATTCTCGTGGCAAGGGCATTACGGAGTAGTCGTCGCGCTGTATTGAGGTGAGTAATAGATGTGGGTGATGACCAGCGGGTTCGAAACCCCGGTATACCACTCTGTGACGCTGTATAGCGGCGAGACACGTACTCTCATGTGAGTGCGGGGTCGATTGTGATTGGGGACTATGGCTTAGTCCGACTTGTTAGCACTGTGTTATGATATTGGCTATTCTTGAGCCGTCGAACCTCCTTCTCGGATGGTTGCATACTATATATTGTGATATTGGCCACTCTTGAGCCGTTGAACCTCCTTCTTGGACGATTGAGTATACTTGTGGGCCGTGAGCCAGTTATTGGATCCCGCGAGGATCGTTATCATTGTCTTATCATATTGACATGTTAGTTACTACCAGTCCGTAGCTATTTCTGTTATCATGCTATTTCCAATCTCTGGAACTTGATATTACTGTTTTCAACTGAAAAATGATAAAAGATGTTTTCAAAACTACTTTTGAGCCTGCGAGGCTGTATTTGCATATTAGCTGACTGGTAGTGGATCGGGCTGCGCGCCGCAGCGGTACATATGTTGGATCGGACTGCACGCCGCAGTGATATTGTGCTTGGGCTGTAGGAGCCCCTCCGGAGTCTGAACCCCCACAGTGAGCACGGGTACCCAAATTGGATCGGGCTACGCGCCGTAGCGGTCATATCATGCATTGCATTGCATTTAGCTACATCCGCTAGTTGTTATACTGTGTTGCTGGTACTTGTTGGTACAGGTACAGTCGATATTGATTCTGTTACAGGGTATTGGTTACAGCTTTACATATTGCTTTATTGTGGATTTCTTATCTACGCTGTCTTACCCCTGTTTATTACCATTGAGTCCGGCAGTACTCATTTTACTCCCTGCACCTTGTGTGCAGATCCAGGTACCTCTCAGCAATGATCTGGTAGCTGTTCGAGGCGACATCCGTAGGATATTCGAGGTAGCTGCAGAGTCCGCAGGACCCGATATTCCTTCTTACTGTCTTTTGATTCTGTATTGATATTTCTTTCCGCACTTGGTATCTTGTAAACCATTATACACTTATGCTCATTAGAGGCTCATGACTCTTGACCCTTCGGTCTATGGGAGTTGGCATGCGTTGGGACTTGGTTCCCTGTTTTGATATATTTATCATTGATGTCTTATAATTGTTATGCTTAAATGGGACAAGGCGAGCTTCTAGCTCCGTAATTGTTGTTGATTGGTCAGGCTGGCCTAGCAGTGTGCTGGGCGCCATCACGACCGGATTTGGGGTCGTGACAGAATGCCCAACTCCCACGAATACTCTACTGCTGCTGCTAGTACTGCTCAAAACCTAGACCTGCGCAAAAACGCACAGAAGTGCAGTATCAGCACAATTCGACCCCATGCGCTGGTAAGTGCCTGTCCTATCCCGGCGAAGTAGTGACAAGCCTAGAACCAAACACCCACGTATACCTGTGCAGTTCTATATATATATGTACACCACAAGATAACAAGAAATTTCAACTAACAAATTCAACAAGAAATATCATAAGAGGGGAAACTCAACAGTTAACAACAGTTATCAAATCAATAATGGAAATCAGAGTATAATGGAAACAGTTAATATCAAAACAAGGAATAGCAAATAGTTGCACGACATCACCTTTCGTGCTTTTATTCTCATCCTCACCAAATAAGCAAATAAAAGTGCACGGCATCACCCTTCGTGCTTTTACTCTCATCCTCACATCCATGGCACGGCATGATCCTTCGTGCATGGTTCAAATAACAACGGCACGGAATGTTCCTTCGTGCATAATCAATATCACAAGCACGGCATGATCCTTCGTGCATAATCAATATCAAGGCATGGCATTACCCTTCGTGCATAATCAATAATATAAGGCACGACATTAACCTTCGTGCAAAATCAGTAAACAAGGCACGTCATTAACCTTCGTGCAAAATTAGTACAACAAGGCACGGCATCACCCTTCGTGCATTATCACTCTTCCTCACCCAAATAACAATCACAGTTAAGGGCAGAGAATGAAAACAATAATCATGAACCATCCCGGCAAGGGACACAACAATCATCACAACAAGGTCCCGGCAAGGAAAAACAATAACTCACTTTACAATAAGTCCCGGCAAGGGAAAACAGTGTACAATTCCATAACCCGGCAAGGGTTTAATAATTCATCTTTAAAACAACTCACAATAAGTTTCAACAACGACTCACGGTCATGCTAGACGCTAGTGTATGGATAACATAGCACATAGCACATAATCCTATTCCCTCAAGCTAGGATAGATCAAAAAATTACCTATAGCCTTGAAGCCCAAATTATCCTTCAACTATAGCTTTACCTCGAATTTAAGCTCTCAACTTGCTCGAATCTAATCACAATTGATTCCATTATATTAATAAATACTATAAAACTTAGTTTGAATGCTTAAAAATGGTTTTCTCAAAGTTTATCCCAAAATTTCCCAAAACGCCCCTGGCCACACGTGGTCGGAACTCGGGGTTCGGACCAAAATCCCGTTACCCATTCCCTCACGAGTTCAAATATATGATTTGTTTCAAAATCGGACCTCAATTCCAGGTCTAATTCCCCAATTCATGAAAACCCTATGTTCTACCCAAAAACAAGAATTTCTACCATGAAAACCTTTGATTTCTCTTGAAAAACATGTTTAATGATGTTAGGAATTGAAAGAATTAAGTAAAAAGTGACTTACAAGTGCTTTGGAGTGATTTTGCTTTTGAGGGTTCGTGTGTGGTGTGTTGGGTTTTGAAAGAATGAAGAAAAGAGGTCAAAAATTCGTTTAAGTATAAATTTGCACAGTTGTGGATATCGCAATTGCGAACACAGTAGGTTTTGGGTCTGAGGCTCTTGCATTTACGAGAAAAAGGTACGCATTTGCTAACTAGGCTGGGACACTGGGACTTCGCATTTGTGAAGGTGGGCCATTTACTGAAGGCCTCGCATTTGCGAGGTGTAGTTCGCATTTGCGAACCCAAGCGTTCCTGGGCATCATCGCATTTGCGATCAATAGTTCGCATTTGCGAACACTGCCTTGGTCTGCCCTCTTCGCATTTGCGATAAAATCTTCGCATTTGCGAAGATACCAGCTGGGTGAAAAACCAGCTGTGTTATTTTTCAGAATTTGCTCCAACGGCCTATCAAATCTTTACCCGAGCCCCCGGGCTCCAAACCAAACATGTACCCAACATCAAAAACATATTACAAACTTGCTCGTGCGATCACATCGTCAATATTACATAGTTTTTATCAAATCAAGCCTCAAGTTCATGATTATCATTCATTTAGTTTCATAACTTTCAAATTTGGAACTCAAGGTTCAAAACACATCAAACGATATCCAAATATCACCAAACTTTGCAGAAAGAACATATATAATATTTAAGACTTGTACCAGGCGTCGGAACCAAAATACGAGCCCGATACCAAGGTCATTTAATTCATTTTCCTTTAATAATTTCAGCAAAAACAATTTAATAGAAAAATTCATATCTTAGGCTCTAGGCCTCAGAATTCGACTTCGGACACATGCCCGAGTCCCATATTTTCCTACGGACCTTCCGGGACCGTCCGATCTCGGGTACGGGTCCGTTTACCAAGAATGTTGACCGATGTCAACTATATCAATATTAATATCATTTTTCTTCAGATTTCTCCTAGAATTCATATATTCTATCACAAAATCTTTCCGGCTACATGCCCGGATCATGCACGTAAATGGAGGCAACATGAAATGAGGTTTTCAAGGCCTCGAAAGTGCGGAACAAGTGAGGAAAATAGGTGATGACCCTTTGGGTCGTCATCTGGGTATGACAGCTGATTCCTTTGACCGTGCCATGTATTTAAATTTTCGACCCAGTTTGTTCAATCGAATCGTTGCTATCTCATTTTCCTTCAACCCAAACCTTTCTTATTTTTTGTTCTTTTTCCTCTTTCATCAAAATGTTCTTCACTTTCGCCTTATGCTGCCGGTTAAGGTTTTCACCAATAAGACTCTCTCATTTATTCTTCTCTCGCCTCACATTCGCCTTATGGTGCCCGTTAGGGTTTTCACCGATAAGACTCTCTCATTTATTCTTCTCTCACCTCACATTTTCCTTATGGTGCCCATTAGGGTTTTCACCTATAAGACTCTCTCTTTATTATTTTTCTTTATTTTATTTCCAAACCTCCGGGTATTGTCCATACCATGTTTCTCCTTCTCTTATTATATCATCATTTTCTTAAAATTAATCAGAAGGTCTTTCTTTGGACTGTAATGTGGCTGTTGGATGGGTTTAGAAAGAAAGGTATAAAGGCTCAAATTTATATGAGGGTTCAAAATATTTACAACTCTCGGAATTATAAACATAACTTCTGCCCCAGTTTCAATATTTGGGGAATCTTGGATTTTATTTCTGTCGTGACTGAACCTCACTGAGGCTGCCTGCGTACCCTTTCGGGATCAAGTCAGACGTAGTTGAAATCATAAAATCATTCGTCTTTTGACTTTTTCCCAATTTTCTTTTGTATTCTTTTTCTCCCCCCTTTTCTCTTTCTTTTATTTTCATCATTTTTCTTTCATTTTCTTCATTCTCTTTTCTTTTCTTTTCAATTTCTTGTTCATAATTGATTCCGAGAGAGGGATATGAAAGAATAATTCAAACATGCTCAACAGGGGTATCAATGGATAAAGTGTTTGGATAGCGAATAAAATGCCTTCATCATTTCAATTTCAAAATTATGACAAATACAATTGTACATATGAAAAAGGAATCATACATAATATCTCTTGACTACATCTGAGTTGATAGCAGTCTCTACACATTTTCCTTCAACATCTGTTAAATATAAAGCTCCGTTGGACAATACACGGGACACCATGAACGGCCCTTGCCAATTAGGTACAAACTTTCCTTTTGCTTCGGCCCAGTGAGGCAAAATACGTCTTAGCACCAACTGTCCAACTTCGAATTTCCGTGGACGTACTTTCTTGTTGTATGCTCTGGCCATCCTCCGCTGATATAACTGTCCGTGGCAGACTGTCGCTAGCCTTTTCTCATCAATCAAGCTCAATTGTTCTAGCCGAGCTTTTACCCATTCATCATCATCAATTTCAGCCTCAGCTATATTCCGAAGGGAAGGTATTTCAATTTCTGCAGGTATGACTGCCTCTGTTCCATACACCAATGAGTATGGTGTTGTGCCAATTGAAGTACTTACAGTTGTACGATAACCCATGAGAGCAAATGGTAATTTTTCATGCCACTATCTTGACTCTTCCACCATTTTCCTGAGAATTTTCTTAATATTCTTATTCGCAGCCTCAACTGCTCCATTTGCTTTAGGCCTATAA
Source organism: Nicotiana noctiflora (assembly GCA_032618575.1). Taxonomy (NCBI): domain Eukaryota; kingdom Viridiplantae; phylum Streptophyta; class Magnoliopsida; order Solanales; family Solanaceae; genus Nicotiana; species Nicotiana noctiflora. The sequence goes on from JASVEL010003333.1 coordinate 308,016, forward strand.
GGAGTAGAATTACGGTGCATGATTTTGAACTTTTGACATGCTTCTGCTATGAGGTGACTCTTCAGATTTGCTCCATTGTCTATGATAATCACCTTAGGAATTCCAAAGCGACAAATGATATTTGTGTGAATGAAATCCACTACCGCCTTCTTTGTAACTGCTTTAAATGTCTTCGCCTCCACCCATTTAGTGAAATAATCAATTGCTACCAAGATAAATCTGTGCCCATTAGATGCTGCGGGCCCTATTGGTCCGATGACATCCATGCCCCAAGCGACGAATGGCCACGGTGTACTGACATTGTATGCAACTCATTGTGAGCACGTGATTTTTGCCCTAGGCAATAAAATTCAAAAATTAAAATAAATAATATTTTTGTTTGCAATTATGTGTTTGATTGAAATAAAGTGTATGTGTGTGATTGAAACAATTAGAAATGAAAATTAGAAAATTAAAAAAAATAGGTTAATTATAAATTTCACACAAATAAAGGAATTAAAAGAAAATCAACAAAAAAATACATATACATCAGAAATTAAAGAAAAATAGCAAAAAATATCAAAAAATACCAGAAAAATTAGAGAAAATAGGAAATTAAAAGAGAATCAATAATTGAATAAGAATATAAAAAGATAAAATAAAATACATCAAGAAAAATACATAAAATAACTAAAATACACAAAATATACAAAATACAAAAATTGGGCCAAATGTCGAAGCCCAAAACATATCAGCCCAGAAAGCTACAATTCCGGTCCAATTTTATATAGAACTCAATCCTGGCCGTCCATGTAAATAATCCAACGGTTGATTTTGAATCTCTGAAATTAAACCAAACGACACAGCTTCATCAGGGCAATCTTGGCCGTCCATTTATAATGATCTAACGGGGACAAAGCCATCTCCATATAAAATCAAACGGCACCGTTTTTAATCTTTGGATCCTGGCCATTGATCAATAATGATATAAGGTCCAAGATCACTCAAGTCCCCTAGGGTATATAAGGCTTGGTCTCTTCAGAGACCAGCCATTTCGTCATTTTGCAAACCCTAGCCGCCTCACCCCTTCTTCTTCATGTCTTCTTCTCCGTCTCCGACCATGGAGACTGGCCGGTTCCCATGGCCATCTCCGGCCACTCTTAACCCCAAAACCTTTCTTTTCTTCCTTTTTTACACAAAACCACATTATACCTTAAAGAAAAACCCAGAAACCCTTTGTTCTTGAAACTTCGGCCACCGGAATATTTTCCGGTGACCACAAACTATGAAACGGCTTTCAGACTTACACCATACAACCACCATGCGGGGATCTTTAACCCCACAAGATTGGTTTACCTAGAATCTAGCCAGAATCGCTCGAATCTTCAAAATTAGTCTGCCGGAACCCTAACTCTGGCGAACCACCTGACAACACCCACCCCAAAACACACCCCTATGTCCTCTAAAGCACTCTTCTCTACCAAAATACCCAAGAAAACAATATGATTCAAGAAAATCAGAAAATAAAGACTTCAAGTCTTTGAAGTCTGAAAACTGGAAAAAAGAAAAAGAAAAAGAAACAAGAAAAGAAAAAGAAATAAGAAAAGGAAAAAGAAAAGAAAGAAAGAATGAGGAAGCTCAAGAGATCGTTCCCGCGAGCTGAGTCCCCATCCCTTGTTTTTTCTATTTTTGATTGATTAGCATGATGTCTGTGATTATTTTTTTTCTTTGATTAGTCATAATTAGTATGTTTGCATGACTATTTGTTAGAATCCCTTCGTCTTCTATCTTCTCATTATTTTAACCTCTTATGTGTTTCCTGTTATAACTTGTTTTTCTAGCTCATCTTCTGATATTCTAAGTCTAATAAAATTGCTACCACTAGTCTGTTGTCAATCATGTCTACTATACTTGACTGGTATATTTGAGCCTTTTAGGATTCCTTATAAGTGTGAGCATGAATGTATTCTGAATATGTCTCCTTATGTTGGATTTGTTAGCTATGCTTGAATCTGAGTTATAAGTTGTTTAATTGAAATTCAACCATTATCCAATTTCTCTCTGAGTTTTGATTAAATGATAAATGATTTATGATATTGGCTATGTGTGAAAATTGACATAAGTAGGCTGTATTTGTGATGAATTTATGTTTTAGACTATAATTAGTCCTATTATACTTTAGGGGGTATTGGTTATAGCTGTAATAGATAGTTGATTAGATAAATGGCTAATGTTGAAAGTATGTTAATTGGTTAAAATAGAAAAATGATCTAAAAATGGCTACAATTGAAATAGTTTAAAGAGTGGCTAATTCTGAAAGAGGCCAACTCTGTAATACTAAGCTTAAGTTTAAATGGCTAGTTCTATAAGTCTGGGCTTTATATGACCAATGTTATAAGTCTGAATAATAAGAATGACTATTTTTGCAAAGTTAAGTCCAAACACTAGACTGGCTAATGCTGTAAAGTCTTAGACTTACGAAATAAGCAGGCTAGTCCTGCAATTCAACTTAATAGGCAATAATAAAAGGTTACCTCTTAAAAAGAGGTTAAAATTGAAAGAAAATCAAGGTTTAAATCTGACTAAGTCTTAAATGACTTGTAATATGTGGCCAGCAGTTAAATAATACATAAAATCTGAATATCTGGACCTTGGACAGGTCGGGTAATAACTTGATAATAGCAGCGGTATAAAAAGGAATGAAAATGGTATAATTCAAGATTTAATAGAGCCTATAGGGATATATCAGACATTCAGGCCTAGTATTTCTGCAATAATGCACAAAACAAAGGGTAAAATAGACCAAATAAAAAGGCTTAATTGTTAAAAACCTTAGCAAGTGAGGGTACTATAGTAATAGGCCCCTAATAGAAGCCAAAAGATCCCCCTAGAACCTTCCAGCAAGGGCTGAAAGACATTTTTAATCATAAAATAAGTACCAAACTGTAGTAAATAAAAGAATTAAGGGGAGGGAATTGGGAATAAGATTTTTGAATTTCCCCCTCAAAATTTCACCACTCACACCTATAAATAGGCTGTAATTAAGACTGAATAAGAGCTGGATTTTTAGAATTCAGAGAAAACTTATGAAAATTAAGAGAAAAACTATCATATTCTAAGAGTGAATTGCTGGGTATTGGTCGAGCATAGTTCTGAAGCTCAATTAGAGTTCTCTATTACTCTTATTTGATGGATTCTATTGGGTTTCTTCAAGTTTGCTATTGGATTGCTATTTGCTGAACTTGAAAGCTCTGTTCGACTGTGTTGATTCAACTGTGATTGTTGTGCTTGCATTGTTGATTCAATTCTGCTCCTGTGTTTTGCTGCTGTGATCAACTGATTATCCTTATCACTTGCTTCCCTTAGACTCATAGATCTTTTTTGCTGAATCAGGTACAAAGCTACTACTCAAGCAATGTAATTGCAGTTGACTTTAAGAAATATATGACATGAGTTGATTTTAGAGATTGTTTATGTTATCTGTTTTTACTTTTATCGTACAAGTAGATCAGTTGCAATTTGATAGGAAATGGTTTTATAATTGAAACACATGGAACATGAGATAATGCTGGAAACAATGTAATAGAATAGGATATAGATTAGAGTAGAAGTAGCTATAATCACCTAGACTTAGTTAAAAAACAGGTTAATTAACTGAACTTACTCACTTAGCTTTAAAAAAAAATTCGTAACAGACTTATAACCGAAGTAATACTATGAATTAGTATGTGTAATTAGTTTAGCTTAATATATGTTTATTCATCTTAAGTAGTTTAATAGCAACTGAACATGACATAGCTTAAAATAAGTAATTAATTACAAGGTTAATAATCATGTAATTGATCGAAAACGTTACATAATTAGAGTACTATTTGAACACCATAAGCATTTGGTAATTACAATTAGAATAGCATGAGCTATAATTAGCAATATGTTAAGTGATAATCCCGTTTTACATAGTTAAGTAATAATCTGTTGTTTTAATCGATAATAATCCTATTTAAGTAATTAAGTAATTTGTGGATAAGAAATATGAAGAAAAGTAGTATGTTAGTCAGATTCGATTAGTGTTAGATAGTTGTGATTTGAAATTGGTACTATTAATTTTGTACTTGTTGTTTCTCTTCATAAATAAATACAATTTGAGTTTATTCTCCTTTTGATTCCAAATACCTGTGTATATCATGAGTTCTCGATTCTGCTTCTCCCTCTTTCTCTCGTTTGGTCTGGGCCTGAAGGATAACGCAGGCATGGATCCAATTAAACTTGTATTTGGGCTCTTTGTTAAAGACTTCATTGTATTCTGGGTTTCTGAAACCCAGATAGACGAATTACTCTATTGATCTATTGAATGCAAGCCCAAGCGTCCAGGCCCAGAAATGTAAATGATAAGGCCTGGACTTGCTATTAAAATCATAACATAGCTAAAATGACTAAGGAAAAACAAATAGTAGAAAACATAGTATTTATTAGGATTGGACTATAAAAATACAAATGGGACGAGCCTCGTATGAAAACAAATAAGCGGGGTCCCCATATAAACAAATAATAATGTGATAGATTCGGGAAGGCCGTTAGTAAATTCCACGGTCTTTCCAAAAGAATAATAAGCCATTAGACGACATAGGCACGATTCTAAAAAATACCTTCCCTAATACGAGTGCACATCTAATGTGACTCAAATCCTAAATCTTGGTGAAGCTAAAACATGTTAAAAGTCAAAGGCGTACTGGTTGCGGTGTGACTGGAAATACATTTTCACAACGTCGCAAGTCATAAAATATTTAAAGCAAAACACACACACATTGTAAAAAAATATAGTGAAATCAAGTAAAATCAAGAATGACAGTTGAGCGACCGTGCTAAAACCACGGAATCCGGGAGTGCCTAACACTTTCTCTCGGGTTAACAGAATTCCTTATCCGGATTTCTTGTTGCGCGGACTATTAAACAGAGTCAACTTCCTCGGATTCGGGATTAACCGGTGACTTGGGACACCATTATTTTCCCAAGTGGCGACTCTGAAATTTTAAATAAAATCCCGAACCGATTGTCCTTAAATTGGAAAAACTCCTTCCTCGTTGTTATTATATCGCTTCTCGAGGTATTTGTAATTATCGGGGTATACTTTATTCTCCTTTTTTTGGGAAAACTAAAAAAGGTAGTAAAAAGGGAGCTGTGACAGCTCTGGTGACTCTGCTGGGGATAAGCAACCCAGAACTTCGGTTTAGGGTTTAAGAATTCGAGCTTGATAGAATTGTCGTTCTTGATGTTGTTTGACTTCATTATAGCTTTGATCAACGTGCTACGTGTTTTTACCGCTTTAATATTACGTGGATTGTATATATAGAATTGTGCCGAAAACCTTTCTCTTTTTTACCTCCGGGGATGTGCTTACTGGTTGAGACTCCCCTTTCTGTTAAGTTATACCAAAAAATAAGAAAAAGAGGCCGGATAAGTTACAAAGCCAAACGACCCCGCGGGTCCTCGGTACGTAGCCCCCTTCTCGATCCAAGTTGTCCACTTGGGTACACGGTCTAGCACCATATGAAACAATAGGATATTGAACATAGGTCTAGGACGATTATTTGCATCATAACTGACTTAGGGGACTCAACACAGGGGTTGGGTACGTCTAGGACAGGTCACCCGGATATTATAGACCGAGCATATTATATGTTGCATTTATTTGTCCAGGATCATTATGCAGACCGGCAAAATTCTTGGAAAAAACAAAAGAAAGAGAAATTCTAGAATAGCAATATTGAAATATTGGTAAAACACTGTTGAAAATTTTGAAAAGAAAAATCTGAAAAATAGGAGCAACAATGTTGTTGAAATAATTGGTCACATAAAAATCTGACCGAACTACGCAGGTTTGATTCTCGCCATTAGGTGGGATACGTAGGCAACCTTTGACGGGTCCAACCACACTTTTAGAAAATGACCAAAAATATTGAGTTTTAGTTTCAAATAATCGAAGTGATTGCTATTTTTGGAATATAGCCGAATGTTCCGAAAGGACGTCGGAAGGCAGTTTTGGCAAAAATGACCACTTTGAAGTCATGTCTTCTTCTTTTCAAAATAAATAGTCTGAAAAGGCTAATTCTTTCAAAAAATGAAAATTGTCTTTGAAAAATATTTTTCCTTTTCTGAATAAAATCGCCTTTAATAAATGTGCAGGATGAGCACAGTACAAAATGAACCCTTCACCTTAATGAATAAAATCCCTTTGGAGTTGAGACTGTGGTGGAATGATATGGGTCAAGAAGGACAATCCTGGGTTAAACGCTATTTATAGGATCTTACTAGGCTGATGGACATAATACCCCGTGGTGATATTATTCGGGCGCTTATCACTTGTTGGGATCCCGCACATAATGTTCTACACTTCTTAGCCTTCGAGCTCACTCCTACCTTAGAGGAAATTGCTTATTATATAGGGAAAGATGAGGTTCCCCTGAAGGAAAAATATCTGGTGGCTCCGAGGGCAATAACAGTACACAGATTCCTCGATTCTCTAAAAATTGTCAGGAATGTCCATAACGAAGACTTGGCTAATGGATTTTGTTCTTTAAGTTTCATCTACCGCAGATATGGTCATATTAGGGGATTTAATGGCCCTACGAACAAGCTCTGCAGTAAATCTAACAGAGTCAAGTGGGAAGAGCATATGCGATTTGCCTTATAGTGGCGTTCCTCGGATTAGTCATATTCCCGAGGAAAGATGGAAACATTGATATAAGGGTCGCCGGGGTGGCCAGTACTCTTGTTGTGCAAGATAATAGCACACTGGCACCAATGATTATATCTGATATCTTCCATGCCCTCACATCCTGTAAAGCGGGGCATGACTTCTTCGAGGGTTGCAATTTGATTCTTCAGATATGATTGATTGAACACTTGTGTCGTCACCCTCCGTTCTAGAGTTATGGGTCGTCTAAGAAGACGTGCATTGAAGAGTTTTATATGAGAACAAAAGAAGTTAAGTTGAAGGAAGGAGCAAAAGGTTGGATTTCATACTTGCGATCGTTGACTGCCAGCCAAATTGATTGGGCATACGGATGGTTGCCCCTCGATGAGGTGATATACATGCCAACGGAAGGGTCGCATTTCTTGATAATGGGTCTTAAAAGCATTCAGCCTTATGCACCGTACATGGTACTATGACAGCTTGGCAAATATCAGGTATACCAAAAGATGGGGACCTCAGTCTACAAGCAGTAGAAATCAGTCCAGACGGATAATTCCCTAAAGCAAAGATTCGACAGATTTGGAATGAATGCCAATACTTGAAGGTAAACACTTGTGTGGGAAAACGAGCACAAAGAAAGTATCTCCAGGGTATGCTGCATGGTATAGCCGGGATGTCGAGCATGATAGACCAATGAAAAGGCCTCACATTCAAGAATTGGCCGAGCAGTCTAAGGAGCACAGAGATTGGGTGGCCAGAGAAAATGAGTACAGAGCCAGAATCAGCTTGCTAGAGAAACAATTTTGAGATCTCAAATTCGAGAGTGGCTTACAAGCGGCATCCGATGAGGGAGAAAAGAAGCAGCTGAGAAAAGAGAATGAAATCCTAAAGGCTCAAATTGTAAAGATGAAAACCGCAGCCGAAACCCCAGTTCGCCTAGCCCGAGATGAGAAATTAATTGAAAATCTGCGGCACAAAGTGAATGACTACAGCTTTGATCTTGATAAAGAAGAAAATGAGTTAGTCGGGGTCCGGAGACAACTGGCCAGAAATGCCGAGGAAAGAGCTAAAATGGTTCAGCAATTACAAGATGAACACAAGGTTGAGGTAGCTCGATTGAGAAAGAAAGTCATTACAACCGAAGTCAAAAGTAGCAAGCAAACCAAAGAGTTTGAAGTAGAGAGAGAAAATTGTTACATGGCTATGGCTCTGTTAGAATTGGATCTGCAACAACTACAAAAGGAGAACCAACAAACCTTGGACGCTCGCGCCAAACAGATTAGCAGGGTGCTTCAGGAAAAAGGGGTCATCCGAGAAAGAATTGCCAACATTGCTCAGTACATCACAAGGAAAGGCCAGTTGTGTGAAGATATGTCCCAATCAACACTCACATCAGCAGTAAAGTTCTTTGTAAAGCAAGTAATATCCGACTTGGATGAACTCCAAAGTAGATTAGCATATAGGCCCGCGGCAAGACCGAACGACGTTTCGCGGGCACTAGGAGCATTAGTGTATTCGTAGGCCATGCATTTTGTATTTGTATTCTTTCTTCTCCATTTTTAGTATATCATCATTTGTAACCGATGTTTTAAGTATCAATGAAAATTCAAAATTATTATTATCTTCCTTCCGTTTTTATACAAATTGTCTGGGCGATAGGCAAACATGTTGGAACAGAAAACAAAAGCAAAAACAAAATAGAAAAAAAAAGAAAACAAGAAAGAAAGAAATGAATAGAAAAGCAATGAAAAACAGAGGTGAAAAGAAAATGACAGTTCAAGGAGGAATAAATGCCGGGATGATGCATAATGATCAAGGCAAAAGTTGTGATTCTAATTTTGATATTTTACCCCTTATGAGCTAACTATTAACGAGTTTTGTTGTTGATGAGTATCAGATTTTCAGCAGGCAACTGGCATTATGGCACATCACAGCTACAATACACGTTCAAAAGCTATGTCTAAAGTAGTGACTCAGGATATTGAACCCACCATTATGGATCCGGTACAGGAAGAAGAAGTTGTAGACGTTGCGGGTATGAAAGAGGAGATGTATAAGCTAAGGCAGCAAATGTCGGAGATGTACCAGGCCTGGTCTAGGGGTAAACCTTTGCCTTCCTATCCAGCCAACCCAGCATACGTCCCTCCCACAAATCCAAATCACGAGCCACCTACCATGAACTCATCCTCCACGTACCCAAACTACCAACATTACTATGCCACTACTTCACAAGCACCACCACCACTATCCAAACAAGTCCCACCACAACCACCTCAGGTCGCCTCGGTATATATGGCACCACCATCTGCCGCTCTACAAAATCATCTAGTGAACCAGTGTTCCATGTTCAGGACACTCATTATTATCCACCGGAGCAAACGTTCAGGCAACATGACTCCTACACACCGCTCATAGATATGACGGAAGAAAAGCCTATCAGAAATTTGGAACAAGAAGAGATGGCACGGAAGATAAGAAGTCTTGAACAATCCTTCAGTAACATACAAGGGCTAGGAGGCCAAGTGAGCGTCGCGTATAAAGATTTATGCTTGTTTCTGGAGGCGCAGCTCCCGGCCGGATTTAAGGTACCTAAGTTTGATATGTACGATGGACATGGGGATCCGGTAGCCCATCTGAGGGGTTACTGTAGCAAGATGCATGGAGCAGGGGGAAGAGACGAGTTATTGATGGCTTATTTTAGTCAGAGTTTGAGCGGTTCAGTAATAGAGTGGTATACCCGACAGGATCACACCAGGTGGTTCATCTGGGATGACCTAGCTCAGTCATTCGCCAACCACTTCCAGTACAATCTAGAGATAATTCCAGACAGGCTGTCACTAACAAAAATGGAGAAGAAACCCGGGGAAAGTTTCTGGGAGTACGGGTTCAGATGGAGGGAGCAGGCTGCACGAGTAGACCCTCCCACAAAGGAGACAGAAATTGTGGACTGCTTTCTACAGGCTTTAGAGCCAACTTACTATTGTCTCCTGGTATCGGCAATTGGAAAAACATTCAATGAGGTGGTGAAAATGGGAAGCTTGGTAGAAGAGGGACTAAAAACAAATAAGATCATGAGTTATGTGGCTATTAAGGCCATGAACCAGGCGATACAAACCGGAACTGGGGGATCAATTGGCAAAAAGAAGAAGGAGGAAGTCGCAGTTGTCGAAAGTAGATCGTGGTCTCGGGGCCCAAATACATATCATCATCCACCTCGCCCATACCAACCATATCCACCAGCACCCTACAATCCACCTCTACCATATTATCCTCCCACCACTCTACATTTTTCCGTCCCACATGCTCAACATTACCTACCGCCTCCACATGTATGGCGAGCCCCAACTCCACAAAATGTCTACCACGCACAAAACACCTACCCGCCTTCCAAAACATACAAGAATCCAAATAGACCCAGCTTTCGTCCAGATCCGGAAGTAAGAGGAAACAGAGCCTAAACAAAGAAAACATTCACTCCGTTAGGGGAGTCATATACCAGTCTTCTTCACCGCCTGAGGGAGCTAGGGATGCTAAGCCCCATTGAGCCAAAAATTCCAAACCCACCACCAAGAAACCTTGACCAATCAGTCTGATGTGAATATTGTTCCGGGGCGCCAGGACACGATACATAAAAGAGTTGGCACTTAAAGTACGCCATACAGAAGCTTACTGATACCAGGAGGATCAAGGTGCAGGCTCCAGAAAATCCCAATATCACACAGAACCCATTGCCAACCCATCATGAGACGCACATGATAGAAATGGAACAGGGAGAGAGCAGTAAGAAACCTTCTCAATCAATAATGATGATTAAATCTAATAGCAAAGTGGAAGGAGAGGTTGAAAAGGAGAAAGCATTATCTGAATTACCAACAAAGAAGCCATCAGTGGTCGAGCCCGTGAAGGTAGTAGTGTTGGGAGACAAGCCTTTGTTGACCGTGAAGGGAGCTTATGTGGAACCTATGGTTATCAAACCGGTGGTGCAGATGCCAGTTGTAAACACTAAGGTCATACCGTGGAACTATAATAAAGTTACAGTGATGTACAAGGGGAAGGAGGTTACAGGAGAAGTCAACGAAACACATGGCTTAACTCGCTCCGGCGATGCTCTGCCTCAGAAGAGATAAGAAAGACAAAAGTGGTAAAGGAGAACCCGAATCATGTGAAGAAGGCAGTTACTGAAGAAGAAGCGGAAGAGTTCTTGAAAAAGATGAAGGCTCAAGACTATTCAATAGTGGAGCAAGTGAGAAAAACGCCTGCGCAGATTTCATTGTTATCATTGCTAATTCATTCTGAAGAGCACGGGAAGGCATTGATGAAAATTCTGAACGAAGCACATGTGTATGAGAAAATTTCAGTATGCCATCTTGAGAAAATCACGAATAAGATCTTTGAGACAAACAAGATAACATTTTTAGATAATGAATTGCCACTTGAAGGAACAGAGCATAACAAAGCACTATATCTCACAGTCAAGTGTGAAGAATCTGTGGTTACCTGTGTTCCGGTGGACAACGGGTCAAGTGCCAACATTTGCCCACTCTCAACCTTGGGAAAGCTGAAGGTTAATCCTGATAGAATTCATCAAAATAGTGTGTGTGTACGGGGGTTTGATGGAGGAGGCAAGAATACTGTAGGCGACATTGTGTTGGAAATTACTATCGGACCGGTGGATTTCACTATGGAGTTCCAAGTGCTAGATGTTGCTGTTTCTTACAACCTGTTGTTGGGACGTCCATGGATCCACGCGGCGAAAGCTGTACCATCCTCTTTGCATCAGATGGTAAAATTTGAATGGGAATAACAGGAGATCATAGTGCATGGAGATGGTGATTTCTGCAACACTATAACACCGTTCGAAGAAACTGAAGGGGATAAGGGCCCGTGGGTATATCAAGTCATGGATGCTATAGTGGTTAATAAAATATCCGAAGGGGAGAACATGTCGATTCCCACAGTGGCTCCTACAGCAGTGATGGTAGCTAAGGAAATGATAAGAAATGGGTTTGCACCGGGGAAAGGTTTGGGGGTAACTTTTCAAGGTATAACACAACAATTCCACTTGCCGGGAAGTAATGACACTTTTGGCCTGGGTTTTAAGACTACTATTGCCGATATCCAAAGAGCCAAGAAAATGAAGAAGAAAAGTTGGTCCCTCCCAAAACCTATCCCAAAACTATCTGATTCCTTTACTAGGCCTGGTACACAAAGGCATTTGGCGACTGTTATGACAAGTCGTGCTGAAATAAGACCGGACGTGGAACTCTTAGAAAGGTTCAAGATGCTATTTGAAGATGTGAATATGTTGGAGATGGGTGAGGGAATGAGTAAAATGGATGTTCAGTTAGTGGGGCCCATCATTGCGCTTAATAACTGGGAAGCTACTCCTCTTCCGATCAGGAGGGAGTTGTGGTAGTTAGCTTTAAATATTTCATTTCCCCAAAAGTTATCTTGTTTTGTAATCCCACATCCCATCAAAAACAAATGTATCCAATGTTTTCTATCTTTTTTGAAAAATCAATGAAATGCAATTTCTTTATTTCTTCTATTTTTGCCTTATTTTATTTTTTCTTCTTTTGTACAGTTCAATATTTGCTGATTCCAATAATATGTCATGCATGAAGGATTCCCGGTCCAGTCTCGATAATCGAATAGTTATACAGGAAATTGAAAGTGAACATGAAGTAGAATATGAGGATGAGGAAATACTGGAGGAAATCAGTAAAGATTTGAATCAATACGAGGAAAAACCCAAACCGAACGTAAATGAGACAGAATCTATTAATCTGGGGAGTGAGGATAACGTCCGGGAAACAAAGATCAGTGTACATTTAGAGGCTTCCCTTAGAGAAGATCTAATCAAGTTGTTACATGAGTACAAGGACATATTTGCTTGGTCCTATGATGACATGCCCGGACTCAGTACTGATCTGGTGGTACATAAATTAACCATTTACCCAGAATGCCGGCCGGTAAAACAGAAGCTAAGAAAGTTTAAAACGGACATCAGCGTGAAATTAAAAGAAGAGGTTAATAAGCAGTTTGAGGCGAAGGGCATACGAGTTACCAAATACCCCACCTGGTTAGCAAATGTTGTGCCAATTCCGAAGAAAGATGGAAAAACCGGGGTGTGTGTTGACTACAGAGACCTCAATAAGGCTAGTCCAAAGGATGATTTTCCGTTACCAAATATTCATATACTGATTGACAATTGTTCCAATCATGAAAATTGGATCTTTTGTAGATTGTTATGCGGGTTATCATCAGATCCTAATGGACAAAGAAGATGTAGAAAAGACAGCCTTTATCACGCCTTGGGGAACATATTGTTACAGGGGTGATGCTGTTTGGGTTGAAGAATGTCGGGGCTACATATATGAGGGCGATGACCACAATGTTTCATGATATGATGCACCGAGTGATAGAGGTATATGTGGATGATGTCATCATTAAGTCCAAAAACCAATGTGACCATGTCAAAGACCTGAGAAAGTTTTTCCAGAGGCTCCGAAGATATAATCTCAAGCTCAATCCGGCAAAATGTGCTTTCGGGGTGCCTTCAGGAAAGCTTCTGGGGTTTATAGTAAGCCGGCGTGGTATCAAATTGGATCCATCAAAGATAAAAGCAATCCAGAATTTGCCTCCGCCGAGGAATAAGAAAGAAGTGATGAGTCTATTAGGCAGGTTGAATTATATCAGTAGGTTCATTGCTCAGCTGACGTCAACATGTGAGTCTATTTTCAAACTGTTGAAGAAAGATGTTGCGGTAAATTGGACTGGTCAATGCCAAGAGGACTTTGACAAGATTAAAGAATATTTGGCCAATCCTCCAGTATTAGTTCCTCCGGAACCGGGAAGACCTCTGATCTTTTATTGGACTGTGCTAGACAATTCTTTTGGCTGCGTACTGGGGCAACATGATGAGACGGGAAAGAAAGAGCAGGCGATATATTACCTCAGTAAAAAGTTCACATCTTATGAGGTAAAATACACTCGGTTGGAAAGAACGTGTTGTGCTCTAACCTGGGTTGCTCAGAACACTACCTGTCAGCTTCTACAACATATTTGATATCACGGTTGGATCCATTGAAGTATATATTTCAAAATCCCGTGCCTACAAGAATTGCTAAATGGCAGATTTTGCTCACAGAATTTGACATCATCTATGTAACACGTACATCAATGAAGGCGCAAGCAGTTGCAGATCATCTAGCAGAGAACCCAGTGGATGATGAATATGAGCCGTTAAAAACATATTTTCCGGATGAGGAGGCAATGAATGTAGAAGAAGTAGAGCAAGATGACAAGCCAGGTTGGAGAATGTACTTCGACGGAGCCGTCAACAGTAAGGGAGTTGGAATTGGAGCAGTACTTATTTCAGGAACGAGTCAGCATTATCCCGTTACCACTCAGCTTCAATTTTTCTGCACCAACAATATGGATGAATATGAAGCATGCATATTGGGGTTGAGGATGGCGATAGATATGGGTGTTCAAGAGATTTTTGTCATGGGTGACTCGGATCTTTTGATACATCAGATTCAAGGAGAATGGGATACAGAGACTTAAAGTTGATACCTTATCGACAATGTCTACATGAACTGTCCTAGAGATTTCAATCTATAGAGTTTAAACACATCCCAAGAATGCACAATGAAGTAGCAGACGCTTTAGCCACATTATTCTCCATGTTGCATCATCCAGATAAAGCTTATGTGGATCCATTATAGATACAGGTGCGTGATCAAAAATCTTATTGTTTTGCGGTGGAAGAAGAACTTGATGGAAAGCCGTGGCATCATGATATCAAAGAATACTTGAAGACAGGAAAGTACCCAGAACAAGCCACTGGAGATCAAAAGAGGGCTATAAGACGATTGGCAAATGGATTTTTCCTTAGTGGATGTAACGACCCGGCCCGTCGTTACGGGAATTACCACCCCGTTACCTTGCATTTACATATATTATGCTTTTAAATCAGTATTAGAATATATCGGGTGAGTTAGGAGTGATTTGGATTGAAAATGAAACAAATAGCATATTTAAAGAAAACTTGAATATGAGAAGTCAACCAAGAGTTGACTATTGAGTTAGAGTGCTCGGAACCGGATTCTGATGATTCGACTAGTTCCGGGGGATCATTTATGACTTAGGAGAACAATCGGAATTGAATTCGGCGGTCCGGTGTAGTTTTAGGCTTGAATTGGCGAAGGTTGAATTTTGGCGAAAATCGGATGGTAGGTGATATTTTGATCCAGGGGTCGGAATGGAATTCCGACAATTTCTGTAGCTTCGTTATGTGATTTTGGATATGTCTGCAAATTTTCAGGTCATTCGGACATCGTTTGATCGGGTTTTGGATTGAATGTTAGTTTTGAAAGTTTTAAAGAAACTTAGGCTTGAATTCGTGAGTAAATGATGATTTTGATGTTTAGTATGGTGTTTTTATGATGGGAACAAGTCCGTATCATGTTTTGGAGTATGTTGGTGGTTTTCGTTGGGGTCCCGGGGCCTCGGGATGGATTCGGACCATCAACCTGGCATTTAGAACTTGGAAAAATTCTGCAGAAAATTGCAGTCAGCAGTTACTCTATGCGATCGCATAGAGATGATTGCGATCGCATAGAAGAGTGGAAGGGGGCGTGATGTTAACTCTATGCGATCGCATGGAGGGCATTGCGATCGCATAGTGTCCGGAAATTGTGCATTGCGATCGCGGGGGCTCGATTGCGATCGCGGAGGGTATTTGATGCGAAGCTATGCGATCGCATGGCTAGGCCTTGCGATCGCAATAAGAGGCCTGCGATCGCATAGAACAAAATGTTCTGGCAGTGAATTAAATCACAGAACAGAGGGGTTACGGGTTTACACCCCCAAAACACAAATTTGAGCCCTAGAGAGAAGAAAACTCGAGGAGATCACTGAGAAGTCATCGGGTATTCGTCGGAGGTAAGATTCTTGACTCAAAAACATCATTTTATGGTAGTATTAACATCAATCTTCATGAAATTGGGTTGAAATCTTGAAGAAATGTGGCCTAATTATTGAAAACGGGATTTTTGGATTTGGAAGGCCATTTGAACTCCGATTTTGATAAATTTTATATGCACGGACTCGTGGCGAGATGAGGGTCACGTTGGTACTAATTTCAAAATTTTCCGAGCAGTGGGCCCGGGGTCGGGTTTTACCAACTTAGTGTATTTATGCGAATTTCATGTAAATTGAAGTGGGTTATGATTCTTTGAACCGTATTTGATATAATTATTGTTATTTGACTAGATTCTACACACGAGGCAGAGAATTTCAAAGGAAAAGGCATCGCGGACGAGTCTACGACCGGATAAAGGTGAGTAGTTTGTGTATATGGTAGCCTGAGGGTTCGAAACCCCGGCTTAGCACATTGTGACGCTAGTAGGGCATGGCTCGCACACCGTGGCAGGTGCGGGATTGATTGTGATTAGGGATTGAGACTTGGTCCATCCCGGATGTGAATAATATGTTGTTAGTGTTGGAAATACACTGTATTTGATATATTTGTGGGCTGTAAGCCTTGTTTGGGGCCTTGTGCCGATCTGTAGTGTCCTTAGAGGACAATATTTATGTGATAGCTATAATTGCTTAAATCACTGATCTCAGTCCTGGAAATTGAAATCACACTTTTGAAATGCTAAGTCACCGGCTTTTACAAATTTAATAAAGTTAAAGTATTTTTCATAAATTTATGAATTGAGAACTGGAATTAAGAAGGATGAATTGTTTTGTGACTTACTTGCTTATTGTGGACTGAGCATGGGATCGGGCTGCACGCCGCAGTGTTTGATATGAGGATCGGGCTGCACGCCGCAGCAGTATTGCGCTTGGGCTGTAGGAGCCCCTCCGGAGTCTGTACACACCCCCAGTGAGCGCCGTCGACGTTAAATTGGATCGGGCTACACGCCGTAGCGGTTATGTGCCTTGCATTGCATCTGTATTTGTTGAATCACTCTGTGGTAGCTGTATTGTATTGTTGTTGCTAGTTCGTAGGAGATTCGGACTGTAGTGTAGCTTCATATTGTGGTATTTTGTGGATTTCTTACTATCAGAGTTACATATATATATTTGTTACTCATCGAGTACTTAGTACTCACCCTACTCCATGCACCTTTTGTGTGCGGACTCGAGTACTCGGGAGCACTAGACGGACATTTCCCGCGGTTGCGTTGTCATATCGAGTTCGTCGAGGTAGTCGCCTACGTTCGCGAACCTAGCTTCTCCTCTCCTTTCAAGTTATTATTTTGTATTTTGTATTCGGACTTGAGTATTTCTATACAGTACTCTCTATTCCTGAGTTGGGTTTGTTAGAGGCTCTAGACTTGTGACTCCGGATCTTTGGGAGTGTCGGTACTTTTGTTCGAGTATTATTATTATTGGAGTTCTTAAACTCATATATTTTTCTTGGGTTGTCCATTTGGGGACTGGTATTGGTTGTGATAATTAAATTGTTGGTCCGGCTGGCCTAGCTTGATTGTTGGGCGCCATCACGACCGGATTTGGGTCGTGACAAGTTGGTATCAGAGAGCTCTAGGTTATTAGGACTCGCGAGTCATGAGCCGGTTTAGTAGGCTTTCGCGGATCGGTACGTAGACGTCCGTATCTATCTTCGAAGGGCTACAGAAACTTTAGGAAAAACCTCATCTTCTTGGATTCATATCGTGCGATTTGTGTTATCATGAAATTAAATTTTTCCATATTCTATTCTCTCGCAGATGGCGAGAACACGTGCTAGCGGACGTGGCGGACGACCACCATTGGCACCTAGAGGCCGTGGTCGTGGTAGAGGTAGAGCAGCAGTACCAGCAGCTGCTGATCCACCAGCTGACCAGACTCAGGACCAGATTCCAGCTGCTGGGGTGAAGTCTAAGTAACCTGCCATAGTCACCATTTTAGGATCGTACTAATAGACATTTATCGGTTTTGAAGGTAAAATGAGTTCCTCGCGTAAGCGCTAGAACACCGGGCCTCAGTCAGGGGCACTGGCTCTTCTTCACGGGCAAGGGGCCAATCTAGTACGACCGATTTTGATAGCTCTAGGTTTGGAGTCCAGCCAGTTGCGCCCATTGCACCAGCTCCTGCTTATATGGTTCCAGCTATGCCCGACGATGAGCGGCGTCGTTTGGAGAGATTTGAGAGGCTACAGCCTCCGACATTCAGTGGTGCTGAGGGCGAGGACGCCCAGGGTTTTCTTGACAGATGTCAGCGCATGCTTCGCACCGCGGGTATTCTAGAGTCCAGCGGTGTTTCATTCACCACTTTTCAGTTCACAGGTGCAGCATTTCAGTGGTGGGAGGATTTCGAGAGGCGTAGGCCCGGTGGGGCAGTGCCCCTCACTTGGCAGCAGTTCTCCACGGTATTTTTGGAGAAGTACGTGCCTCGGTCTCAGAGAGAGGAGCTGCGACGTCAGTTCGAGTGGTTGAAGCAGGGAGAGATGACGGTTAATCAGTACGAGATGAGATTCACACATTTGGCCCGTCATGCCATGTGGATGGTTCCTACAGACAGGGAGAGGATTCGGAGATTTATTGATGGCCTTATTTATCCCATCCGCATATTGATGACCGGGGAGAGAGTTTCGACAGTTACCTTTGAGGAGGTGGTTGATGTTGCCCGTCACATTGAGACAGATCGCCGCCAGAGAGCGAGAGGAGAGAGAGGCTAAGAGGCCTCGTGGTCCTGGCAGTTACAGTGGTGCTCCGTCTAGGGGCTAATTTCAGCATAGCAGAGGTCGCTCTTTCGGGTCTCATCAGTCTGGACGTGCGAGTCCGGTGGGGTTTCATCGGATCGTGGTCGTCGGGGCCATCGGGGTTATCGAGGTCGGCGAGCCGTCGGCGAGTCGGCCGCACCGAGTGCTCTTCCGGCTCGGAGCTCGCTCCTCGCTTCCTCAGCACGGGGTTCATCGGTAGCGAGGGGTCCTCGGCAGCCCCTTCTTCCATCTTCGGGCCGTTGTTTTGAGTGCGGTGATTTGGGCCATATCGGGAGAGAGTGTCCTCAGTGGCTTCGTAAGCGGTCTCAGCGGAGGGATCGGCCTTCGTCTTCTACTCCTGTTTCTTCAGCGCCAGCATAGTCAGCTAGGACTGGTGGCCAGGTATCCAGAGGTCGCCCTAGGGGTGAGGATCGTACTGGTGGAGGCTGGGCTCGTTTCTATGCTCTTCCGGATAGGAAGGATGCTAATGCTTCAGATGCGGTTATTTCAGGTATTATCTCAGTCTGCCACATGGATGCTTCTGTCTTATTTGATCCCGGATCCACCTATTCGTATGTCTCTACTTATTTTGCACATCATTTGGGTATGACCCGTGGTATTCTTGATTTACCCGTACATGTGTCTACCCCAGTGGGGGACACTGTTGTTGTGGATCAGGTATATCGATCCTGTATTATTACTATTGGGGGTCCGGAGACCCGAGTTGATCTATTACTACTGGGCATGGTAGATTTCGATGTAATTCTAGGCATGGATTGGCTATCTCCTTACCATGCGATTCTGGACTGTCATGCCAAGACAGTCACACTAGCTATTCCAGGTAATCCGAGGATCGAGTGGCGTGGCTTGACTGATTATGTGTCCGACAGGGTGATTTCTTATATAAAGGCCCAACGAATGATTGGCAAGGGTTGTTTATCTTATTTGGCCTTCATTAGAAATGTTGAGGCCGAGACACCCGGTCTTGATTCGGTCCCCATTGTGAGGGAGTTTCCGGATGTATTTCCAGCAGACCTGCCAGGCATGCCGCCTGATAGAGATATTGACTTTGGTATTGACTTGGTGCCGGGCACTCAGCCCATTTCTATTCCTCCCTATCGCATGGCACCAGCAGAGTTAAAAGAATTGAAAGAACAGCTTCGGGAACTCTTAGATAAGGGTTTCATTCGTCCGAGTGTGTCACCTTGGGGTGCACCGGTGTTGTTCGTGAAGAAGAAAGATGGCAAAATGAGAATGTGCATCGATTATAGGCAGCCAAAACAAGGTAACAGTGAAGAATAAATACCCATTGCCTCGTATTGAGGACCTATTTGATCAGCTCCAGGGAGCTAGTGTATTTTCTAAGATTGACCTTCGATCGGGCTATCATCAGTTGAAGATCAGGGACTCGGATATTATGAAGACAGCGTTCAGGACGCGATATGGGCACTACGAGTTCCTGGTGATGTCTTTCGGGCTGACTAATGCCCCAGCTGCATTCATGCACTTGATGAATAGTGTATTTCGGCCGTACCTTGATTCTTTTGTGATTGTGTTTATTGATGATATTCTGGTATATTCACGCAGCCGGGAGGAGCATGCACAGCATCTGAGAGTGGCATTGCAGAGATTGAGAGAAGAGAAGCTCTATGCGAAATTCACTAAGTGTGAGTTCTGGCTTGATACTGTGGGTTTTCTGGGACATATTGTGTCCAGTGATGGTATTCGGGTTGATCCACAGAAGGTTGAGGTAGTGCAGAATTGGCCCAGACCTTCCTCAGCTACAGAGATTCGGAGTTTTCTCGGCTTGGCAGGCTATTATCGCCGGTTTGTTCAGGATTTTTCATCTATTGCTTCACCGTTGACTAAGCTGACACAGAAGAATGCCCCATTTGTGTGGTCTGATGAATGTGAGGAGAGCTTTCAGAAGCTCAAGGAGGCTTTGACCACGGCTCCAGTACTTGTGTTACCATCAGCCTCAGGGTCATATACGGTGTATTGTGATGCTTCCGGAGTTGGACTCGGTTGTGTGTTGATGCAGGAGGGTAGAGTTATTGCATATGCTTCTCGTCAGCTAAAGCCCCACGAGAAGAACTACCCTGTTCATGATTTGGAGTTAGCTGCTATTGTTCATGCCTTGAAGATTTGGAGGCATTACCTATATGGTGTATCTTGTGATGTATATACGGACCACCGCAGCCTTCAGCATTTGTTTAAGCAGAAAGATCTAAATTTGAGGCAGTGGAGATGGCTTGAGTTGCTTAAAGACTATGATATTACTATCTTGTATCATCCCGGGAAAGCCAATGTAGTGGCTGATGCATTGAGCCGGAAGGCTATTAGTATGGGCGGTTTGGCGTATATTCCAGTTGGGGAGAGACCCCTAGCAGTTGATGTTCAGGCGTTAGCTAATCAGATGGTAAGGCTGGATATTTCTGAGCCCGGTCGGGTGATGGCTTGTGTAGTAGCTCGTTCTTCTTTATATGATCGTATTCGAGAGCGCCAGTATGATGATCCACACTTACTTGTCCTTAAGGACAGAGTTCAGCATGATGATGCCAGAGATGTCACTATTGATAGTGATGGTGTATTGCGGATGCAGGGCCGGATATGCGTGCCCAATGTTGATGGCCTTCGTGAGTTGATATTGGAAGAGGCCCATAGCTCGCGGTATTCTATTCATCCAGGAGCCGCGAAGATGTATCAGGATTTGAAGCAGCATTACTGGTGGAGAAAGATGAAGAAAGATATTGTGAGCCATGTGGCTCGGTGTCTAAACCGTCAGCAGGTCAAGTATGAGCATCAGAGACCTGGTGGTGTATTCCAGCGTATTGATATTCCGGAGTGGAAGTGGGAAAGAATAACTATGGACTTTGTTAGCGGACTCCCTCGAACAGCGAGGAAGTTTGATTCAGTTTGGGTGGTGGTAGATAGGTTGACCAAGTCAGCTCACTTTATCCCAGTGTGTACTACTTATTCCTCAGAGCGGTTGGTAGAAATATTCATCCGTGATATAGTGAGATTGCATGGAGTTCCTATTTCTATTATATCAGACAGAGGTACCCAGTTCACTTCTCAGTTCTGGAAGACATTTCCGCGAGAGTTGGGTTCGCAGGTAGAGCTGAGCACAGCATTTCATCCACGGACGGATGGGCGGTCTCAGCGTACTATTCAGATATTGGAGGACATGTTGCGTGCTTGTGTCATTGATTTTGGTGGTTCATGGGCTGATTATTTGCCTTTGGCGGAGTTTGCTTACAATAATAGCTATCGGTCCAGCATTCAGATGGCACCGTATGAAGCTTTATATGGGAGGCGGTGTAGGTCTCCAGTTGGTTGGTTCGAGCCCGGCGAGGCTAGGTTGTTGGGGACAGAGTTAGTCCAAGATGCCTTAGACAAGGTAAAGGTGATTCAGGAGAGACTTCGCACAGCTCAGTCGCGTCAGAAGAGTTATGCAGACCGGAAGGTCCGAGATGTGTCTTATTCGGTAGGTGAGAAGGTGTTGCTGAAAGTTTCGCCTATGAAGGGTGTTATGAGGTTTGGAAAGAAAGGGAAGTTGAGCCCAAGGTTTATTGGACCTTTTGAGGTGCTTAGGAAAGTTGGGGAGGTGGCTTATATGCTTGCTTTGCCACCCGGTTTGTCGGGAGTTCACCCGGTGTTCCATGTATCTATGCTCCGGAAGTATGTCGGAGACCCGTCTCATGTGTTGGACTTCAGCACGATACAGCTAGATGAGGATTTGACTTATGATGTGGAACCAGTAACCATTTTGGGTCGACAGGTTCGTAAGCTGAGATCTAAGGATATAGCTTCAGTGAAAGTGCAGTGGAGAGGTCGTCCCGTGGAGGAAGCAACTTGGGAGACCGAGCAGGAGATGCGAAGTAGATATCCACACTTGTTTGATGCTCCGGGTATGTTTCTTAACCCGCTCGCGGACGAGCGTTTGTTTAAGTTGGGGAGAATGTAACGACCCGGCCCGTCGTTACGGGAATTACCACCCCGTTACCTTGCATTTACATATATCATGCTTTTAAATCAGTATTAGAATATATCGGGTGAGTTAGGAGTGATTTGGATTGAAAATGAAACAAATAGCATGTTTAAAGAAAACTTGAATATGAGAAGTCAACCAAGAGTTGACTATTGAGTTAGAGTGCTCGGAACCGGATTCTGATGATTCGACTAGTTCCGGGGATCATTTATGACTTAGGAGAACAATCGGAATTGAATTCGGAGGTCCGGTGTAGTTTTAGGCTTGAATTGGCGAAGGTTGAATTTTGGCGAAAATCGGATGGTAGGTGATATTTTGATCCGGGGGTCGGAATGGAATTCCGACAATTTCTGTAGTTTCGTTATGTGATTTTGGATATGTCCTGCAAATTTTCAGGTCATTCGGACATCGTTTGATCGGGTTTTGGATTGAATGTTAGTTTTGAAAGTTTTAAAGAAACTTAGGCTTGAATTCGTGTGTAAATGGCGATTTTGATGTTTAGTATGGTGTTTTTATGATTGGAACAAGTCCGTATCATGTTTTGGAGTATGTTGGTGGTTTTCATTGGGGTCTCGGGGGCCTCGGGATGGATTCGGACCATCAACCGGACATTTAGAACTTGGAAAAAGTTCTGCAGAAAATTGCAGTCAGCAGTTACTCTATGCGATCGCATAGAGATGATTGCGAACGCATAGAATAAAGCATAGGCAATCCTGGTTTGGACATTAATGAAGTGCGAACGCAGGGTAAGCATTGCGTTCGCATAGGAAGAACGGACAACCCTTTGCGATCGCGGGAGAATGTGTGCGATCTCATAGAATAAATGCGGGCACATGGAAGGCTATATTATGCGATCGCGAAGCAACCTATGCGATCGCACAGAATTAAATACCAGACACCAGAATTGTGTTTTTCTGCAATTTTTTCTAAGTTCAAAACATCCTGTTACCTATCTAAAACTCACGAGTTACGGGTTCATTAACCCAAAACTCAATTTTGAGCCCTAGAGAGAAGAAAACTCGAGGAGATCACCGAGAAGTCATCGGGTATTCGTCGGAGGTAAGATTCTTGACTCAAAAACATCATTTTATGGTAGTATTAACATCAATCTTCATGAAATTGGGTTGAAATCTTGAAGAAATGTGGCCCAATTATTGAAAACGGGATTTTTGGATTTGGAAGGCCATTTGAACTCCGATTTTGATAAATTTTATATGCACGGACTCGTGGCGAGATGAGGGTCACGTTGGTACTAATTTCAAAATTTTCCGAGCAGTGGGCCCGGGGTCGGGTTTTACCAACTTAGTGTATTTATGCGAATTTCATGTAAATTGAAGTGGGTTATGATTCTTTGAACCGTATTTGATATAATTATTGTTATTTGACTAGATTCTACACACGAGGCAGCGAATTTCAAAGGAAAAGGCATCGCGGACGAGTCTACGACCGGCTAGAGGTGAGTAGTTTGTGTATATGGTAGCCTGAGGGTTCGAAACCCCGGCTTAGCACATTGTGACGCTAGTAGGGCGTGGCTCGCACACCGTGGCAGGTGCGGGATTGATTGTGATTAGGGATTGAGACTTGGTCCATCCCGGATGTGAATAATATGTTGTTAGTGTTGGAAACACACTGTATTTGATATATTTGTGAGCTGTAAGACTTGTTTGGGGCCTTGTGCCGACCTGTAGTGTCCTTAGAGGACAATATTTATGTGATAGCTATAATTGCTTAAATCACTGATCTCAATCCTGGAAATTGAAATCACACTTTTGAAATGCTAAGTCACCGGCTTTTACAAATTTAATAAAGTTAAAGTATTTTTCATAAATTATGAATTGAGAACTGGAATTTAGGAAAAATGAACTGTTTTGTGACATAATTGCTTATTGTGGACTGAGCATGGGATCGGGCTGCACGCCGCGGTGGTTGATATGAGGATCGGGCTGCACGCCGCAGCAGTATTGCGCTTGGGCTGTAGGAGCCCCTCCGGAGTCTGTACACACCCCCAGTGAGCGCCGTCGACGTTAAATTGGATCGGGCTACACGCCGTAGCGGTTATGTGCATTGCATTGCATCCGTATTTGTTGAATTACTCTGTGGTAGCTGTATTGTATTGTTGTTGCTAGTTCGTAGGAGAATCGGACTGTAGTGTAGCTTCATATTGTGGTATTTTGTGGATTTCTTACCTTCAGACATTTTATATACTTTTTACTCACTGAGTACTTAGTACTCACCCCTACTCCCCGCACCTTTGTGTGCGGATTCATGTACGCTGGAGGTTTAGCTGAGGAGTCTCGTTTTACAGAGTTATCAGACTTGTTGAGGTAGCTGCTGACATTCGCAGGACCTGGCTACTCTTTATCCCAGTTTTATTTATATATATATATACTTTGAGACTTGAGTATTTCGTTCAGATATTATTATTATCAAAATTCTTCGCGGCGAGCTTGCGAGCCGCGGTTCGGACCCTTGGTAATGATTTAAGTTTCAAAAATGTAGAGAATTAATTTTTCCGAAAAATTGTCAAATGTGCGGTCAAGAATGCGACCGCAAACCTGACATGCGGACCGCATTCCGACCGCAAATCGTTCCAGAGAAGTTGCCCAAAATCGTGTCAATAATGCGGTCGAAATTGCGATCGCATAGTGAATCTGCGGTCCAATTTGCGACCGCAGATCAGAAATGCGGACCGCATAATGGCCGCATTTCGTAGCAGAGCTGGAGTAATTTTTGAGGCCATTTTGCGGTCACTTTGCGGACCGCATGTGTGTTCTGCGGTCGCATAGTGACCGCATATTTGACCCCGGCCCAGTTTTTGTAACATTTTGACCCGATCTCTTCTTTAATATAACACACCTCTTCTTCATTTTTATCATATCATCTCACCAAAAATTAGAGAGAGAAGAGAGGGTTTTTAGAGAGAGAAGTTCTTCATCTTGAAAGATTGTTCCAACCATTTAATTCCAAGGGATTCTAGGGCAAGGATTCCACTTCCCCAATATTTTCAAGGTAAAAAACCCTAACTATTTTCTTTGATTTTCAGTTTTAATTGGGTAAAGAGAGGTTTGCATATAATAGCTTTTAAAAATAGAATTTTTACACTCATGCATGATTATTGAACTTGATTTCTAGTAAAAAGAAGTGAGTAGAAGTAAGAGTCTTCAAGAACAAGGTTGGCAAGAGTAAGATAGCTTGGGTAAGCATAAAGTAGGAAGTTAATGGAAGAAAACTCATCACCAGGTATGTATGGCTAATTTTGATTCTTGTGAAATCGCCCTTATGTGTAAAATTGTTTGGCATGTGTTGATTTGAGAAATTGTATGTGATTAATTGATGTTGTTGTTGGATATTCAAAGTCGTTGTTGAACTATGAGTGTTGTGGTAAGAAATATGAACCGAAAGGTAAATGAGAGTTGAATTGGGTAAAGAATTTGTGGATAATGATTATGATGGCCTATATGGCACCTTGTGGAAAAGAAATCGAAACACTTGAGAATTGGTTTATTGTGGAAAGAAATGAAACACTTGAATTATGGAAAATTGCTGAATATACATGTGTGAATATTCTTGAATGTGGAAACATTGTAACTTGGTTGTGATATTGGCTTGAGAAGTAATTGAGAACATGAAACAATGTGCAAGTTGCTTATTTGAACTTGTTGAAATTGTGTGTAGTACCTTATCTGCTGTTTGAAATTGTTGTGTTGTCAACTGTAAGGCGGGGTCGTGTTGCGCGCCGCAACGTGGTGAAATAAGGTGTGGGTTGGGGTGATAAGGGTGGCCGAGGTAATAAGGGTGGTCGGGGGCAATAAGGATGGAAAGCGATCGAAATCGCTATTGAAAATTGATACATAAATCAATAATGTGAAATTGTGAAAGGAGACAGCAGGAGAGTTTGCAACCTGTGGGGCACTGATTGCCCCTTTGTTTGACTACTTGTGCTTTATGTGATTGATTGGTTATTGTTAAATTGGTTGATTGTAGAAAGTGCTTTGTGTGAGAATTATTTGAAATGAGGAAAAATGTGGAAACATGGTTGGGTGGCTTAATTAATTGTTGATGTAATTTAATGGCTTGAGTTTACTTGGGACAAAGTTTGTCCATACATGCCAGTACAATTCAAGTGTACTGACGTCCCTTTTGCCGGGGACGCTACATTCGTGTTATGATTGTAGGTGGATCGATAGCAGGCACTTCAGCTCATCGGCAGTAGTATCCTTCTCCTTCCACTGCCTATTTTGGTGAGCCCCTTTCTTCCTCGGGGCCTTGTGTGGTTCATGCCACTTTGGTTTAGATTTTATTTTGGTTTTGTAAGGTATAGCCGGAGCCTTGTTACCGGCAAGTACTGTACTTCCCTTTTGTATCCTAGAGGCTCTGTAGACATGTAAACTGTGGGATTGTGGCCTATGTATATGTATGGGGCGTTGTAAAATATAAATTATGAACTTGTTAGTGATTCAATCACATGGTTGCGTTTATGCATTATGAAATCAGTCATTATTGGTAAAATATTTGGTTAATGAGAAACAATCAACACAGGGTTAACGTGGGGGAATGAAAGGCACCCAGGTCCGCTTGACTGGGGCAACTCGGTCAGGCGCCGGTCATGTCCCTCGATTTGGGGCGTGACAAACTTGGTATCAGAGCATATGGTTTTTAAAGTGTCCTAGGATGTCTCGGAGCCGTGTCTAGTAGTGCCCTTCTTATAGGTGTGTTGTCGACCACATCATATAAGTAGGGGGCTACACGGACATTTAGGAATATTACCCTTCTTCATCACTCCAAATCGTGCGATAAAGCTTGACTATAAGATTGTTTTGTAACCCGTGCGTTGAGATTCAAGGTAAGTTTAAATGCTCTTTCGTCTATTTTATGTAGTGTTGTCATATGTCAGGACCAATGGGAAAAGACATGGGTGTTATGGAGATTGCACATGTATTTTGTTGAATAAACTGTATGAATATATATAGTATAAGTACATAGTACTACAAGTATACTTTATTTGGGGAAAGGATTGGAAGTGATTACCCGCACGAAGAGGCATTGATTTGATGATTGATATGTAAGCTTAAATAGCAAGCGTGGTTAGTGCAAGAAGTATATAATTGATCGTAAGGTGTGAAAGAATATTGGTTATATAAGCACGTGATATATGAGAGAATGACTAAGAGATTAATGGGGAGAATGTAAGTCTCTCATATGAGGTAAAAAGTTATGAAATGAGACTCAATTGGACCCTAGGTGAGAAGACCCTTGTCTTACGAACGTTATAAGGACCCAGAAATGTACGAAGTTGCGTTACACTCATAAAGGATATGCGTGGGGACTTGGAATCCCATACCTACGTGGCTGAATAGGAGAAGGGAACTTATGAGATCAATACTTTGGTGACTTAAATTTTCCTAATGGTCGAGTATATATATATAAGAGGTATAGATATATGAGGCATATGTTCCTAAGGTTTCTACACTCAAGACTTGTGTCAAGATCCAGGATATTTTCCCCATGTGGGAGAGGGAGGACCATCGTGAGGCTACTTAAATACAATGAAACAAGAGCGAGACCATGTAGCTATGATATTTGAATATTTTGGTAAAGACATGTGTGGTCTAGAAAAGAGATTAAGGAATGTAAATTCTTCACGCATGGCAATGTGACTGATAGGGTCAACGATTCTAGAAAATAATAGTATGTTTGTAAAGAGACTTTTACTTGTCATAAGGTCATGAGAAATGGGACCCAAGGAGGTACCATATGTCAAATGTGAACGATTGTGAGTTCCTAGAATGGGCTAATCATAGATTTGTGATTTAAACAAAGTTTCGGGATACTAAGAAAGCCAAAACGAGTGGGAGAAATGAATGTGTTGCCACGACAACCCAAGATGGTAATTGGGGCTTGATAGAGAGCCTCTAAAGAGCCTTACAAATAAATAAGTGTTAAGTGATGTTCAGACGAACACTCCTTGCTACATATGTCCCAATAAGAGTTAAGAGGTGAGCCGGATGGAATGCCTAAGGTAAGAGACCACGTAATATATGGAAGAATGCGTGGCTATTCACTAACTAGGAAGAATGAGGTGAGAAGAAAGGGTGAGAAAACCTTTAAATTGAGATGGTCATGGTTATTTAAAACAATTTTTGCATCAGAATGGTGGACTCACTTAGGGCACAAGTGTTAATAAAGGTTATGAGGGATTAACCGCAATGCAACGGACATGGGTGACACTGAATATCGACTAAAGGGGTCTAGAGATAGTTCATGTCTACACACAATGGGAAGCGAGGTTATCGTTGGTGAGGTTGTGGTACTCTAAAATGATTAAACAAGACATAATGATTTTTCAAGTTCACAGGAGGCAGACAAATGTGTGGAACATTAAAGCTATTAATTATGCACTATCCGCAAAACAAGATGGGAATGAAAGGTTCGGAATGGATTGAAAGAGGATGAAAACTCGTGACAGACTAGACGTGTTTGGCATGATAACTCTTAAGCGGCAATATCAGGGAACTTCATTGATAACTATAACATGGGGAATGAGGCGAGTTACGCATCAGAGATAGAATCAGGTGGACTAAGCCTTACACTTAAGAGTAAAACCAAAAGTTGTTGTTAAAGGATTGAGGAGGATTTAAAGTTTCAGAGAATACCCTTCTTGGGGTAGTGACCCTTCCTAAGTAATATGCATATAAAGGTTGTTGATATACGTTTGAGAGGTGTTTAACCGTAAAGAGGGATGCTAGGAATTTTCACAGCGGAAGTAGTGCAATTTCTTAAATTCTATAATGCACATATGGGGAGAAGAGGTTGATTAAGAAAAGTTAGAGCACAATGCTACTTTACATTCGATACAATGCCGTGCAAGTTAGTGTTATTCGGGGTATATGTGCAAAGTTAGCCAGTGCTATTCATTTGAGACAGGAGGTCATATGAGAAAACTCATTCAGCAATGCCTTGGGTTAAGAATTATGAAGAGTTAGTAGCAATTGTTCACATGGGGTCGTAACCA
Source organism: Nicotiana noctiflora (assembly GCA_032618575.1). NCBI lineage: Eukaryota > Viridiplantae > Streptophyta > Magnoliopsida > Solanales > Solanaceae > Nicotiana > Nicotiana noctiflora. Next base: position 337,411 of record JASVEL010003333.1, read on the forward strand.
CATCAAGGAAATTATAGTGGAACTCAATTCGTGGAAGGTCTTATGTATGAGGAATATAGTAAGGATGTTCCGCTATCGATGTAAAGTATTAAGGTGAAAGTTATGCCTCCAAGGTTGGTTAGGGTGTGTGTTGATGCAGCACGGAAAGGTTATAGAGTATGCTTTGAGATAACTCAAAAATCACGAGAAGAATTACCCGACACATGATTTGGAGCTTGCGGCAGTTGTGTCTGCTTTGAAATATGGCGGTATTATCTTTATGGAGTTCATGTAGATGTGTTTTCAGACCACAAGAGCCTCCAGTATTTGTTCAAGCAGAAGGAGCTAAATCTGAGACAGCGGCGGTGGTTAGAATTGCTCAAGGACTATGAGATGAACATATTGTACCATCCAGGGAAGGCAAATGTGGTAGCCGATGCTCTTAGTCGGAGATCCATGGGTAGTTTGGCTCATTTGGGTATGTATCGGAGACCCCAGTCTCGAGAGGTTTACCAATTAGCCAGTTTGGGGGTTCGTATCTCTGCGTCAGACGAGGGGAATGTTTTGGTGCATAATGGAGCAGAATCATCATTGGTCGCGGAAATCAAGGAAAAACGGTTCATGGATCCAGCATTAGTTCGGGTAAAGGAAGCAGTTCTGAATGACAAGACCTCAACATTTGTACACAGCAGCAAAGATGGTGTAATGCGGTGTCAAGGCAGACTATGTGTTCCGGACGTGAACGAACTTCGAGAAAAGGTAATGGCAGAGGCACATATTTCCAGATATTTTGTACAACTAGGTTCCACGAAAATGTATCATGACCTTAAGGAGATTTATTGGTGGAACGGTATGAAAAGGGATATAGCAAGCTTTGTAGCTAAATGTCCGAACTGTCAACAAGTGAAGGCCGAGCATCAACGGCCCGGTGGATTAACTCAGCTTATAGAAATACCAAGGTGGAAATGGGAGATGATCAATATGGATTTCGTGGTAGGGTTACCTCGCACTCGGCGAAAGTTCGACTCAATATGGGTGATAGTGGATCGACTCACCAAATCAGCTCACTTCCTGCCTGTCAAGTCCACTGATACTGCAGAGCAATATGCAAGATTGTACATCAAGGAGATAGTAAAACTTCATGGCACTCCACTTTCTATTATCTCGGATCGTGGGGCTCAGTTCACAGCTAACTTTTGGAAGAAGTATCAGCAAGGTTTGGGAACTCAGGTGAATCTCAGCACAGCTTTCCATCCACAGACCGATGGACAGGCCGAGCGGACCATTCGGACGCTTGAAGATATGTTGCGGGCTTGTGTCTTAGATTTTAAAGGTAATTGGGATGAACACTTGCCACCGATAGAATTTGCTTACAATAACAGCTATCATGCTAGCATTCAGATGGCCCCGTTTGAGGCATTATACGGGAGAAGATGTAGATCGCCAATCGGGTGGTTTGAGGTAGGTGAAGCGGAATTGCTAGGGCCAGATATGGTGTACGAAGCTATGGAAAAGGTCAAGGTTATTCAGGAGAGAATGAAAACAGCACAGAGTCGTCAAAAGTCCTATGCAGACGTTCGTCGAAGGGATTTGGAGTCTCAAGTCGATGATTGGGTGTTCTTGAGGGTATCTCCTATGAAGGGAGTCATGCGATTCGGGAAGAAAGGAAAATTGAGTCCTAGGTATGTCGGGCCATATCGGATCGTTCAAAGGATTGGTTAAGTTGCTTATAGGCTAGAGTTGCCTCCTAAGATGTCATCAGTGCATCCGGTATTCCATGTGTCCATGTTGAAGAAAGTGATTGGAGATTCACCCACCATCATGCCAGTCGAAGCTATAGGGGTTAATGAAAATCTGTCATATGAAGAGGTTCCAGTTGCCATTCTTGATAGGCAAGTCCGTAAGTTGAGAAATAAGGAAGTTGCCTCTGTTAAAGTATTGTGGCGTAGTCAACAAGTTGAGGAGGCCACATGGGAAGCGAAAAAAGAGATGAAGGAAAAGTACCCCCATTTGTTCGATCAAGCCTAGAAGAAATTAGGTGATCCTTCTACTTCTAGTAACTGTCATCTTGTCCAAGTTGTCTCCCTCTTAGTGTTAGTAAAAGCCTCCTTCATTTTGTAAAGAGTTATGTGTTAAGTAAGCAACTAATAGTAAGTGTAGATTGGTAATGGTTTGTTAAGTGTACATGGTGTGTTAAAATGGTTAAATAAGGTAAGAATTCATTGAAGTGACTAGTTTATGTGCAAATGTAACAATGTGATAGAATATGTGCATTCGTTGAGGTAAGAAAGTATATACAAGTTGTGAAAAGTGTTGTAGTTGTATATTGTTGTTTGGTAATATGTTTCGGGGGCCCTCTGACAGGTGGATATGTTCATAATACAAAGGAAACTCTGGCGAAATTTTTCTAAAATATAAGAGTTAGTCAAAATTTTGATAGCTTGCATATCATGTCTTTCAAAACTCATTTATTACAAAATCCTCATTCGAGGACGAATGATCTTAAGGGGGGAGGATGTAAGGCCCCGTAAAATTTTTTGTGCATAAAACCTAGTAGATGTGGTGTCATGGTCCGAATGATGTGTTAGGAATGCGTAGAATTCTTCGCGGCGAGCTTGCGAGCCGCGGTTCGGACCCTTGGTAGTGATTTAAGTTTCAAAAATGTAGAGAATTAATTTTTCCGAAAAATTGTCAAATGTGCGGTCAAGAATGCGACCGCAAACCTGACATGCGGACCGCATTCTGACCGCAAATCGTTCCAGAGAAGTTGCCCAAAATCATGTCAATAATGCGGTCGAAATTGCGATCGCATAGTGAATCTGCGGTCCAATTTGCGACCGCAGATCAGGAATGCGGACCGCATAATGGCCGCATTTCGTAGCAGAGCTGGAGTAATTTTTGAGGCCATTTTGCGGTCACTTTGCGGACCGCATGTGTGTTCTGCGGTCGCATAGTGACCGCATAATTGACCCCGGCCGAGTTTTTGTAACATTTTGACCCGATCTCTTCTTTAATATAACACACCTCTTCTTCATTTTTATCATATCATCTCACCAAAAATTAGAGAGAGAAGAGAGGGTTTTTAGAGAGAGAAATCTTGCATCTTCAAGGATTGTTCCAATCATTTTAATTCCAAGGGATTCTAGGGCAAGGATTCCACTTCCCCAATATTTTCAAGGTAAAAACCCTAACTATTTTCTTTGATTTTCAGTTTTAATTGGGTAAAGAGAGGTTTGCATATAATAGCTTTTAAAAATAGAATTTTTACACTCATGCATGATTATTGAACTTGATTTCTAGTAAAAAGAAGTGAGTAGAAGTAAGAGTCTTCAAGAACAAGGTTGGCAAGAGTAAGATAGCTTGGGTAAGCATAAAGTAGGAAGTTAATGGAAGAAAACTCATCACCAGGTATGTATGGCTAATTTTGATTCTTGTGAAATCGCCCTTATGTGTAAAATTGTTTGGCATGTGTTGATTTGAGAAATTGTATGTGATTAATTGATGTTGTTGTTGGATATTCAAAGTCGTTGTTGAACTATGAGTGTTGTGGTAAGAAATATGAACCGAAAGGTAAATGAGAGTTGAATTGGGTAAAGAATTTGTGGATAATGATTATGATGGCCTATATGGCACCTTGTGGAAAAGAAATCGAAACACTTGAGAATTGGTTTATTGTGGAAAGAAATGAAACACTTGAATTATGGAAAATTGCTGAATATACATGTGTGAATATTCTTGAATGTGGAAACATTGTAACTTGGTTGTGATATTGGCTTGAGAAGTAATTGAGAACATGAAACAATGTGCAAGTTGCTTATTTGAACTTGTTGAAATTGTGTGTAGTACCTTATCTGCTGTTTGAAATTGTTGTGTTGTCAACTGTAAGGCGGGGTCGTGTCGCGCGCCGCGACGTGGTGAAATAAGGTGTGGGTTGGGGTGATAAGGGTGGCCGAGGTAATAAGGGTGGTCAGGGGCAATAAGGATGGAAAGCGATCGAAATCGCTATTAAAAATTGATACATAAATCAATAATGTGAAATTGTGAAAGGAGACGGCAGGAGAGTTTGCAACCTGTGGGGCACTGATTGCCCCTTTGTTTGACTACTTGGGCTTTATGTGATTGATTGGTTATTGTTAAATTGGTTGATTGCAGAAAGTGCTTTGTGTGAGAATTATTTGAAATGAGGAAAATGTGGAAACATGGTTGGCTGGCTTAATTAATTGTTGATGTAATTTAATGGCTTGAGTTTACTTGGGACAAAGTTTGTCCATACATACCGGTACAATTCAAGTGTACTGACGTCCCTTTTGCCGGGGACGCTACATTCGTGTTATGATTGTAGGTGGATCAGTAGCAGGCACTTCAGCTCATCGGCAGTAGTATCCTTCTCCTTCCACTGCCTATTTTGGTGAGCCCCTTTCTTCCTCGGGGCCTTGTGTGGTTCATGCCACTTTGGTTTAGATTTTATTTTGGTTTTGTAAGGTATAGCCGGAGCCTTGTTACCGGCAAGTACTGTACTTCCCTTTTGTATCCTAGAGGCTCTGTAGACATGTAAACTGTGGGATTGTGGCCTATGTATATGTATGGGGCGTTGTAAAATATAAATTATGAACTTGTTAGTGATTCAATCACATGGTTGCGTTTATGCATTATGAAATCAGTCATTATTGGTAAAATATTTGGTTAATGAGAAACAATCAACACGGGGTTAACGCGTGGGAATGAAAGGCACCCAGGTCCGCTTGACTGGGGCAACCCGGTCAGGCGCCGGTCATGTCCCTCGATTTGGGGCGTGACAGTTTTATTTTAGTTAAGGTTTTAATGAGGCACATTGAGTATTTCTATACAGTACTCTCTATTCCAATTGGGTTTGTTAGAGGCTCTAGACTTGTGACTCCGGATCTTTGGGAGTGTCAGTACTTTTGTTCAGTATTATTATTATTGGAGTTCTTAAACTCATATATTTTTCTTGGGTTGTCCATTTGGGGACTGGTATTTTGTGATAATTAAATTGTTGGTCTGGCTGGCCTAGCTTAATTGTTGGGCGCCATCACGACCGGATTTGGGTCGTGACAGATGGACACCTTAGCATGCTTTAGCATGGGTACTCGGGGACATCCACTCCTCCAATGATCATGTTGATGACATGCTAAAGGTACATGCGGGAGCTTGTGGACCTCATATGAGCGGATACATTTTAGCGAGGAAAATACTGAGAGCAGGATATTATTGGCTCACTATGGAGCGTGATTGTATTAGATATGTGAGAAAATGCCATCAATGTCAAGTACATGGAGATTTGATTCACTCTCCACCTTATGAATTGCATACAATGTCTGCACCTTGGCCGTTCGTTGCCTGGGGCATGGATGTCATCGAACCAATAGAGCCTGCAGCATCTAATGGACACAGATTTATCTTGGTCGCGATTGATTATTTCACCAAATGGGTGGAGGCGAAGACATTTAAGGCAGTGAAAAAGAAGGCGGTGGTGAATTTCGTGCATGAAAATATCATATGCCGCTTTGGATTTCCTAAAGTAATTATCACAGACAATGGTGCAAATCTGAACAGTCACCTCATGGCAGAAGCATGTCAAAGATTCAAAATCCTGCATCGTAACTCTACACCTTACAGGCCTAAAGCGAATGGAGCGATAGAAGCTGCGAATAAAAATATAAAGAAGATTCTCAGAAAAATGGTGGAAGAGTCAAGGCAATGGCATGAGAAGTTACCTTTCCCTCTTATGGGTTATCGTACAACTGTACGTACTTCGATTGGTGCCACAACCTATTCATTGGTGTATGGAACGGAGGCTATTATACCCGCAGAAATCGAGATACCATCTCTTCAAATCATAGGTGAAGCTGACGTCGATTATGATGAATGGGTAAAAGCCCGGTTGGAAAAGTTGAATTTGATTAACGAAAAGAGGTTAGCAGCGATTTGCCACGGGCAATTATATCAGCGGAGAATGGCTAGAGCATACAATAAGAAGGTACGTCCTCGAAAATTTGAAGTGGGACAATTGGTATTGAGGCGTATTCTGCCGCATGGCTGAAGCGAAAGGCAAATTTGTACAAAATTGGCAAGGACCGTTCATGGTATCACGGGTATTGTCTAATGGAGCCCTATATCTGACAGATGTTGAAGGAAAATGCGTAGAGACTGCTATCAATTCTGATGCAGTCAAGAGATATTATGTATGATTCCTTTTCATTTGTATAATTGTATTTGTCGTGATTTTGGAATTGAAATGATGAAGGCATTTTATTCTCTATACAAACACTTTATCCAACGACATCCCCGTTGAGCCTTATTTGTTCTATTCTTTCATATCCCTCTCTCGGAATTTTTCATGATGCAAGAGAAAAAGTAGAAAAATGAAAAAAAAGGAAAAAATAATGAAAAAAAAGAGACAAAACTAGAGACAAAGAAAAAAAAAGAAAAAAGTAAATGCAAACAAAAGAAAATCCATACAAAAGACAAAAGAAAAATCGGGAAAAAGTCAAAATGCAACAATGAATACAGACGTAGTTTGAACTACGTTTGACTTGATCCCGAAAGGGTACGTAGGCAGCCTCACTGAGGTTCAATCACAATAAAGGAAAAATCCAAAATTCCCCTACATATTGAAACTGGGGCAGAATTTATGTTTATGATTCCGAGAGTTGTAAATATTTTTGAACCCTCGTAAAATTTTGAGCCTTTTATACCCTTCTTTCTAAACCCGTCCAAAAGCCACATTACGGTCCAAAGAAAGAACTTCTAATCAATTTCAAGAAAATGTCAATACAATGAGAATAAGGAAAAACAGGGCATGGACAGTACCGGTGGTTTCGAAAACAAGAGGACAAAAAGAAAAGAAAAAAAATGAGAGAGTCTCATCGGTGAAAACCTTAACTGGCACCGTGAGGCGATTGTGAGACTGAGAGAATAAAAATGAGATAGTCTTATCAGTGAAAACCTTAACCGGCACTGTAAGGCGATTGTGAGATTGAGAGAAATAAATGAGAGAGAGTCTTATCGGTGAAAACCTTAACCTGCACCGTAAGGCGAATGTGAGGATTATTTTTGTGAAAAAAGAAAAAACCCAAAAACAAGATTGGTTTGGGTTGAAAGAAAGTTGGAGTTGAGATAATGACAATTCGATTGGACAGATTGGGTCGGAGTTTAAATACATGGCATGGTCAGAGGAATCAGCCGTCATACCCAGATAAGTTCTGTCTTTACTCCAAGTAACCCTTACCCTTTTTCATATTTTCCTACATTTCATTGATTAAAAAACCAATATGCCCATTGAAGGCTAACTACCAGCTTCTCATATTAAGAGGTGTAATAACGCTGGGTTGAAAAAAAAAGAGAAAAATAGAGACAAAAAAAATAAAGAAAGATGGCAATCAGAGCCGAAGAAAATGAAAAGAAACAAAGGAAAGACAAAAGGAGATTACAGAGGAAATCTGGCAAAAGGCTGCATAGCGGAATAAAACATGAGGAGGCAGGCAACAGAAGCAAAGTCGGCAAAATGCCAGTTGCCAACATTTTATAACTAATAAGATTGTTCTCTGATTTAGACAGGAACAGAAAGATTCAAATTTTCACTAATCACTTTAAAGTGAATGTGACCAATGTGGAAGAAAGAAAACACAAAAAGAAGTACAGCAATAAAAGGAGGAACCCGTAGAGGAGGATTCACTCAATCAAGCAAGAAAATTACCCAAAAAATAGCAAGGAGGTATCATCTTTTCAAAAACACATACCCTAGTTATCAAACTGAGGGAATATTTTCTGCATTTCATTTTCATACATCAGGCGCCCACCTGGATAACAAGAAAATATTTTCTGCATTTCATTTTCACGCATCAGGCGCCCACCTGGATAACAAGGGAATATTTTCCGCATTTCAATTTCTGCATCACGGGAATATTTTCTGCATTTCATTTTTATGCATCAGGCGCCCACCTGGATAACAAGGGAATATTTTTCTGCATTTCATTTTCATGCATCAGGCGCCCACCTGGATAACAAGGGAATATTTTTCTTCATTTCATTTCCATGCATCAGGCGCCCACCTGGATAACAAGAGAATATTTTTTGCATTTCATTTTCATGCATCAGGCGCCCACCTGGATAACAAGCGAATATTTTTCTGCATTTCATTTTCATGCATCAGGCGCCCACCTGTATAACAAGGGAATATGTTTCTGCATTTCATTTTCATGCATCAGGCGCCCATCATTTCATTTTCATGCATCAGGCGCCCACCTAGATAACAAGGAAATATTTTCTGCATTTCATTTTCATGCATCAGACGCCCACCTGGATAACAAGGGATTATTTTTCTGCATTTCATTTTCATGCATCAGGCGCCTACCTGGATAACAAGAGAATATTTTTCTTCATTTCATTTTCATGCATCAGGCGCCCACCTGGATAACAAGGGAATACATTTCTGCAATTTTAATTTCTGTTCAGGCGCCCACCTGTATAACAAGGGAATACATTTCTGCAATTTTCAATTTGTTTTATCTAACATGAGTAACACCATAACATGAGAAAAGCCCATACTGGGGCAGAGGAAAAGTTTTGTTGTTTTGTTTTGTTTTAAGTAGGTATCAACTCGAAAGCAGGGAATACAATTGGAAGTCACACCGAAGGGAAATAAGCAATATATCAGAGGCAAGAGAAAGAAAATCAAAAAATCAACTAAAAAAAGAAGGATGATAGAATAAGAGATGGAAAATCAAGAAAAAACAAGGAAGAACAAGAAGACAAGAAGTAGATAGGAATCATTGTAATTCATAGGAACATAGCTTAGAATAGCTTCTTCATATTTCATTTTATCCCTGGTGTAATAAGGAGTAAGTCAGTGGTCATAGCAATAGCAATAGCAGTAGCAGTAGCAGTAGCAAAGTCTTGGTATTTTCAAACTACCAGACCTTCCCGAACTACACTGACCTGATTCCTGTTTAGCCCAGGATATGTAGGCAACCTCTGAAGCAGGGTGCGGTCAAAAGTTTTTCAAAATGCTTCTCACGGAATATGCTAGTGGGCAAAAATCTCTCATTACTTCTCACTTGTCTTTGCACTGAAACTCTTCGTGTTCCCGAGCAAAGAGGGGCAGCTGTGAGCACGTGATTTTTGCCCTAGGCAATAAAATTCCAAAATTAAAATAAATAATATTTTTGTTTGCAATTATGTGTTTGACTGAAATAAAGTGAATGTGTGTGATTGAAACAATTAGAAATGAAAATTAGAAAATTAAAAAAATAGGTTAATTATAAATTTCACAAAAATAAAGGCATTAAAAGAAAATCATCAAAAAAAATATATACATCGAAAATTAAAGAAAAATAGCAAAAAATATCAAAAATACCAGAAAAATTAGAGAAAATAGGAAATTAAAAGAGAATTAATAATTGAAATAGAATATAAAAAGAGAAAATAAAATACAACAAGAAAAATACATAAAATAACTAAAATACACAAAAATATACAAAATACAAAAACTGGGCCAAATGTCCAAGCCCAAAACATATTAGCCCAGAAAGATACAATTTCGGTCCAATTTTATATAGAACTCAATCCTGGTCGTCCATGTAAATAATCCAACGGTTGATTTTGAATCTTTGAAATAAAACCAAAAGACACAGCTTCATCAGGGCAATCTTGGCCGTCCATTTATGATGATCTAACAGAGACAAAGCCATCTCCATATAAAATCAAACGGCACTGTTTTTAATCCTTGGATCCTGGCCGTTGATCAAGAATAATCTAAGGGCCAGGATCACTCAAGTCCCCCAGGGTATATAAGGCTTGGTCTCTTAAGAGACCAGCCATTTCGTCATTTTGCAAACCCTAGCCGCCTCACCCCTTCTTCTTCATCTCTTCTTCTCCGTCTCCGACCATGGAGACTGGCCGGTTCCCATGGCCATCTCCAGCCACTCTTAACTCCAAAACCTTTCTTTTCTTCCTTCTTTACACAAAACAACCTTAAACCTTAAAGAAAAACCCAGAACCCTTTGTTCTTGAAACTCCGGCCACCGGAATTTTTTCCGATGACCACAAACTATAAAACAGCCTTTCAGACATACACCATACAACCACCATGGGGGGATCTTTAGCCCACACGTGAGTGGTTTCCCTCGAATCTAGCCAGAATCACTCGAATCTTCAAAATTAGTCCGCCGGAACCCTAACTCCGGCGAACCACCTGACAACACCCACCCCAAAACACACCCCTATGTCCTCTAAAACACTCTTCTCTACCAAAATACCCAAGAAAACAATCTGATTCAAGAAAATCGGAAAATAAAGACTTCAAGTCTTTGAAGTTTGAAAACTAGAAAAAAGAAAAAGAAAAAGAAACAAGAAACAAGAAAAGAAAAAGAAACAAGAAAAGGAAAAAGAAAAGAAAGAAAGAATGTGGAAGCTCAGGAGACCGTTCCTGCGAGCTAAGTCCCCATCCCTTGTTTTTTCTGTTTTTGATTGATTAGCATGATTTCTGTGATTATTTTGTTTCTTTGATTAGTCGTAATTAGTATGTTTGCATGAGTAGTTGTTAGAATCCCTTCGTCTTCTATCTTCTGATTATTTTTACCTCTTATGTGTTTCCTGTTATAACATGTTTTTACTTGCTCATCTTCTAATATTCTAAGTCTACTAAAATTGCTATCACTAGCCTGTTGTCAATCCTGTCTACTATACTTCACTGGTATATTTGAGCCTTTTAGGACTCCTTATAAGTTTGAGCATGAATGTATTCTGAATATGTCTCCTTATGTTTGATTTGTTAGCTATGCGTGAATCTGAGTTGTAAGTTGTTTAATTGAAATTCAACCATTATCCAATTTCTCTATGAGTTTTGATTAAATGATAAAGGATTTCTGATTGTGGCTATGTGTGCAAATTAACATAAGTAGGTTGTATTTGTGATGAATTTATGTTTTAGACTATAATTAGTCCTATTATGCTTTAGAGGGTATTGGTTATAGCTGTAATAGATAGTTGATTAGATAAATGGCTAATGTTGAAAGTATGTAAATTGGTTAAAATTAAAAAATGATCTAAAAATGGCTACAATTGAAATAGTTTAAAGAGTGGCTAATTCTGAAAGAGGCCAACTATGTAATACTAAGCTTAAGTCTAAATGGCTAGTTCTATAAGTCTGAGCTTCAAATGACCAATGTTATAAGTCTGAATAATAAGAATGACTAATTTTGCAAAGTTAAGTCCAAACACTGGACTGGCTAATGCTGTAAAGTCATAGACTTAAGAAATAAGCAGGCTAGTCCTGCAATTCAACTTAATAGGCAATAATAAAAAGTTACCTCTTAAAAGAGGTTAAAATTGAAAGAAAATCAAGGTTTAAATCTGGCTTAGTCTTAAATGACTTGTAATAAGTGGCCAGCAGTTAAATAATACATAAAATCTGAATACCTGGACTTTGGACAGGTCGGGTAATAACTAGATAATAGCAGGGGTATAAAAAGGAATGAAAATGGCATAATTGTAGATTTAATAGAGCCTATAGGGATAAATCAGACATGCAGGCCTAGTATTTCTGCAATAATGCACAAAACAAAGGGTAAAATAGACCCAATAAAAAGTCTTAATTGTTAAAAACCTTAGCAAGTGAGGGTACTATAGTAATAGGCCCCTAATAGAAGCCAAAAAGATCCCCCTAGAACCTTCCAGCAAGGGCTGGAAGGCATTTTTAATCTGAAAATAAGTACCAAAATGTAGTAAATAAAAGAATTAATGGGAGGAAATTGGGAATAAGATTTTTGAATTTCCCCCTCAAAATTTCACCACTGACACCTATAAATAGGCTGTAATTAAGCCTGAATAAGGGCTGGATTTTTAGAATTCAGAGAAAACTTCTGAAAATTAACAGAAAAACTATCATATTCTAAGAGTGAATTGCTGGATATTGGTCGAGCATAGTTCTGAAGCTCAATTAGAGTTCTCTATTACTCTTATTTGCTGGATTCTATTGGGTTTCTTCAAGTTTGCTATTGGATTGCTATTTGCTGAACTTGAAAGCTCTATTCGACTGTGTTGATTCAACTGTGATTGCCGTAATTGCATTGTTGATTCAATTCTGCTGCTGTGTTTTGCTGTTGTGATCAACTGATTATCCTTCTCACTTGCTTTCCTTAGACTCATAGATCTTTTTTGCTGAATCAGGTACACAGCTACTACTTAAGAAATGTAATTGCAGTTGACTTGAAGAAATATATGACAAGAGTTGATTTTAGAGATTGTTTCTGTTATCTGTTTGTACTTTTATCGTACAAGTAGATCAGTTGTAATTTGAAGGAAATGGTTGTATAATTGAAACACATGAAACATGAGATAATGCTGGAAACAATGTAATAGAATAGGATATAGATTAGAGTAGAAGTAGCTATAATCACCTAGAACTTAGTTAAAAAATAGGTTAATTAACTGAACTTACTCACTTAGCTTTGAAAAAATGATTTCGTAACAGACATATAACCGAAGTAATACTCTGAATTAGTATGTGTAATTTTAGCTTAATATCTGTTTATTCATCTTATGTAGTTTAATAGCAACTGAAAATGACATAGCTTAAAATAAGTAATTAATTACATGGTTAATAATCATGTGATTGATCGAAATCGTTACATTATCAGCCTAATATTTGAACACAATTAGCATTTGATAATTACAATTAGAAGAGCATGAGCTATAATTAGTAATATGTTAAGTGATAATCTCGTTTTACATAGTTAAGTAATAATCTATTGTTTTAATCGATAATAACCCTGTTTAAGTAATTAAGGAATTTGTTGATAAGAAATATGAAGAAAAGTAGTCTGTTAGTCAGATTCGATTAGTGTTATGATTTGAAATTGGTACTGTTAATTTTGTATTGTTGTTTCTCTTCATAAATAAATACAATTTGAGTTTATTCTCCTTTTGATTCCAAATACCTGTGTATATCATGAGTTCTCGATTCTGCTTCTCCCTCTTTCTCTCATTTGGTCTGGGCCTGAAGGATAACGCATACCTGTACCCAATTAAACTTGTATTTGTCTCTTGGTTAAAAACTTCATTGTATTCTGGGTTTCTGAAACCCAGATACACGAATTAGTCTACTGAATGCAAGCCCAAGCGTCCAGGCCCATAAATGTAAATGATAAGGCCTGGACTTGCTATTAAAATCATAACATAGCTAAAATAACTAAGGAAAAACCAATAGTAGAAAACATATTATTTATTAGGATTGGACTATTTACAAATGGGACGAGCCTCGTATGAAAACAAATAAGCGGGGCCCCCATATAAACAAATAATAATGTGATAGATTTAAGTAAATTCCACGGTCTTTCCAAAAGAATAATAAGCCGTTAGACGATATAGGCACGATTCTAAAATATACCTTCCCTAATACGAGTGCACATCTAATGTGACTCAAATCCTAAATCTCGGCGAAGCTGAAACATGTTAAAAGTCACAAGCGTACTGGGTTGCGGTTTGACTTGAAATACGTTTTCGCAACGTCCCAGGTCATAAAATATTTAAAGCAAAACACACACACATTGTAAAAAGCATATAGTGAAATCAAGTAAAATCAAGAATGACAGTTGAGCGACAGTGCTAAAACCACGGAATCCGGGAGTGCCTAACACCTTCTCCTGGGTTAACAGAATTCCTTATCCGGATTTCTTGTTGCGCGAACTGTTAAACAGAGTCAACTTCCTCGGATTCGGGATTAATCGGTGACTTGGGACACCATTATTTTCCCAAGTGGCGACTCTGAAATTTCAAATAAAATTCCGAACCGATTGTCCTTAAATTGGAAAAACTCCTTCCTCGTTGTTATTATATCCCTACCCGGGGTATTTGTAATTATCGAGGTATACCTTATTCTCCTTATTTGGGAAAACTAAAAAACGTAGTAAAAAGGGAGGTGTGACACTCACAGGGTGGGGAGTGAATCAAATCACCATGTATCTGACATTCGTGGCATTTTCGCACATATCTAATGCAATCACTCTCCATGGTGAGCCAATAATATCCTGCTCTCAGTATTTTCTTGGCCAAAATATATCCGCTCATATGAGGTCCGCAAGCTCCTGCATGTATTTCAGCCATAATTGTATCAGCTTGTTGTGCATCAATACATCTCAATAGACCCAAATCTGGTGTTCTTTTGTATATAACCCCTCCACTGAAGAAAAATCCATTTGCTAATCACCTTATAGCCCTTTTCTGGTCCCCTTTGGCTTGCGCTGGGTATACTCATGTCCTCAAATATTCTCTGATATCATGATACCACGGCTTACCATCAAGTTCGTCTTCCACGGCGAAACAATAAGCATTTAGATCACGGACTTGTATCTGTAGTGGATCTATGTAAGCTTTATCTGGATGGTGTAACATGGATGATAATTTGGCTAGAGCATCTGCTACTTGGTTGTGAATTCTTGGGATGTGCTTGAACTCTATGGATTGAAATCTCTTAGACAGTTCATGCAGACACTGTCGATAAGGTATAAGTTTCAAATCCCTTGTCTCCCATTCTCCTTGAATCTGATGTATCAAGAGATCCGAGTCACCCATGACCAAAATCTCCTGAACACCCATGTCTATTGCCATTCTCAATCCCAATATGCATGCTTCATACTCGGCCATGTTATTAGTACAGAAAAATCGAAGCTGAGCGGTAACAGGATAATGCTGACCCGTTTCTGAGATGAGTACTGCTCTAATTTTGACTCCCTTGTTGTTGATGGCCCCATCGAAGTACATTCTCCAGCCTGGTTTATCATGCTCCACTTCTTCAATATTCATTGTCTCCTCATCCGGAAAATATGTCTTTAATGGTTCATACTCCTCATCAACCGGATTTTCTGCCAAATGGTCAGCAACTTCTTGTGCATTCATTGCCGTACGAGTTACATAAATGATGTTAAACTCTGTAAGTAGAATTTGCCATTTAGCGAGCCTTCCTGTGGGCATAGGCTTCTGGAATATATACTTAGTGGGTCCAACCGAAGTATCAGATAAGTAGTATAAGCCGACAAATAATGTTTCAATTTCTGCGCAACCCATGTTAAAGCACAATATGTTCTCTCCAACTAAGTGTATTTTACCTCGTAAGATGCAAACTTCTTACTAAGAAATATATTGCTTGCTCTTTCTTCCCTGTTTCATTGTGCTGCCCCATTACCCAACCGAAAGAATTATCTAATACAGTCAAATAAAGGATCAAGGGTCTTCTCGGTTCTAGAGGAACCAATACAGGAGCATTAGCCAGATATTCCTTAATTTTGTCAAATGCTTCTTGACATTCATCAGTGCAATTCACCGCAACATCTTTCTTCAATAATTTGAAAATGGGCTCACAAGTTGATGTTAACTGAGCGATAAATCTGATAATATAATTCAACCTGCCCAATAAACTCATCACTTCTTTCTTGTTCTTCGGCGGAGGCAAATTCTGGATTGCTTTTATCTTTTACGGATCTAATTCAATACCACGCCGTCTTACTATGAATCCCAATAACTTTCGTGATGGCACTCCGAAAGCACACTTTGCTGGATTGAGCTTGAGATTATATCTTCGGAGCCTCTGGAAAAACTTTCTTAAATCCTTGACATGGTCACATTGCTTTTTTGACTTGATAATGACATCATCCAGATATACCTCAATCTCTCGATGTATTATGTCATGAAACATAGTAGACATTCCCCTTATATATGTAGCCCCTGCATTCTTTAACCCAAACGGCATCACCTTGTAGCAATATGTTCCCCAAGGCGTGATAAAGGCCGTCTTTTCTACATCTTCTTCGTCCATCAGGATCTGATGATAACCCGCATAACAATCCACCAAAAAACAAATTTCATGTTTGGCGCAATTGTCGATCAATATATGGATATTTGGCAATGAAATATCATCCTTTGGACTAGCTTTATTGAAGTCCCGATAATCAACGCAAACCCTGGTTTTTCCATCCTTTTTTGGGACTAGCACAACATTAGCTAACCAGGTGGGATATTTAGTGACCCGTATGACCTTCGCCTCGAATTGCTTGTTAAATTCTTCTTTTATTTTCACACTGATGTCCATTTTAAATTTCCTTAACTTCTGCTTTACCGGCCGGCATTCTAGATAAATGGGCAATTTATGTACCACCAAATCAGTACTAAGCCCGGGCATGTCATCATAAGACCAAGAAAATATGTCCTTGTACTCATGTAACAACCTGATTAAATCTTCTCCGAGGGAAGTCTCTAAATGCACACTAATCTTTGTTTCTCGGACATTCTCCTCACTTCCCAAATTAATAGACTCTGTCTCATTTAAGTTCGGTTTGGGTTTTTCTTCATAATGACTCAAATCTTTACTAATTTCTTCTAGTACTTCCTCATCCTCATATTCCACTTCATGTTCATTTTCGATTTCCTGTATAACTATTCGATTATCAAGACTAGACCGAGAATCCTTCATGCATGACATATCATTGGAATGAGCAAATATTGAACTGTACAAAAGAAGAAAAATAAAATAAAGCTAAAATGGAGGAAGTAAGAAATATGGGATTATAATTTTAATGCATGACATATCATTGAATTTTTGAAAGGTAACAAGAGTTGGTTACATTTGATTTGACGGGATATGGGATTACAATTTTAAAACAAGACAATTTTGGGAATGAAATATTAAAAGCTAACTACCACAACTCTCTCCTGATCGAAAGAGGAGTAGCTTCCCAGTTATTTAGCATAGTGTGGGGTCCTATGAATTGAACATCCATTTCGCTTGTTCCTTCACCCATCTCCAACACATTCACATCTTCAAATAGCCTCTGAAATCTTGCTAAAAGCTCTTCATCCGGTTTTATCTCTGCATGGTTTGGCATGACAGTTGCCAGACGTCTCTGTGTACCAGGCTTGACAACTGAGTTGGTTAGTTTTGGGATAGGTTTCGGGAGGGACCACCTTTTCTTCTTCAATTTCTTAGCTCTTTGGATATTGGCAATGGTTGGCTTGAAACCCAATCCAAAAGTACCAGTATTGCTTGGAAGGTGGATCGGCTGTGTTATACCTTGCAAGGTCACTCCTAAGCCTTTTCCTGGAGAAAACCCATTCTTTATCATCTTCTTGGCGACCAAAACTGCTGCAGGGGCCACCGTGGGTACTGGCATATTTTCTCCCTCAGATATTTTGTTCACAATCACGGTGTCCATTACTTGGTACACCCATGGACCTTTATCTCCTTCAACTTCCTCAAATGGTGTAATAGCATTGCAAACATCGTCTTCCCCGTGCACTATTATCTTGCTGCTCCCACTCAAATTTTACCATTTGTTGCAAAGAATATGGTATTGCTTTCGCAGTGTGGATCCACGGACGTCCTAACAAGAGGTTGTATGATACAGCAACATCCAGCACTTGAAACTCCATAGTGAAATCCATTGGTCCAATAGTAAGCTCTAGTATGATATCCCACACAGTGTTTTTTCCATCCCCATCAAAACCCCTCACACATACATTGTTCCGATGAATTCTCTCATGATTGACTTTCAACTTCCCCAGGGTTGATAATGGACAGATATTGGCACTTGACTCGTTGCCTACCAAAACACGGGTTACTACAGATTCTTCACATTTTACCGTGAGGTATAGTGCTTTATTATGCTCCGTTCCTTCTAGTGGCAACTCGCTGTCTGAAAATGTTATTTTATTTGTTTCAAAGATCTTGTTTGTGATTTTCTCCAGATGACATACCGAAATCTTCTCTGGTGCATGGGCTTCATTTAGAATCTTCATCAACGCCTTTCTATGTGCATCAGAATGAATTAGTAGGGATAATAACGATATCTGCGCGGGATTCTTCCTCAATTGCTCAAATATAGAGTAGTCTTGAGCTTTTATCTTCTTCAAAAATTACTCAGCTTCCTCCTCAGTGACTGCCTTCTTCACATAAGCTGGGTTTTCTTTTGCCACTTTTGTCTTTCTCAGTTCATCCAGGGCAAAGCATCGCCCGGAGTGAGTTAAACCATGAGTTTCACAAATTTCTCCTTCAACTTCTTTCCCTTTATACAGCACTGTCACCTTATCATAATTCCACGGTACAACCTTGGTATTCACAACTCGCATCTGCACAACTGGTTTGATAACCACTGGCTCTACAAAATGTCACGACCCGAATTTTCCCCCGACATCGGGATCGTGATGGTGCCTACTCGTGGTAGCTAGGCAATCCACTGCATTCAACATTATCTTGTTCGTATCCTTATTTTATACTCATATTTATCAACAAGAGAAATAATATTCAATTTATTAAATGCGGAAGACTTTCGAAATAGAGATAAATAATACCAAGGCAAAACACTAATGAAATCCTCTACCCAAGACGTGGAGTCACCAGCTCACGAACTACTACTGAATACAACACATAAAGGTCTGAAAGAAAATAACAAAATATCTGTCTGTCTCGGAACAATGAGACCACAACAATAGCATAAGTAAATAGAAGAGACGCCGGGCCTGTGGACGCCTGCAAGCTACCTCGGTCTCGGAATGCTCAACTCCCACGAATACTCTACTACTGCTGCTGCTCCTGCTCAAAACCTGGACCTGTGCAAAAATGCACAAAAGTGCAGTATCAGCACAATCCGACCCCATGTGCTGGTAAGTGCCTGGCCTATCCCGGCGAAGTATTGACAAGTCTAGGACCAGACACTCACATAAACCTGTGCAGTTCTATATATATATGTGTACACCACAAGATAACAAAAAATATCAAGTAACAATTCAACAAGAAGTATCATAAGAAGAGGAACACAACAGTTAGCAACAGTTATTAACTCAATAATGGAAATCAGAGTATGATGGAAAAAGTTAAAATCAACACAAGGAATAGCAAATAGTTGCACGACATCACCATTCGTGCTTTTACTCTCATCCTCACCAAATAAGCAAATAAAAGTGCACGACATCACCCTTCGTGCTTTTACTCTCATCCTCACATCCATGGCACGGCATGATCCTTCGTGCATGGTTCAATAACAAGGCACGACATCACCCCTTCGTGCGTAATCAAGATCACAAGGCACGGCATGATCCTTCGTGCATAATCAATAACAAGGCACGACATTACCATTCGTGCATAATCAATAATGTAAGGCACGACATTAACCTTGGTGCAAAAACAGTAAACAAGGCACGGCATCACCCTTCGTGCATTATCACTCTTCCTCACCTAAATAAAAATCACAGTTAAGGGAAAAGAATGAAAAACAATAATCATGAACCGTCCCGGCAAGGGATACAACAATCATCACAACAAGGTCCCGGCAAGGGAAAACGGTAATTCACTTTACAATAAGTCTCGGCAAGGGAAAAAAGAGTGTACAATTCCACAACCCGGCAAGGGTTCAATAATTCATCTTTAAACCATCTCACAATAAGTATCGACAACGATTCACGGTCATGCTAGACGCCAGTGTATGGATGCTCGTCACCACATCCCATACACCGCACTCGATCATATAGCAAATAGCACATAATCATATTCCCTCAAGCTATGATAGATCAAACACTTACCTCTAGCCTTGAAGTCCAAATTATCCTTCAACTATAGCGTTACCTCGAACTTCCTCTTTCAACTTGCTCGAATCTAGTCACAATTGATTCCATTACATTAATAATTACTATATAACTTAGTTTGGATGCTTAAAAATGGTTTTCTCAAAGTTTATCCCAAAATTTCCCAAAACGCCCCTGGCCCCACGTGGTCAGAACTCAGGGTTCGGACCAAAATCTGGTTACCCATCCCCTCACGAGTTCAAATATATGATTTGTTTCAAAATCGAACCTCAATTCGAGGTCCAATTCCCCAATTCATGAAAACCCTATGTTCTACCCAAAAACAAGATTTTCTACCATGAAAACCTTTGATTTCTATTGAAAAACATGTTTAATGATGTTAGGAATTGAAAGAATTAAATAAAAAGTGACTTACATGTGCTTTGGAGTGATTTTGCTCTTGAGGGTTCGTGTGTGGTGTGTTGGGTTTTGAAAGAATGAAGAAAAGAGCTCAAAAATTCGTTTAAGTATAAATTTGCACAGCTGCGGATATCACAATTTCAAACATTTGTTCGCAATTGCGAACACAGCAGGTTTTGGGTCTGAGGCTCTCACATTTGCGAGAAAAGGTTCGCATTTGTGAATTTGGCTGGGTCACTGAAGCTTTCGCATTTGCGAGAATAAGTTCGCATTTGCGAACATGGACTGATTACTGAATTCCTCGCATTTGCGAGGTGTAGTTCGCATTTGCGAACCCAATGGTTTCTGGACATCATCGCATTTGCGATCAACTGTTCGCATTTGCGAACACTGCTTTGGCCTGCCGTCTTCGCATTTGCGATAAATTCTTCGCATTTGCGAAGATACCAGCTGGATGCAAAACCAGCTGTGTTATTTTTCAGAATTTGCTCCAACAGCCTATCAAATCTTTACCCAAGCACCCCGGGCTCCAAACCAAACATGTACACAACATCAAAAATATATTACAAACTTGCTCGTGCGATCACATCGCCAAAATAACATCGTTTTCATCAAATCAAGCCTCAAGTTCATGATTATCTTTCTTTTAGTTTCATAATTTTCAACTTTGGAACTCAAGGTTCAAAACACATCAAACGACATCCAAATGTCACCAAACTTTGCATAAAGTACATATATAGTATTTAAGACTTGTACCGGGCGTCAGAACCAAAATACGAGCCCGATACCAAGGTCATTTAATTCATTTTCCTTTAATAATTCCAGCAAAAACAATTTAACAGAAAAATCCATAACTTAGGCTCTAGGCCTCAGAATTCGACTCCGGACACATGCCCGAGTCCCATATTTTCCTACGGACCGTCCGATCTCGGGTCCGGGTTCGTTTACCAAAAATGTTGACCGAAGTCAACTATATCAATATTAATATCATTTTTCTTCAAATTTCTCATAGAATTCATATATTCTATCACAAAATCTTTCCGGGTACATGCACAGATCATGCACGTAAATCGAGGTAACATAAAAATGAGGTTTTCAAGGTCTCGAAAGTGCGGAACAAGTGAGGAAAATAGGTGATGACCCTTTGGGTCATCACATCCTCCACCTCTAAAACAACCGTTCGTCCTCGAACGGACAAGAGAAGGAAGTACCTGAGTCGGGGAACAAATGTGGGTAGCGGCTCCGCATATCAGCCTCGGACTCCCAGGTTGATAACTCATCGACCTCAACTGTCGAACCTGCCGGTCTAATATGGCCACCGGCTCCTCCTCGTAGGATAAATCATTGTCCAATTGGACAGTACTGAAGTCTAACACATGTGTGGGATCGTCGTGGTACCGCGAAGCTAAGATACATGAAAAACTGGATGCACGACTGATAAGCTAGGCGGCAGAGCTAGTCTGTAAGCCACCCCTCCCACTCGGTCCACAATCTCAAATGGACCAATATACCTAGGGCTGAGTTTGCCCTTCTTCCCGAACCTCATCACGCCCTTCATAGGCAACACTCGGAGCAATACCCGCTCACCAACCATGAAATCTACATCTCGAACCTTACGGTCCGCATAAGTCTTCTGTCTGGACTGAGCTGAATGCAACCTTGTAGACACGTAATTTTTTACCATACCCGAAATTTCACCCGTTTTAGCATAGAATAATTAATTTAGGTCTCATAATAGCAATTTGAGATCGACATCGCCTACCATACAATGCCTCATACGGGGCCATCTGGATGCTGGATTGGTAGCTGTTGTTGTAGGCGAACTCTGCTAATGGCAGAAACTGGTCCCACGAGCCTCCAAAATCAATGACACAGGCTCGAAGCATGTCCTCTAGGATCTGAATAGTCCTCTAGGATCTGAATAGTCCTCTCGGACTGACCGTCCGTCTGAGGATGAAAAGATGTACTCAACTGGACCTGGGTGACTAACTCCTGCTGGACCGCTCTCCAGAACAGCGAGGTAAACTGCGTATCCCGATCTGAGATAATCGATACCGGCACCCCATGAAGACGAACAATCTCCCTGATGTAAATCTCTGCTAACTTCTCCGATGAGTAGGGGACAGATACAGGAATGAAGTGTGCTGACTTGGTCAGCCTATCAACAATGACCCAAATAGCATCAAATTTACTCCGAGTCAAGGGAAGTCCAGTAATGAAGTCCATAGTGATCCGCTCCCATTTCCACTCGGGATTTTCGATTCTCTGGAATACACCACCAGGCCTCTAGTGCTCATATTTCACCTGCTGACAATTTAGACACCGAGCGACATACACAACAATGTCCTTCTTCATCCTGCGCCACCAATAGTGCTGCCGTAAATCCTGATACATCTTCGCGGTGCCCGAGTGAATAGAATACCGCGAACTGTGGGCCTCCTCTAAGATCAACTCTCGAATCCCCTCAACATTGGGCACACAAACTCGACCCTGCAATCTCAATACTCCGTCATCATCTAGAGTTACCTTCGTGGCACCTCCCCGCTGTACAGTATCTCTCAAGTCACGCAAATGAAGGTCATCAAATTGCCTCTCACGGATACGCTCTAATAGGGATGAACGAGCGACCGTGCAGGCTAATACGCTGCTAGGATCAGAAATGTCTAATCTCACGAACTGGTTGGCTAAGGCCTGGACATCTAGAGCAAATGGTCTCTGACTGACTGGAATGAATGCGAGACTACCCATGCTGGTAGAATTTCTACTCAACGCATCGGCCACCACATTGGCCTTACATGGGTGGTATAGGATAGTGACATCATAGTCCTTCACCAACTCTAACCGTCTCCGCTATCGTAAATTCAACTCCTTTTGCTTGAACAAGTACTGTAGGCTTTTGTGATCCGTGTACACCTCACACGTCACACCATATAGGTAATGCCTCCAGATTTTCATGGCATGAACCACTGCTGCCAACTCAAGATCATGAACTGGATATTTGTTCTCATGTATTTTCAACGGTCTCGAAGCATAAGCAATAACCTTACCATCCTGCATCAATACCGCTCCAATCCTTGTAAGGGATGCATCACACTAAAATGTATAAGGCCCTGCACCCGTAGGTAGTATCAGCACTGGTGATGTAGTCAAGGGTGTCTTGAGCTTCTGAAAGCTCGCCTCACACTCCTCTGACCACTGAAACTGGACACCCTTCTGGGTCAACCTGGTCATCGGGGCTGCAATAGAAGAAAACCCTCTACAAATCGACGGTAGTAACCTGCTAATCCCAAGAAACTCCGGATCTCAGTCACTGAAACTGGTCGAGGCCAATTCTGGACCGCCTCAATCTTCTTTGGGTCTACCTGAATACCTTCCACTAATACAATATGGCCCAGAAATGCCACCGAACTCAACCAGAACTCACATTTCGAAAATTTGGCATATAGCTGATTATCCTTCAGAGTTTGATGAACCACTCTGAGGTGCTGCTCGTGCTCTTCCTGGCTGCGGGAGTATACCAGGATGTCATCTATAAAGACTATCACGAACAGATCTAAATAAGGCCTAAACACCCGATTCATCAATTCCATAAATGCTGTTGGGGCATTGGTCAACCCGAAGGACATGACCAAGAATTCATAATGCCCGTATCTAGTGCGGAAGGTTGTCTTAGAAATGTCAGCCGCCCTGATCTTCAGCTGATGGTAGCCCGACCTCAAGTCTATTTTTGAGAACACCCTCTCTCATTGGAGCTAGTCAAACAAATCATCAATCCTCGGCAGTAGATACTTGTTCTTTATCGTCACTTTATTTAATTGCCAGTAATCAATACACATCCGCATCGAGCCATCCTTCTTCTTCACAAATAACACTGGTGCTCCCCAGGGGGAAACACTAGGCCTGATAAAGCCCTTTTCTAGAAGGTCTTGCAACTAATATTTTAACTCCTTAAACTCCGGTGGGGCCATACGATAGGGTGGAATAGAGATGGGTTGAGTACCCGGTGCCAGATCAATACAGAAATCAATATCCCTGTCGGGTGGCATGCCCGGCAGGTCTGAAGGGAAAACCTCGAGAAACTCCCGTACAATGGGAACTCAATCAATAGAAGGAACTTCTGCGCTGGAATCACGAACATAAGCCAAATAAGCTAGACACCCTTCTTGACCATGCGTCGAGCCTTTACATAGAAAATAATAGTGCGAACAGAGTGGCTTGAGGCCCCTCTCCACTCTAGTCGGGGTAATTCTGGCAACGCCAAGGTCACGGTCTTGGCATGACAATCTAAGATAGCATGGTATGGGGACGACCAGTCCATCCCCAATATGACATCGAAATCCACCATGTCTAATAGCAACAGATCAACACGGGTCTCAAGACCCCCAAAAATAACTACGCACGAACGATGCACCCGGTCGACTACAATGGAGTCACCCACCTGGTGTAGACACATAAACTCGAATATCCAGAGCATAGCTAGGCACGGCCAGATACGGCGCAAAGTAGGAAGACACATATTAATATGTAGACCCAGGGTCAAATAATACTGAAGCACCTCTGCCACAAACAAGAATGGTACCTATAATCACGGCATCTGATGCCTCTGCCTCTGGCTTGGTAAAGCATAAAATCGGGGATCAACACCTCCCCTCTGAGCTATATCTCTGGGACGGTCATCCACTGGCTGACCTCTACCTCTGGTTGGACGGTCTCCACCTCTGCGGTCTTCACCTTCACCTCTACGATCTCTACCCCCGCCTTTGGCTGGCTGGGCAGGCTAAGGTTCAGCTGGGGCCCGAATCATGGGACGCGGGCCCCGCTGCTGAGTGTTGCCCGTCGCTCGAGGGCAAAACCTAACAAGATGACCTGGGTCACCACAACCGTAGCAACACTTAGGCTGATGGGGCTGCTGGCCCTGATGACCCGAATGGCCCCCACGAACACTTTGAAGAGGCTGAGCACTAATGGGAGGCTGATCTGAATACTGCTCACGAAACCCACGATCACCTGGTCCACCCTGAGAAGCCTGGAGGGCTGAATAAAAAGGTCTAGAAGACTGCCCCCTATCTAAAGATTCCCTGCCTCCAGAAGAAGAACCACTAAATCTGCCGGAATGACGAGGCCTCTTGTCTGAAGGATAACCACCTCCCCGAGCAAGAGCCATCTTAACTCTACGAGCTGCATTAGTTGCCTCCTAAAAAGATATATCACTCCCAACTCCCATAGCCATCTGAAGTCTAATCGGCTGATTAAGCCCATCTATAAACCTGTGGACCCTCTCCCACTCTGTGGGGAGTATCACCACCGCATGACATGCCAGATCGACAAATCTTGTCTCATACTGAGTGAAAGTCATAGTACCCTGCTGGAGGTGCTCAAACTGCCTCCGAAGTGCATCCCGCTGAGTAACAAGGAGAAACTTCTCCAGAAATAACTCTGCAAACTAATCCCATGATAAAGACGGGGACCCTGCTGGTCGAGTCAAACAGTAATCCCTCCACCAAGTCTCGGCAGATTCTGAAAGCCTGAATGTGCAGAAGTCAACTCCATTGGACTCCACTATCCCCATAGTCTTGAGAATCTCGTGGCAACTGAATAAGAAATCCTGAGGATCCTCTGATGTGGCACCGCTGAAGGTAGTGGTAAACAGCTTGGAGAACCGATCAAGTCTCCATAAAGAATCAGAAGTCATGGCCGCTCCATCTCCGGCCTGAGCTGTGGTACCTGACTGAGTGGCCACAGCTGGCTGAACCACTGGTGCCTGAGGCTGAGGAGCTACTAGCTCCGGAGTACGAGCAACAGGAGTCTGGGCCCCTCCACCAGACTGAGAAGCGGCTGGTGCAGCTAGTAATAAGCCTGCTCTGGCAACGCTGTCCATAAATCCCGCTATCCTGACCAGAGCCTCCCGAAGATCCGGGGTAAATAAAGCCTCTCCCGGGACCCGAGCTGGGCCCATTGGAGCTGCTAGGACTGGAACCTCCTCGCCAGTCTCAATCTGAGGCTCCACCTCTAGAATAGCTGCCGAGGGCTGAGCTCTTCTCCTACTATGGCCTACGATATGGCCTCAGCCCCTGCCCCTCACGGGAGCTGCCTAGGCCTCAGGCTGCTGATCAGCGGACGAAGAAGCGCGTGTCCTCACCATCTGCGAAAGGACGGAGTAGAAATTCAATCAGTATTTGAGGAAAAAATCGCACGACAAGAAGGAACAAATGAGAGACTCTTTCCTAACTCAATAGACTCTGGAGGAAAAGTACAGACATCTCCGTACCTACCTCTCAAACTCTACTAAGCTTGTTCGTGAGTGGTGAGACCTATGTAACCTAGAGCTCTGATACCAACTTGTCACGACCCGGATTTTTCCCCGACATCGGAATCGTGATGGAGCCTACTCGTGGTAGCTAGGCAAGCCACTACATTCAACATTATCTTGTTCGTATCCTTATTTTATACTCATATTTATCAACAAGAGAAATAATATTCAATTTAATAAATGCGGAAGACTTTCGAAATAGAGATAAATAATACCAAGGTAAAACACTAATGAAATCCTCTACCCAAGACGTGGAGTCATCAGCTCACGAACTACTACTGGATACTACACATAAAGGTAAGAAAGAAAATAACAAAATATTTGCGTGTCTCGGAACAATGAGACCACAGCAATAGTATAAGTAAATAGAAGAGACGCCAGGCCTGCGGACACCTGCAAGCTACCTCAGTATCGGAATGCTCAACTCCCACGAATACTCTATTGCTGCTACTGCTCCTGCTTAAAACCTGGACATGTGCAAAAATGCACAGAAGTGCAGTATCAGCACAATCCGACCCCATGTGCTGGTAAGTGCCTGGCCTATCCCGGCGAAGTAGTGACATGCCTAGGACAAGACACTCACATAAACCTGTGCAGTTCAATATATATATATACACCAAAAGATAACAAGAAATATCAAGTAACAATTCAACAAGAAGTATCGTAAGAAAAGGAACACAACAGTTAGCAACCGTTATTAACTCAATAATGGAAATCAGAGTATGATGGAAACAGTTAAAATCAACACAAGGAATAGCAAATAGTTGCACGGCATCACCCTTCGTGCTTTTACTCTCATCCTCACCAAATAAGCAAATAAAAGTGCACGGCATCACCCTTCGTGCTTTTAATCTCATCCTCACATCCATGACACGGCATGATCCTTCGTGCATGGTTAAATAACAAGTCACGACATTACCCTTCGTGCGTAATAAATATCACAAGGCACGACATGATCATTCGTGCATAATCAATAACAAGGCACGGAATTACCCTTCGTGCATAATCAATAATGTAAGGCACAACATTAACGTTCGTGCAAAAACAAAAAACAAGGCACGACATCACCCTTCGTGCATTATCACTCTTCCTCGCCCAAATAACAATCACAGTTAAGGGCAAAGAATGAAAAACAATAATCATGAACCGTCCCGGCAAGGGACACAACAATCATCACAATAAGGTCCCGGCAAGGGAAAACGGTAATTCACTTTACAATAAGTCCCGGCAAGGGAAACACAGTTGTACAATTCCACAACCCGGCAAGGGTTCAATAATTCATCTTTAAACCATCTCACAATAAGTATCGACAACGACTCACGGTCATGCTAGATGCTAGTGTATGGATGCTCGTCACCACAGCCCATACACCGCACTCGATCATATAGCAAATAGCACATAATCCTGTTCCCTCAAGCTAGGATAGATCAAACACTTATCTCTAGCCTTGAAGCCCAAATTATCCTTCAACTATAGCTTTACCTCGAAGTTCCGCTTTCAACTTGCTCGAATCTAGTCACAATTAATTCCATTACATTAATAATTACTATATAACTTAGTTTGGATGCTTAAAAATGGTTTTCTCAAAGTTTATCCCAAAATTTCCCAAAACGCCCCTGGCCCCACGTGATCGGAACACGGGGTTCGGACCAAAATCCGGTTACCCATTCCCTCACGAGTTCAAATATATGATTTGTTTTAAAATCGGACGTCAATTCCAGGTCCAATTCCCCAATTCATGAAAACCCTATGTTCTACCCAAAAACAAGAATTTCTACCATGAAAACCTTTGATTTCTATTGAAAAACATGTTTAATAATGTTAGGAATTGAAAGAATTAAGTAAAAATTGACTTACAAGTGCTTTGGAGTGATTTTGCTCTTGAGGGTTCGTGTGTGGTGTGTTGGGTTTTGAAAGAGTGAAGAAAAGAGCTCAAAAATTCGTTTAAGTATAAATTTGCACAGCTGCGGATATCGCAATTGCGAACATTTGTTCGCAATTGTGAACACAGCAAGTTTTGGGTCTGAGGCTCTCGCATTTGCGGGAAAAGGTTCGCATTTGCGAACTGGGCTGGGTCACTGAAGCTTTCGCATTTGCGACAATAAGTCCGCATTTGCGAACATGGACTGATTACTGAAGGCCTCGCATGTGCGAGGCGTAGTTCGCATTTGCGAACCCAAGGGTTTCTTGACATCATCGCATTTGCGATCAACTGTTCGCATTTGCGAACACTGCTTTGGCCTACCGTTTTCGCATTTGCGATGAATTCTTCGCATTTGCGAAGATACCTGCTAGGTGCAAAACCAGCTGTGTTATTTTTTAGAATTTGCTCCAACGGTCTGTCAAATCTTTACTCGAGCCCCCCGGGCACCAAAGCAAACATGTACACAACATCAAAAACATATTACAAACTTGCTCGTGCGATCACATCGCCAATATAACATCGTTTTCATCAAATCAAGCCTCAAGTTCATGATTATCTTTCTTTTAGTTTCATAATTTTCAACTTTGAAACTCAAGGTTCAAAACACATCAAACGACATCCAAATGTCACCAAACTTTGCAGAAAGCACATATATAATATTTAAGACTTGTACCGGGCGTCGGAACCAAAATACAAGCCCGATACCAAGGTCATTTAATTCATTTTCCTTTAATAATTCCAGCAAAAACAATTTAACAGAAAATTCCATAACTTAGGCTCTAGGCCTCAGAATTCAACTCCGGACACATGCCCGAGTCCCATATATTCATACGGACCTTCCGGGACCGTCCGATCTCGTGTCCGGGTCCGTTTACCAAAAATGTTGACCGAAGTCAACTATATCAATATTAATATCATTTTTCTTCAAATTTCTCATAGAATTCATATATTCTATCCCAAAATCTTTCTGGCTACATGCCCGGATCATGCACGTAAATAGAGGAAACATAAAAATGAGGTTTTCAAGGCCTCGGAAGTGCGGAGCAAGTGAGGAAAATAGGTGATAACCCTTTGGGTCGTCACACATAAGCTCCCTTCACAGTCAACCAAGGCTTCACTCCAGGTACTATTACTTTCGCGGGCTCAATCATTGATGGTTGTTTTGCTGGTAACTCAATTGACACTTTCTTTCTTTCAACTTCCCCCTCAACCTTGTTGTTCGCTTTAATCGTCATCACTGTCTGAGAAGGTTTTCTGCAGCTCTCTCCCTGTTCTAGCTCTATCATATGTTTCTCATGATGTGCTGGCAAAGGATTCTACGTTATATTGGAAGTTTCTGGAGCTTGCACCTCAATTTTTCTAGAATCAATAAGTTCTTGTATTGCAGACTTTAAATGCCAACACTTCTCCGTATCATGTCCCGGTGCCCCAGAACAGTATTCACAATGGACAGATTGGTATAGATTTCTGGGTGGAGGATTGGGAATTTTCGGTTCAATAGGGCTTAACATCCCCTGTTCTCTCAAACGGTGAAAAAGACTGGTATATGATTCCCCTAAAGGAGTGAATGTTCTCTTCCTTTGAGCCCTATCACCTTTTACTTCTGGATCAGGACGGAAGTTAGGTCGGTTTGGATTTCTGTAGGTTTTTGAAGGCGGATAGGCATTTTGTGCATGGTAAACATTTTGTGGAGCTGGGGTACACCATGAATGAGGAGGCAGTGGGTAAGGTTGAGCATGTTGGACAGAAAACTGTGGATCGGTTGGAGGACAATATGGTGGAGGTGGATTATATGGTGCAGGTGGATATGGTTGGTATGGGCGAGGTTGGTGATGATATGGGTTGGGGCCCCGGGACCAAGATCTACCTTCAATAACCGCCACTTCTTCCATTTTCTTCTTTCCAATCGACCCTCATGTTCCCGTCTGTATTGCTTGGTTTGTAGCATTGGTGGCTGAGTAGCTCACAATCTTATTCTTTTTTAAACCTTCTTCCACAAAGCTTCACATCTTTACTACCTCATTAAAGGTTTTTCCAGTTGCAGACACCAGATGGCCGTAGTATGTCGGCTCCAAAGCTTGTAAGAAACAATCCACCATTTCTCCTTCTTTCATTGGTGGGTTTACACGTGCAGCCTGTTCCCTCCACCTGAATCCACACTCCCGAAAGCTTTCTCCGGGTTTCTTCTCCATCTTAGTCAATGATAACCTATCAGGGATAATTTCCAGATTATATTGGAAATGGTTTGCAAATGATTGAGCTAAGTCATCCCAAATGAACCATCGGGTATGATCTTGTTGAGTGTACCATTCCAATGCCGAGCCACTGAGGCTTTGACTGAAATAAGCCATGAGTAATCCATCCCTTCCTCCTGCTCCACGCATTTTACTGCAGTATCCTCTCAAATGGGCCACTGGATCACCGTGACCATCATACATGTCAAACTTAGGCAACTTAAACCCGGCAGGTAGCTGTATCTCATGAAACAAACATAAGTCTTTGTATGCCACACTAACTTGGCCTCCCAGCCCCTGCATATTACGAAACGACTACTCAAGACTCTTCATTTTACGGGCCATCTCTTCCTGTTCAAGGTTTCTAGCAGGTTTCTTGTAAGGCCCCAGAAACGTTCGCTAAGTAATATAGGATTCTGTGGTGCCACGTAGGCTAATTATTATATTTTATGTGCTATGAACATGATGGACATCAATTAGACTTGCTAAATTTGAGTATGAGTCTTATGGTAAGTTATGTGAGGTCCAAATGGAAGCCTAGGTGTACGCCAAATGGGAAAATATTCGAAATAGGCCAAAATTCCAAATGGATTCGCACATGGCTCCACTTTAAAGGATCATATATAATTATGTATAAGGTTTTATGTGGTGAATAACATATCAAATGAAATCCCTTTGAGTCTAGTTTCCAACGCTTCAAACCGTTCGTCATTTGGATATTCCTACACAAAGTTATGATCAAATTACAAAAGGCTGGAAAATGCTGTCTTGTGTCAAATGTGCGACCGCATTTCTTGTCGCATTGTTAACTCTGCGGTCGCATTTCGGTCGCAGATTGAACCAGTGAAGCCCAGTTTTGGGTACCAATTTTGCGGTGCATTGTGCGGCCAGCATGTTCATTCTGCGGTCCATTCTGCGATAGCATAATTGACATCGCATGTTTAATTCTTCTATTTTTATAACCCGACCCCATATCAATATATAGGGTTTGGGGTTCATTTTGGGTTCATTTCTTACTGATTTTAGAGAGTGGTGAGAGCATTTTAGAGAGAGAAGGAGGAACCCAACATTTAAATCATCCAAATCTTGCATCAATCTTCAATAATCAAGAACCCAATAGCAAGTTCTTCATCTAAGAGGTAAGATTCTATACCCTAGGGTTTTAATTTTGAGTTTTTGTGTATAAGATGAGTTATTGAGGTATGATTCTTGGGTTTATTAGTATTGTGTATACATGCATGTACAACTTAGGTTTATGGGAAGATTGTTTAACATAAATAAGTAAAGATTGGGTTAGGGAATGAAGAAATTCTTGAAAAGGGAAATTGAAATCAAGATGCCGAATTAGTATTTGATAAAATGCTCAAATGATCTAGTTTCATGAATATCTTTCTAATATATGTTTGATTTTGTTATGTCTCATAGTAGATTGGAATTGCTAGAGTTTTTGGAGTGTTGTAGTAACTTAAGGAAAGCTCAATCGAGGTATGTATGGCTAATTTTGATTCTTGTAAAATCGCCAATATGTGTGAAATTGTTTGGCATGTGTTAATTTGAGAAATTGTATGTGATTCTTTGATGTCATTGTTGGGTATTCAATTGATGATTGAACTACATGTGGTATGGTATGAAATATGAATTGAAAGAGGACAAGGGAATCGGAATTGGTAAAGACCCGAGAACAATTGTTGAGGTGGCATATATGGTTTATTGTGGAAAGAGATGAAAAACTTGAATTGTGGTAAATTGTTGAACATACTTGTGTGTGTACTCTTGAATATGGTAACTTGGTTGTGATATCAGTTTGAAAAGTATTTAAGAATGTGAATCGAATTGTAAGTTGTTTATTTGAATTTGATGTAATTGCGTGTAGTGCCTTATTTGCTGTTTGTGATTGTTGTGTTTGAAACTGTACGGTGGGATCGGGTTGCGCGCCGCAACATGAACTAATAAGGTGTGGGTTAGGGGGATAAGGGTGGCCGAGGTAACAAGGGCGGACAAGGCAATAAGGATGGAAGCGATCGAAATCGCTATTGAAAATTGATTTAAAAATCATTGATGTGAAATTGTGAAAGGAGACAGCAGGAGAGTTTGCAACCTGTGGGGCACTGATTGCCCCTTTGTATGACTACTTGTGTTTTACGTGATTGAATTGTTGTTGTTCTACTTGTTGATTCTTAAACGTGCTTTGTGTTGAGAATTATCTGAAATGAGGAAAAATGTGGAAAACATGGTTGGCTGGCTTAATTGATTCTTGATGTAATTTATTTGGTTGTCTTATCATCGTGATTAATTGTTTAATGGCTTGAGTTTACTTGGGACAAAGTTTGCCCATACATACCAATACAATTCCAGTGTACTGACGTCCCTTTTGCCGGGGACGCTACATTCGTATTATGATTGTAGGTGAATCAGTAGCAGGTACTTCAGCTCATCGGCAGTAGCATCCTTCATCTTCCACTGCGCGTTTTGGTGAGCCCCTTTCCTTTGGGGGCCCTGCGTGTCACACCTCCTTTTGGCGCAGCCCGCGAGGGCGCGAATATAAAAAGGAGTTTTTCCAATTAAAGGACAATCAAAACGGGATTCATTTATTGAGAGATTCAGAGTCGCCACTTGAGAGATTTATGGTGTCCCAAGTCACCGGTTGAATCATGAATTGAGGAAAGGTTTGACTCTAATTAGCAGTCTGCGTACCAGAAATCCGGATAAGGAATTTTGTTAACCCGGGAGAAGGTGTTAGATATTCCCGAGTTCCGTGGTTCTAGCACGGTCGCTCAACTATTATATTTGGCTTGATTATCTGATTTTAATACAAATATGAACTAATGTGCAAACTACCACTCCAAACCGTTTTAATTGTTAGAAGAAAAATATAATGTCGTGAGAATATATCTCGAATTTTGTCACATAAATGTGTCCGCAATTTTTGATATATTCCGACTTCAATGGGATTTGGATTGGGGTCACATAAATGTGTACCCGAGATTAGGGAGGTACTATTATTAAATACACGCCTAAAGATACTAACGCATTATTATTTTTTGAGAAAAACCGCGGAATTTGCTAAACGGCATGTCCCGTAATCTAGGTAATAATTTATTAAAAGAGAAAAATTCTAATTAATTACGAGTCAATAATATGTAACACACTAATTGCCCGATTAACAGACATTGATGTAAGAGAAATTACTTTTATAATAATTTTTCGAATAAAATATATAAAAAAAATCAATTCTGAAATTACCAATAAAATAAAAATAAAATTTCAAAATTATAAGTAAAATAAAATAAAATTTCGAAATTACAAATAAAATAAAATAAAATTTCGAATTTTTGCAAATAAAAGATAAAATTTGACGACTAAATATTCGAAAGAAACTGAACATAACTGAATTAAAACTTATATTGTTATATGAAAACAAAAAAATAATTCCTAAAATGGCTACATTTTTATGGATTTGTATAAATAAATAAAAACAAGAGGAAACGAATCTTCTTTATTAAACAATGTGATTAGAATTATAACTTAATGAACATATTAAAATAGGTGCAACTGACAAATTATAATTAAATTAACACAAAAGAAAATTATGTCATGCCTTACTAAATCGAATTATTGATAAAATATGGCATGTATAAGTAATATATTAAAATAAACCAACTATCCCATGCTGAACAAAATAATTAAATTTCTAATCGAATTTTTACAATTAATTTAGCAAACTTCTATTAATTAAAACCCCGTCTCGTGTCATATTTTTATAAATAAGCATTACTAAAATCCGAAATGACAAATAACATAAAAAGATATATATCAAAATAAACTAACCATTTTTAATTAAATTGAATTAATCATTTTTTAAAACTAAAGAAATTAATCGCTAATGGACGTCATTAACTAGATTAAACACTAGCTTACATATTGCCTAATAAAATTTGATACAAAGGAATCATATAATAAAATTAAATATATATATATATATATATACTACTGAACTTGGGTCGTGACAATATATATATATATATATATATATATATACTACTACTAAGACTTAAATTGCAATTATACGGAATACTTTACTAATAACAGTTAAAAGCCGCGAATGAATTAATTGAAACTTACTATTAATCTTGCTTTTAATAAATTATAAAACTGAAATTAATTAGTAAACCGCATCCTATTTTTATTATTAAGAAAATTTTAATCGAAATTGCGCAAACGCATATTCCAAAATAATAAAGAGATTTACAATTATATTACGCGAAACGTATATATAATCGTAATATTAATCTAAATCGATCGTAAAACAAAACTATGAATATTTATCGAATTGTTAGATCTAAATTACTGAACAAATTAATTAAGTTACTACTATTAACACTACATATTATGGCTATTAACTCATACTTGACATACTAAATTTATAATAAAGTAAAAAAACTTAACGAGGTACAACAGTCAAATAGTTATATAAAGTACATCCTTAATCTTAAACACAAAGCATAAAATAAACAACTCAGAATTTAACATAAATATTATTAATACATAATCAAATTTCAGGTCCAAACTTTGACTATGCTTTGACTGATGTCCATGGGAATACCCGAACAGGAATAGGAGAGGAAAATAATCAATATGAGCAATAATTCCAGCAGTGCAACAATAGCAACCAGCAAACCCAGTAACAGATTTTAAAACTAGTTAAAAATTTCTAATAGCAACAAGCATCAGCACCCAAAACAGGCAACTGAAATAATTCTCAACTCTCAAATTCTCACTTTTTTTTTTTAGTATTCAAGACCTCTCAAATGTATATGCTATCTTTTTTTCTCAGCTCTTTTTTTTTCTTACCCGTCTGTTCTCCCTTCTTTTTTTTCCAGTCTAAGTCCTCTCTTATATACTGGAAAAAACAGACCCAACCTCTTTCTTTTTTTATTAATTAAAATCCTAGTGGTGTCTAATTTCAACCTTTAAAGTCCAACTAGACCCATTTTTTCCAACTCTAAAATAACTAACCAATAAAATATATCCCCCTACTCAATTATTTGAATCTTAAGAGCAGCCACCTAACAACAACCATCAATAATTCCTTGACAGATTACTAACGCCAAATCTGTTTCAAACCTTTGAATCCTAGAACAACATAGAAAACAACAAACCAGACAACTAATCAAATTTTAATTATTCCAAACATAGACTGAGGTAGAAGGAACCTCCCTGATCAACTTATGCACAAATATGGCATTTTCTTCAAGTGAGCCGCTCATATCAATAAAGAAGATGCGAGCATCTTCTATTGAAGAGAGATTCTCGAAGATTATATCCTTTGGCATTAGAGCACCATATTTCAAGACCTTGAGATTTGGGAAAGAAATTTTGACATTACAATTTCTGTAACTTAGCCCATTGTTAACATAGTTTACTAAATACACATAAACC
Source organism: Nicotiana noctiflora (assembly GCA_032618575.1). Classification (NCBI taxonomy): domain Eukaryota; kingdom Viridiplantae; phylum Streptophyta; class Magnoliopsida; order Solanales; family Solanaceae; genus Nicotiana; species Nicotiana noctiflora. The sequence continues at coordinate 373,286 of JASVEL010003333.1, forward strand.
AGAGACGTCGAAGCAATATTAAGCACACACATAGTCCCAAAAGTACAATCTCCTAGTGTTAGTTTTTGAAGAAAAGGACATGTTGAGAACAAGCAACTCATCAAATGCTCGTTCGATAACTCAACCTCCAAAAGATGAAGCAATTTGAGCTGACAAAATCTGAAATGATTATGCAACTTAAGTATATCCACATACAGTTGTAATTTCAAAATCCGTAAAGATTCACAAGTTGCAACACAATATGGCAACACAAATGGCTCAGCAACACGAAAACTTAACACAAGTTCTTGAACATTTAGCTTCGTCATCACACGAATCCACCGAAAAATGGCTACCTTATCAAAGATATTGCTATAACAGAGAAGAAACCGAACAAGTTTAGTGGCGCTTTGGGAAATTAAAACCCAATTGATAAAGTCCTTGAATTTCTCAACAATTTCCGAGTTACAAGGCCGATTGATCCGTTGTGAATAAAATCGATCAAGATCAAAGTGCAAGTAAGGCACAGTAATCCGTATATATTTCCATCTTTTTGACAATAAACTCAACTGAACCACATCAAAAAAAAAAAAATAAATAAATAAAGAGAGATGAAAGGATGTTGTGCTTTGCGCCACAAGTAGCGAAGATGGAGATGGTGTGAGAGTCTGGTTCGCTTGGGCTGGTGGTCGGCTATGTAGGAGAATGGTCGACTGGCGTGGGAGTTGGTGGCGGCTATGGAGGAGAGTGGTCACCGGCGGCTGCGATTTGAAGGGTGTAGATGGGAGTTGAGGCCATGGCTGGAGGAGGAGAGTGGTCACCGGCGGCTGGTTGACTGGCGGGTTTGTGTGGTCGGTTGATTTCCGGTGTAGCGGCTACTGGGCGGCGGCTAGAGAGGATGAAGAAAGGGGGTGAAGTGTTTTAGGTTTAGGGTTAGGAAGAAATGAAAATAAAATGAGAGAGTGGATTGTTTGGGTTAGGGGCGGACCGGGTCAACGGGTCGACCCGGTGGATTTGGACTGGACTGGTGGGAATTTCGTTTGGGCTTTTGGATTGAATTTGGATTTGGCCCAAATTTGATTTCCTTCTCAAGTTATACACTAAATTACCTAAAAACAAACTAATTTAACCTTAATAAAAATAATTAATCACAACTATATATTAAATCACACGATTTGGATATTAAGACTAATAATACTAATTTAAATTATACACTAAAATCAACTTAAAATGCCAAATTACTTAATAAAATTCAACAATTAAACTTATGAACACATGAAATTAATTTCCAATTAAATTCTACAATTAATTTCATGAACAAACACACAATCAACAATATACAGAAATCAAGGTCCGATTCAAAAACAAACTTAATAGAACTCAATAATTAATTGAACTACAAATTAAATCTAACAACACTACAATCAAAATAAATATCCAAGTGATTAACTACACATTCTTATGTTCAAAACTTAAACAAAATAAATAAATAAATTTCATGACTAATCTGGAATCATGATGAACAACAAATCAAGAAGACAAACAACCAACATACAATAATTTCGGATCTAAAAATACTAACAAAATATGGACAAGAACAAAAATTTGAAATCGACTAACCGGATTGAGACAACGATCAGTCGACCCGCTTCATTATATATATATATATAAACATAAATACATATACACACAGAAGAAGAAAAGGAACATAATGGCAACGAAAACATAGTCGGGGAGGCGTGGTTCCCGGATTACTGCCTGGCGATTGTTCCTGGGAAACATTCCGGCGAGTGTTATTGGAAGGTTGAAGAAGAAAGAAGAAAGAGTGGTTTGTGGCGGCTAGGGTTTGTGGAGTGTATAATGGCTGGTCTCTACTAAGACCAAAGCCTTATATACCCGGAGTCCTCAAGGCGATCTTGGCCATTGGATATTTGATGATCAACGATCAGGGTTCGGCCCAATCAAACGATGCCGTATTGACCCATATGAGGCCACAGGTCTCCTCCGTAGGATCATCTGGATTGGACGGTTAAGATCAAGTCTCTCATATTAATTAACCATTAAAAAAAATTCGTTAAAACTCTCAGCCATTGGATCTGAGGAAGTGAACGACTGAGATTCTATCAATTTGAATACCCGGACCGGATTTTTTGGGCTAAAACATTGGGCCACAATTCAGACTTAATCTTGGCCCTAGTTCTTATTATGCATGTATACTTCTTTTATTTAAACAAGCCAATATGCACAGATATAAAAAAAATGCAAAATAATATAAGAAAATAACACAAAATTCACAACAAATGTAAGAAAACTGGATATATTTTATTTTGACTCTTTGGGAGTATTTCTCATATAGGGCAAAAATCACGTGCTCACAGCTGCCCCTCTTTGCGCGTAAACATGAAAAGTTTTTGTGCAAAGATAAGTGAGCGGATACGAGCGATTTTTGCCCGTTTTGAGAACTCCGTGTGAAGCATTTTTTTAAAAGACTTGACCGAACCTTTGCTTCAAAAGGTTTCCTACATATCCTGGGCTAAACAGGAATCAGGTCAATGTAGTTCGGGAAGTTTTGGTAGCTGGGACTACCATGACTGCTGTGATCTTGCTGTTACTGCTGCTGCATGCTGTTACCACTGCTTCACTGAACTTCTTATTACACCGTGCAAAAAATAAAATAAGAAGCTAGACTAAATTATGGTACATGAACTCTAAACTCTTATCTATATCTTCAGCTTTGTTCTTGCTGCTGGGGACACGGCTTCCTTGATTTAAAGCTTGTTACGCAGGGGGTTCTTGATTTCTTCTTTGGTATTATTGCATTCCGCTTTGACCTTGAAATGTATTCCTCTGTTCTACAGGCGGGCTCCTGACTTCTTCAACTAAAAATAACAACCTCCATTTTACAGGCGGGCTCCCGACTTCTTTAATTTGAAAATAACACCTCTGTTCTACAGGCGGGCATCCTGACTTTTTCAACTTAAAAATAACAACCTCCATTTTACAAGCGGGCTCCCGACTTCTTTAATTTGAAAATAACACCTCTGTTCTACCGGCGGGCTCCTGATTTTTTCAATTTGAAAAATAACAACCTCTGTTCTACAGGCGGGCTCCTGATTTTTCCAACTTAAAATAACACCTCCGTTCTACGGGCGGGCTCCCGAATTCTACAAACTGAAAAGTAACACCTCCGTTCTACGGGCAGGCTCCCGAATTCTTCAACTTAAAAATAACACCTCCATTCTACGAGCGGGCTCCCGAATTCTTCAACTTAAAAATAACACTTCCATTCTACGGGCGAGCTCACGACTTCTTCAACTAAAAAGTAACACCTCCATTCTACGGGCGGGCTCCCGATTTCTTCAACTTAAAAATAACAACCTCCGTTCTAACAGGCGGGCTCCTGATTTCTTTAATTTGAAAATAACACCTCTGTTCTACAGGCGGGCTCCTGACTTCTTCAATTTGAAAATAACATCCTCCATTCTACAGGCGGGCTCCTGATTTCTTCAAAATAATACCTCCATTCTACAGGCGGGCTCCTGACTTCTTCAACTTAAAAATAACACCTCCATTCTACAGGCGGGCTCCTGATTTTTTCAACTTGAAAATAACACCTCTGTTTTACAGGCGGGCTCCTGATTTCTTCAAAATAATACCTCCATTCTACAGGCGGGCTCCTGACTTCTTCAACTTAAAAATAACACCTCCATTCTACAGGCGGGCTCCTGATTTTTTTCAACTTGAAAATAACACCTCTGTTCTACAGGCGGGCTCCTGATTTCTTCAAAATAATACGTCCATTCTACAGGCGGGCTCCTGATTTCTTTAATTTGAAAATAACATCTCTGTTCTACAGGCGGGCTCCTAACTTTTTCTACTTGAAAATAACACCTCTGTTCTACAGGCGGGCTCCTGATTTTTTTCAACTTGAAAATAAGACCTCTGTTCTACAGGCGGGCTCCTGACTTCTTCAATTTGAAAATAACATCCTCCATTCTATAGGCGGGCTCCTGATTTCTTCAAAATAATACCTCCATTCTACAGGCGGGCTCCTGACTTTAAAAATAACACCTCCATTCTACAGGCGGGCTCTTGATTTCTTTAATTTGAAAATAACACCTCTGTTCTACAGGCGGGCTCCTGACTTTTTCAACTTGAAAATAACACCTCTGTTCTACAGGCGGGCTCCTGACTTCTTCAATTTGAAAATAACACCTCCATTCTACAGGCGGGCTCCTGATTTCTTCAATTTAAAATCTCTCTAATTGTTGTCCTTGTTTTATTTTTTGAGAAAATTTTTGACAATGGCGAAAATTTTCTGCCCCAGTTTTGGTAATATTCCTTGCGGTATGTCATTCTTCTATCATCGACATTTCCTTTCACCTGCTTCAAATCAAATAAAATTTGTTAGTTTAAAATGCGGTGAATGGTCGTGCCACTCCTGCCGGGGATGACTTTTCCTTCTTCTGTTCTAAGTTCCCGAAACTTGTCGGGGATGATGTTGTTTGCTGGGAATGATATTTCTGCTAGGGGATGGTTTTTCCATTTATCCCTTCCCTTTTCTGTGTTTTAAAACTTGCTGGTGAGACTCAAAATCACTTTCTTCAAAAGGTTTGATTTTCATTTAATATCGCTGGAAATAGAAATGTCATCAGCTAGGGATGCATTTTCCTTTTTCCTTCTCCGCTTTGTGTTGTCCGATCACCTTGAGAATCGGTTGATAATATGTCGGAGTTGTTTGCTCATCTTGAAAATTTGCAGGGGATTCTTTTGGAACTTGGTCCATGATTTTTCGACTGCATCTTTCAGGTCTTCTCCATTTCCTGACACTCCTGACCAATTTGGTCTGTCCTACCCTCGTTTTGCTTCGCACCAATTCGGCAACTGATAGTAAGCTCCGAAAAGTCTTTCTCAAAATAAAGTTGGACAAAAACCTTTAAATAAAGAAAACTGAAAATATAGAAAAAGAAAGAAGCTTTATGAACAAATGTAGCGAAAAACAAAAAGGAACTTATCTGAATGGTATAACCGGTCCCAACGATCACGTCGTGCATTCTGGATTAATCAACCCAGTCTATTTGTATCAATCCATCTTCTGATGGTCTCATTTGCTGAGGATGAACAGATGCACGACTCTTTGTCAAATGCGGGTCCTTTGTGCCACTCTATCTTGTCGCCTCATAGTGCCCTTCGAGGGGTTTTCACTAATGAGACTCTCTCATTTCTCTCAACTCTCATCGCCTTAAGGTGCTCGTGAAGGTTTTCACCGATAAGACTCTCTCATTTTTGTTTCTTCTCAGCTTTCGTCGCCTTATGGTGCCTGTGAAGGTTTTCACCGATAAGACTCTCTCATTTTATTTTTTCTCAGCTTTTGTTGGAGATTGGAAAGGCACCGATAAGGTTCTCTTCACTAGGGATTCTTCTGGCTATCAATTCCTTCAGCTTATTCCCTTTCTGTTGGGGATCAACGTGTTACTCTTGGTTTTTACTTGCCTGACTGGGCATTTCCCGGATACTGATCGGGAGGTCTTTTCGGACATCTCATATGGGTTTTTTGTGTGGGTCTTAAAAAGAAAAGAGTATCAAAAATTCACAATAACTCTGCATGGGTGAAATATTACAACTCTCGGAAATTTTTTTTTTTTTTCATAAAACAACATAACTTCTGCCCCAGTTTCTTGTTTGGGGAAGAATTAACTTTTATTCACTCTCTGACCGAGCCGTGAGGCGCCTACGTATCCTATTTGAGGAATTCGGTCAAACGTAGTTCCTTAGATTCATTCAAATCTCTTGTGACTTTCTTTTATCTATTTATTATATTTTTTTTCTTTTCTTTTCTCTTTCCGTTATTGATTCCAAGAGAGGGATATGAAAGAATAAATAAGGCTCAAAGGGGGAAACAAGGGTTAAAAGTGTTTGGATAGAAGAAAGAATTGCCTCCGTCATTTCATTATCCGATAAATACCCAATACAAACAAATAAAATGAACCAAAATCATAAAGAAATTACACGTAATATCTCTTGACTGCATCAGAATTGATAGCCATGTCGGTGCATCTTCCCTCAATATCGGTCAGATATAGAGCTCCATTGGATAATACTCTGGTTACAATAAGCGGCCCTTGCCAATTCGGGGCGAACTTGCCCTTTGCTTCGGCTTGATGTGGGAGGATCCGTTTCAGTACTTGTTGCCCTACTTCAAATTTTCTAGGGCGTACCTTCTTATTGTAAGCTCTTGCCATTCTCTTCTGATACAATTGGCCATGACATACTGCTGCCAATCTCTTTTCATCAATTAGGCTCAACTGCTCTAATCGAGTTTTGACCCATTCGTCGTCATCAATCTCAACTTCAGTGACAATTCGGAGGGATGGAATCTCAACTTCTGCTGGTATTACTGCTTCAGTTCCGTATACCAGCAAGTAAGGAGTTGTACCTACTGAAGTGCGAATCGTAGTGCGATAACCCAACAATGCAAATGGTAGCTTTTCATGCCACTGCCTAGATCCTTCTACCATTTTTCTCAGTATCTTCTTTATATTCTTGTTTTCTGCCTCAACCGCGCCATTTGCTTTGGGACGATATGGGGTGGAATTACGGTGTGTAATCTTGAACTGTTGACACACTTCTTTCATCAAACCACTATTAAGATTAGCATCGTTGTCCGTGATAATCATCTTTGGGATCCCAAATCTACAGATGATATGGGAATGGACGAAGTCTACCACGACTTTCTTGGTCACTGACTTGAATGTCTTCGCCTGCACCCACTTGGTGAAATAATCAATGGCTACTAGAATGAACCTATGACCGTTGGAAGCTGCCGGCTCGATCGGTCCAATGACATCCATGCCCCACGCAACAAATGGCCATGGTGCTGACATCGTGTGCAATTCCGTTGGCGGAGAATGAATAAAATCTCCGTGCACCTGACACTGATGGCACTTCCACACAAAATTTATACAATCACGCTCCATGGTGAGCCAGTAATATCCTACCCGTAAGATCTTCTCTGCCAATACATACCCACTCATATGTGGCCCACAAACTCCGGCATGCACCTCTGTCATCACTGTCGTGGCTTGGCCTGCATCTATACATCTTAGCAATCCCAAATCCGGTGTTCTCTTGTACAGCACTCCTCCACTAAGGAAAATCCATTTGCCAATCGCCAAATAGCCCTCTTTTGATCTCCAGTTGCCTGCTCTAGGTATATTCCCATCCTGAGGTATTCTTGGACATCATGAAACCATGGCTCGCCATCAATTTCTTCCTCCACCACATTGCAATAGGCATGTTGATCCCGAACTTGAATATATAACGGATCAACATGAATCTTGTCCGGGTGATGCAACATCGATGCTAGAGTAGCCAAAGCATCGGCGACCTCATTATGCATTCTTGGGATATGTCTGAATTCTATTGACCGGAAACGCTTCGTTAGGTCATGCAACATTGGCGATATGGGATAAGCTTCAAATCTCTTGTTTCCCACTCACCTTGAACCTGATGTACCAGAAGGTCCGAGTCTCCCAAGACCAAGACGTCCCGGACATCCATGTCCACAACTAATCGTAACCCCAAAATGCATGCTTCGTATTCAGCCATATTGTTGGTACAATAGAAGCGCAACTGAGCCGTAACAGGATAATGATGTCCTGTTTCAGAAATAAGTACTGCTCCTATTCCGACTCCCTTTGCATTTGCAGCTCCGTCAAAGAAAAGCTTCCACCCCGGCTCCTTGGTTAGTTCTAACTCATCAATTTGCAACACTTCTTCATCTGGAAAATACGTCATTAAAGGTTCGTATTCATTATCAACAGGATTCTCAGCTAAGTGGTCGGCTAGTGCTTGGGCTTTCATGGCCGTCCTCGTCACATAGATGATGTCAAATTCCGTAAGTAATATTTGCCATTTTGCTAACCTTCCTGTAGGCATAGGTTTCTGGAAAATATACTTCAATGGATCCAAACGTGAAATGAGATAAGTAGTGTAGGAAGACAAATAATGCTTCAACTTCTGTGCCACCCAAGTTAGGGCGCAACATGTCTTCTCAAGATGAGTGTACTTAACTTCATATGCAGTGAACTTCTTACTGAGATAATAGATGGCTTGTTCCTTTCTGCCGGTGATGTCATGTTGCCCCAATACGCAGCTGAAAGAATTGTCCAAAACTGTTAGATAAAGAATCAGAGGCCTCCCAGGTTCAGGTGGAACCAACACAGGTGGGTTTGACAAATACTCCTTTATCTTATCAAAAGCCTCTTGCCATTCTTCAGACCACTTGACTGCAGCATCCTTCTTTAACAGCCTAAAAATAGGTTCACATGTTGATGTGAGCTGAGCAATGAATCGGCTGATGTAATTCAATCTTCCCAAAAGACTCATTACTTCAGTTTTCTTCTTTGGTGCTGGCAATTCTTGTATGGATTTGATCTTTGATGGATCCAACTCAATACCTCGCCGACTGACAATGAATCCTAGCATTTTTCCCGAGGGAACCCCAAATGCACATTTGGCTGGATTGAGCTTAATGTCGTACCTCCGAAGTCTCTGAAAAAACTTCCTCAGATCTGCTACATGGTCTTCCTGTCGCCTGGATTTTATGATTACATCATCTACATACACCTCAATCTCTTTGTGTATAATGTCATGAAACACAATGGTCATTTCTCTCATGTATGTCGCCCCAGCGTTCTTCAAACCAAACGGTATTACCTTGTAGCAATAAGTTCCCCAAGGAGTGATGGAAGCTGTCTTTTCTGCATCTTCTTCATCCATTAGGATCTGATGGTATCTTGCATAGCAATCCACAAAGGATCCAATCTCTCGCCCCGCGCAATTGTCTATCAAGATATGGATGTTGGGTAGTGGGAAGTTATCTTTCGGGCTCGCCCTGTTCAGATTGCGATAATCGACACATACCCGAATTTTCCCATCCTTCTTCGGCACTGGCACCACATTGGCCAACCATTCGGGATATCGAGTAACCCGAATAACCTTTGCTATCAACTGCTTGGTTACTTCTTCTTTGATCTTTACGCTCATATCCGTTTTGAACTTCCTCAATTTCTGCTTGACAGGAGGACATGCCGGATCAATGGGCAATTTATGTACCACTAGATCCGTGCTTAACCCTGGCATGTCATCATACGACCATGCAAAAATATCTTTGAATTCAAACAGTGTTTTGATTAGCTCTTCCCCGATACTCGGCTCAATGTGAATGCTGATTTTGGTTTCCCTAACATTATCCTCATCTCCTAAGTTGACAGCTTCAATATCGTTTAAGTTAGGCTTAGGTTTTTCTTCAAAATGAGTTAATTCCCTGTTTATCTCTTCAAAAGCCTCATCTTCCTCGTATTCCGATTCATCCTCATAATTGACTTCGTGCATAATTAATTTGGATTCAGATTGACTTCTTAGACTAGGTTGAAGATCCGTTGTGCATGCCATGACATTGGAACCGGCGAAAACAGAACTGTTCAGAAATGAAAAGAAACAAAAAAAAATCAAAAATCAAGAAAATAAAGGAAACTTTCTTTTTTATTGAAAATGAGGGATAACAGAGTTTCACACTACAAATAAATCAAAACTGGATTACAACTCTGGAATAATCCAGGAAACAAAAGAAAATCCAGAGCCTACTACCAAGACTTCTTCCAGATGGGAAGAGGAGTAGCCGTCCAATTGTTGGTTTTGACCTTGGGCCCCACATACTGTATGTCTGCATTACTGGAATCTTCTCCAGCTTCGATCATGTTAACATCAACGAACAACCTTTCAAAACTCTTATCCAGATCTCCTTCTGGCCCAATTGACGGTCCGAGGATCTTTGGGTTTGACATCCTCCCGAAACCTGCTTTCACAAAAGACCGGGATAGGCATGGAACTGGCTTGGGAAGGACCCAGACTTTCTTTTTCATTTTGTGAGCTCTCTTCACATCTGCTACCGTCGGCTTGAACCCTAACCCGAATGTCTCCAAATTTTCAAGCAAAGAAACGGGTTGAATGATACCTTGGAGTTTGGCTCCCAAACCTTTTCCTGGTATGAACCCACAGTTCATCATTTCTGACGCGATCATGAAGGTTGAAGCTGAGATCTTGGGAAAAGCAAGGTCCTCGCCTTCGGAAACCTTGTCCACCTGAAACCCCTTCGAAGACTTGGTATACCCATGGTCCCTTGTCATCCTCCGTTTCTATGAATGGCACCACGGTATCACTCATAATGCCTGTGCCATCATCTCCGTGCAATACTATCTCCCGTCTATCCCACTCGAACTTAACCATCTGGTGCAGCGTAGAAGGCACTGCTTTGGCGGTATGAATCCAGGGTCTCCCTAATAGCAGAGTGTATGATGCAGCCACATCCATCACCTGGAATTCCATGGTGAAATCGACTGGGCCAATGGTCAGTTCCAATATGATATCACCCACCGAGCTAGTATTCCCTCCATCAAATCCTCTGATGCAAACGTTATTCTTACGGACTCTGTCCTGATCAATCTTCAGTTTGTTCAGAGTAGCCAAAGTACAAATATTGGCACTTGAACCATTATCCACCAATACACGATTGACCACCTGAGTCTTCACACTTCACGATCAAGTATAAGGCTTTATTATGTTTTGTGCCCTCTTTTGGCAATTCATCATCAGAAAAAGTCACTCGATTGACTTCGAAGATTTTATGCACTATCTTCTCCAAGTGATTTACAGAAAGCTTTTCTGGAACATGGGCCTCATTCAGGATCTTCAACAACGCCTGGCAATGATCCCTGGAATGGATTAACAAAGATAACAATGAAATTTGGGCTGGGGTTTTCCTCAACTGTTCCACAATAGAATAGTCTTGGGCTTTCATCTTCTTCAAGAATTCTTCAGCTTCCTCTTCTGTTACTGGCTTCTTCACCACTGTGGGATTAGATTTCCTCAACTCTACGGGAGCAAAACACCGTCCCGATCGAGTCAAACCCTGGGCCTCATAACTGACTTCCTCCACTGACTTTCCTTTGTATATCACTGTTGCCTTTTCATACTTCAAAGGCACGACCTTGCTATCTATTACTGGCAACTGAGCTACCAGTTTTATGATGACTGGTTCCCTACATACTCCTTTCACGATCATTACTGGTGCAGACGATGCTCCGGATACAACCAACTTTGTTGTTTTTGGTTTCTCCGTAGTGGCGATGGGCTTTTCCCCAATATTATCACAGGCTTGACAACCTCTCTCTTAGTTGGTACCTCCCCTTCCACACTGGTTGATTTCTCTTTTGTACTCTCCCTGATCATCATCACTGTCTGCGATGGCTTCTTGGGTTCTTCCTCTCCTTGCACGATCTCGATCATACAGGCTTCATGGTGGGTTGGTAGTGGGTTTTGGTTAATGTTGGGTACCTCGGGTGCCTGAACCTCAATCTTATTAGCATCAATAAGATCTTGGATTGCATGCTTCAGTTTCCAACATCTCTCGGTAGTATGCCCGGGAGCCCCCGAACAATATTCACATTTCACTGAGTGGTCCAAATTTTGAGGTAAGGGATTTGGTAATCTGGGCTCAATAGGACTCAACAAACCTATCTGCTTCAATTTGTGGAATAAAGCAGTATAAGTTTCTCCTAATTCGGTAAATGTCCTCTGTCTCTGAGTCCTTTCATTCCTGAAAGTCGGATTTCCCCGGAAACTTGGCCCTGTGGGATTTCTGTAGGCCCTTGGTGGTGGGTAGTTGTTATGGGGATATGGGTAGGCATTATGTGGGGTTGGCGCGCGCCATTGCGGGCACGCTGGAGGTTGGGTGTATGCTTGTGCTTGATGGACAGAAAAATGATGTTCTTGAGAGGGGTAATAGGATTGTGCGGGATAATTCGGAATGTGTGGGTAATTTGGGTGAGGGGGTCTGAATTGGTGATGGGGGGTAGGACCTTTGGATCGGGACCAATTACCAGCTTCTACCGTTGTGACATCCTCTTTTTCCTTCTTTCCAAGCGCACCTCCTGTGCCGCTCTGAATAGCCTGCGTTGTTGCCTTGATCGCTGAATAACTTAAGATTTTGTTGGTCTTGAGGCCTTCTTCTATCATGCCTCCCATTTTGACCACTTCATTGAAGGATTTTCCCACTGAGGTCACCAAATGACCGTAGTAGGTTGGCTCGAGAGTCTGTAGAAAGTAATCTACAATCTCCCTCTCTCTCATAGGAGGATCAACTCTAGCCGCTTGTTCTCTCCAACGAAACCCAAATTCCCGGAAGCTCTCCCCCGGTTTCTTCTCCAGCTTTAACAATGTGAGACGGTCGGGGACGATCTCAAGATTATATTGAAAGTGCCCGGCAAATGATTGCGCCAAATCATCCCAAGTGTACCATCTGCTGGGATCCTGCCTTGTATACCATTCCAGCGCAGACCCACTCAAACTCTGTCCAAAATAAGCTATCAGTAGCTCATCTTTGCCGCCTGCACCCCTCATCTTGCTGCAAAATCCTCGCATATGAGACATGGGATCACCGTGTCCCTCATATAGATCAAACTTTGGCATTTTGAATCCCGCCGGCAATTGAACATTGGGGAAAGGACACAGATCTTTGTAGGCCACACTAACTTGGCTGCCCAACCCTTGCATATTCCTAAGGGTTTGCTCCAGGCTCTTGAATTTCCGTAGCATCTCATCTTGTTCTGAGCTATTGGCCGGTTTTTCCACTGGGACTTCAAAGGGAGGAGTGTAGGTGGATGGTTCGGGTGCCCTGAACGTGGGTTCTGGGGGGTAATAATGAGTGTCGTGAACCTGAAATAATGGTTCACTTGATGATCTTTGCAATGGAGCTGGGGGAGGTGCCACAAAGACAGGGCCCTTTGGTGGTGGAGGGTTCTGATTTTGTGGTGGAGCTGGGTAGTCGTGAGCATCCCTTCCCTGGTGGTAATGAAGGTCCGGGACTCTTGTCGAGGGACCGGGAGAAAAGTATTCTGGGGTAAAACCTGGTAGGAAAGTAGGATAGCGGGTGCGTCAGGACTCTTTTATGCTTTGGCCAATGCCGTCTGCATTTCGCTTATTGTCAACTGCATTTGTTCCATTTTTTCTACATTTTCTTTGAGCGTCCGGCTCATTGCTTTTTCTGACTCACTGTTGTGGTCTGACCCAGTCATACTTTTAAGTACAGGTCCTTTCGATCTTGTATGATAATTGTGTGATGCCAGTACACTCTAACACTAACTGAACAGAAAAACAACAAACTTATTAGTGTTGAAATTTTAACAGATATGGTAAAAGCACATTGGGGATGCAATGTCCCTATGCAATGAACCATTTCTATTATGCTTTTTGCTTTGACCGCATGCGTCATCCCAGCTTATCGTCTACGCCTATCCATTATTTTTCTTACTTCTCTTATTTATTTTCCCCTGTTTTACTATAAGTAATGGTCGAATCTTATGTAGATTGGCCTGGCTGTGGTCCTTGGTGCAAGATTTCTTTGCAGATCTTTCAATTCTTCCATGATCTGACGGACATAATCCATGATAGAGGAAAAAAGGACATCCCGGGGCATCCTTTCACATGATAGGCACCTCATGTGAATGTAGTGTCCAATCTTGTCAATCCTTCTCCGAATGTTATCCCTTTCTCTGAATAACTGCTCTATCTGTCGGTTTTTTAATCCCAGTATTCGCGCCTCATCCGTAAGTCGATCTTGGAATCTTTTCATTTGTCCCTCCATTCGGGCCATCATCTCGTAGCACCGTTCCTTGTCTTCTCTAGCTTCAAGAGCCTGTCTGTGGATCTGTTCTTGGAGAGTGAAAAGTGTCTCTCTCAATACCCCGACGCTCATCTCACAATCCCTTTTGACCTGCCGCAAGTATTCTCTTCGCTCCGCTGCGCCTCTTGCCCATCTGGCCTGCATCCCTTCCTTGCTAGCCTCGGACCTCTCCAACTTTTCTTGGCTTTCTCTGAGCTGTTGGTTTAGCTCGTCTATCAACCTTTGATCAGTTCGGCTTCTTGTTTGGTTGTTGGCTTCTTTTCTGATTCGCCAGATTCGAGCCTTGAGAGTGTCCTTTTCTTGAGTCAACTTCTTTTTGACCCCTTCGTCAGCTGCAAGCTGTAAGCCATTTTCATATTGGAGATTCTGTACACGTTTCTCTAGTTCTCTAATACGATCTGTGTATTCACGTTCTTTAGCTAGCCAAGCTAATCTTTCTTGGATTTTATCATCGAAAGCTTGAACGTGAGGCCTTTTGGTAGGTCTGATCGCCTCGAGCTCGGGCCTAGGGCTCACACGAAAACTTCTTTGAAACCAAGCAACATACTCGGGATCGTACTCGCCTTTTATTGGGTCTGGCACTATAGTGTTACTCTTTAAATACCGGCAACAATGCCAATCTTCATTCACCATCTTCTCAAAGATAGCTGCCTCTGGATGCAATTCGATGGCTATGTTGCTCAAGTCCATCTTCTCTGGTATCACCTGATATCTCCCAAGTTGTCTCAAAACTCTTTGAGGTGCATAGGGTTGTATACTTCTTGCCCCTATTATCATCAAATAGCCCTTTGAAGTAGTCATGTAAATGATCTCCTTTATCGGGAGCCACCCTATAGTCCATTCGATTTGATCCGCCCTCAATTTTCTTAGATAGAAAATCCATGCTTTAAACCCCTTGGGTGTTTTAAAATCTCCCACCCTTTCTTCGTATTTAACGATAAAGTTGGTTCCGTCTGAAGCATGTTTTAAGAATTTAGGGTGGTGCCGAACATGTTCGATCATCCACATTTGCAGGAGAATGCTGCAGCCTTCAAAAAGCGGGCTTCCAGATTTGCATAAGGTCAAAGCCCGGTACATATCGGATAATACTAGCGGGACAATGGTGTGGTCTTTTTTATCCACAAGAACCTGTGCAATTCTTGCCATGCGGGTATCTATGGAACCTTCTGAGTTTGGAAACACCATGATTCCTAGAAATGACACAATAAAAGCGAATCGGCGATGAATCTCCCATAGGCCTTTGTTCTGTTGGTTATTCAATCCATTTTCCTGTGTTTCAAATCCATCTGAATTTCCGAATCTGTAATACAAGAAATAGAATTTGCAACTCCCGTTTTGTACGCGATCGTTACTTGTTTTCTTGCTGATCTTCAAGAGATCAAAGAATTTATGCACCGATGGGGCCCTGGGAAATATGAGCTTCTGCTCCTTTAACTCTTGGCCGAAAGCAATGTAACCGACTATTTCCTCTAAGGTAGGAGTGAGTTCGAAATCGGAGAAATGGAACACATTATTAACAGGATCCCAGAAGGTCACCAAGGCTTTGATCAAGTCATCTCGTAGCATGACATGCAGTATGTCTAGCAGAGGGCCCAAATGTTTTTTTACCCACACTCGACCATCTTCCTCTAGATCATTCCACCATTCTTGTAGTTGTATCCGAGCTCTTTCCATGATAACCTGAGGTGATTCTTGGATAGCATCCATCTAATCCTGGAGATTCAAGGTTTCAGGGGTGACTCTTAAACTCTTTATGAAAGCATATTTCCTTAAATGAAACAAATTACCGACTTATTTATGACCGTAAATCTTTGACACATTTTTAATGACTGTTATTTTGTAAAAGGGAGATTGGACCCGATGGGGGTTGCCTACGTATCTCACATCCGGTGAGAATCAAATCGGCGTAGTTCGCCAAAGAAAACAAATCGAGTTTAAAAAAAAATCTTTTTAACACCCAAAAAATATTATTTTTGAAGAAAGACTAATAGGATTTTGACATTGTTTGGACAAAACTATTATTGTTATTCAATTTTAAGCTGGTCAGCATGCCGATCTAATCAAATAAATGCACATAATCTCATGTAGCAGGATGGTCTTTTCATTTCAGGTTACCTGTCCAAGACGGACCCAACCCCTGTGTTGAGTCCCCTAAATCAAATGCAACATGATGCAAACAAACGTTCCTACTAGGGATCCGGCATGAGGCTTTGTTATTCTAGGTTTAAAAACTGGGTTTATTGTTCTAAACCTGGCTTACCCGAGTGGACAACTGGGGTTGAGGAGGGGGTGACGTAATGAGAGCACTAAAGTCTGCCCAGCCTTGTCACTTACCCTAACACTCACTTATTTGGAATAATTTTGAAAAGTGGGCTACGCGAACATATGCACCATTTTTAGAACTCAAAAGGAAGTAGGATTTCGGCATAGTTTATATATACAGTTCAAATAATATCAAAGCGGTAAAAATCATCATTTTGCACATTAAGCATTTATCATATAAAAATATCAGATAATAAACAAAGCCAAATACAACAATTATTCTAAGCTCGAATTTCTAACCCTAAACCAGTGGTTCTGGGTTAATGTCCCCAGTGGAGTCGCCAGAGCTGTCACACCTCCTTTTTGCGCAGGCCCGCGAGGGCGCGAATATAAAAAAGGAGTTTTTCCAATTAAAGGACAATCAAAACGGGATTCATTTATTGAGAGATTCAGAGTCGCCACTTGGGAGATTTATGGTGTCCCAAGTCACCGGTTGAATCTTGAATTGAGGAAAGGTTTGACTCTATTTAACAGTCTGCGTACCAGAAATCCGGATAAGGAATTCTGTTAACCCGGGAGAAGGTGTTAGGCATTCCCGAGTTCCGTGGTTCTAGCACGGTCGCTCAACTATTATATTTGGCTTGATTATCTGATTTTAATACAAATATGAACTAATGTGCAAACTACCACTCCAAACCGTTTTAATTGTTAGAAGAAAAATATAATGTCGTGAGAATATATCTCGAATTTCGTCACATAAATGTGTCCGCAATTTTTGATATATTCCGACTTCAATGGGATTTGGATTGGGGTCACATAAATGTGTACCCGAGATTAGGGAGGTACTATTATTAAATACACGCCTAAAGATACTAACGCATTATTATTTTTTGAGAAAAACCGCGGAATTTGCTAAACGGCATGTCCCGTAATCTAGGTAATAATTTATTAAAAGAGAAAAATTCTAATTAATTACGAGTCAATAATATGTAACACACTAATTGCCCGATTAACCGACATTGATGTAAGAGAAATTACTTTTAAAATAATTTTTTCGAATAAAATATATAAAAAAAATCAATTCTGAAATTACCAATAAAATAAAAATAAAATTTCAAAATCATAAGTAAAATAAAATAAAATTTAGAAATTACAAATAAAATAAAATAAAATTTCGAATTTTTGCAAATAAAAGATAAAATTTGACGACTAAATAATCAAAAGAAATTGAACATAACTGAATTAAAACTTATATTGTTATATGAAATCATTAAAAAAATAATTCCTAAAATGGCTACATTTTTATGGATTTGTATTAAAAAAAACAAAAGGAAACGAATCTTGTTTATTAAACAACGTGATTATAATTATAACTTAATGAACGTATTAAAATAGGTGCAAATGACAAATTATAATTAAATTAACACAAAAGAAATGTCATGCCTTACTAAAATCGAGTTATAGATAAAATATGGCATGTATAAGTAATATATTAAAATAAACCAACTATCCTATGCTGAACAAAATAATTAAATTTCTAATCGAAGTTTTACAATTAATTTAGCAAACTTCTATTAATTAAAACCTCATCTCGTGTCATATTTTTATAAATAAGCATTACTAAAATCTGAAATGACAAATAACATAAAAAGATATATATCAAAATAAACTAACCATTTTTAATTAAATTGAATTAATCATTTTTTTAAAACTAAAGAAATTAATCGCTAACGGACGTCATTAACTAGATTAAACACTAGCTTACATATTGCCTAATAAAATTTGATACAAAGGAATCATATAATAAAATTAAATACATAATTATATACATATATATATATATATATATATATATATATATATATATATATATATATATATATATATATATATATATATACTACTAAGACTTAAATTGCAATTATACGGAATACTTTACTAATAACGGTTAAAATCCGCGAATAAATTAATTGAAACTTACTATTAATCTTGCTTTTAATAAATTATAAAACTGAAATTAATTAGTAATTCATGGTTTCATGGTTTCATGGTTTAATTCATTGTTTTTAATGTTATTTTGGTGATTTGATCGCACGAGTAAGTTTGTAGGATGTTTTTGAGTTTGTAGGATGTTTTTGAGTTAGTGTATGTGTTTTTGAGCGAGGGCTCGGGAGCGTTTCGGAGGTGTCTTAGAGTGTTTTCGGACTTAAGAAAATTTCAGAAAAAAAATTGGAGAAAGAGTACCCCAGAGCGGTCCAGCAATTGCGGCCCATTGCTCGTGGATATGGGACCTGAAGACTTAAATGATTTCCGTACATGCAATGGAATTTTTGTATGTACGGTACCACATGTACGAAGACAGGTCCGCATATGCGGTTTAACCGGTAGAAAAGGAGTGAACAGTACCCCCGCAATTTCTGGACAGAATACTTATTTCTAGAAAATGGGAATTGTCCCATTTTCCATTTTTTGTCAAATTGGAGCTCGGGAAGAGGCGATTTTCGAGAAATTTTCAGAGAAAACAACGGGGTAAGTGTTCTTAACTTAATTGTGGTTATATTACTCGAGTCTATTGCAAGTTTTGTCATTAAATCCATGAATTTTGCGGAAAAGCTTAGAAACCCTCTCGAATAGATTTGAGGATTTGACGGTCGAAATGTTATCGAAATTTAGTAATTTTGGTATGGTTGAACTCATATCGGAATGGGTGTTTGGATTTGGCAAGTTTTTTCGGGATTCGAAATGTGGGTCCCACTATTGAATTTTTAAAATATTTTCGGATTTTATCCGAAAAATTAGTAAATTTATTATCCAATTCATTCCTACGATTCGTGTTGAGTATTTCGAATTGTTTGTGAATAGATTTGAAGCATTTGGAGATAAATTTAAAAGGAAAAGCGTGCGTAAGCATTGAGTTGGCCTTAAACTTTCGAGGTAAGTGTTTGTTTTATCCTAGCTTGAGGGAATAGGATTATGTGCTATGTGCTATGTGATCGAGTGTGGTGTATGGGCTGTGGTGACGAGCATTCATACACTGGCATCTTGCATGACCGTGAGTCGTTATTAATACTTGTTGTGAGACATATTGAAAGATAAATTGTTGGACCCTTGCCGGGTTGTGGAATTGTTATTGTTATCCCTTGCCGGGACTTTGTTGTGATGATGATTGTGTCCTTTGTCGGGACGGTTCATGATTTATTGTTTTCTTTCTCTGCCCTTAACTGTGATTGTTATTTGGGTGAGGAAGAGTGATAATGCATGAAGGGTGATGCCGTGCTTTGATTTATTGATTATGCACGAAGGTTAATGCCGTGCCTTGTTATTGATTATGCACGAAGGTTAATGTCGTGCCATGTTATTGATTATGCACGAAGGATCATGCCGTGCCTTGTTATTGAACCATGTACGAAGGATCATGCCGTACCATGGATGTGAGGATGAGAGTAAAAGCACGAAGGGTGATGCCGTGCACTTTATTTGTTTATTTGGTGAGGATGAGAGTAAAAGCACGAAGGGTGATGCCGTGCAACTATTTGCTATTCCTTGACTTGATATTACCTGTTTCTCCTTATACTTTGTTTTCCTTGTTGATTTAATAAATGTTGTTAACCGTTGAATTTCTTCTGAGATATTCCTTGTTGAGTTGTTACTTGATTATTTCATGTTATCTTGTGGTGTACATATATATATATATAGAACTGCACAGGTTTATGTGCGTGTCTGGTCCTAGGCTTGTCACTACTTCGCCGGGATAGGCCAGGCACTTACCAGCACATGGGGTCAGATTGTGCTGATACCGCACTTTTGTGCGTTTTTGCACAGGTCCAGGTTTCGATCAGGAACAGCAGCAATAGATCTTTTGCGTGGGAGTTGAGCATATTGAGACCGAGGTAGCTTGCACGCGTCCGCAGGCTCGACTTCTCTTCCTTTTACTTATGTTACTAGTTGTAGTCTCTTTGTTCCGAGACAAAACAGATTATGTTATTTTCTTTCAGACCTTTATGTGTTGTATTAAATAGTAGTTCGTGAGTTGGTGACTCCACGTCTTGGGTAGAGGATTTCGGTATCATTTTACCTTGAAACTGCTTATTGCTATTTTTATAAAGTCTTCCACACTTGTTTAATTAAGGTTATGGTTTTGGTTGTTAAATTGAATATGAAATATTGCTAAAAATAGGATAGTGTGAATAAAGTGGCTTGCCTAGCTACCATGAGTAGGCGCCATCACAATCCCGATGTTGGGGGAAAATCCGGGTCGTGACAGAATTTGAAACATGTAAGGTGAGATTTATCTCACCATTGAGTCCAACTGGATCACCCAAGGACTTGTTAGAAGAATGTGTTGTGCCATGGAGTGATTGGTAGAACTTGTTGTTAAGGAGAGTACCCTTGTTCTTACTAATGTCACTGTACCACCAGATCATGTAGTATTTCATCTGTATGTACGGCTAAAACCCCGTATCTTAGAAATTAAGCTTCCACGGTGCTCGCATAAATGTTGTAAGTTCAAAATATAATTGATGCAGTACCCGTTTTGCTATGTTAGGAGAATTATTGTTTTGAAAATATATGTGGGAGGCACTTCTTCATTTGTTTAATATATTATTCTTGGTAGATGAGGATATGTAAAGAATGTGAACTATGTGCTAAAATGCCTAGACGTCAAGTCAAGTTTAAATTGATATTTTGATGCCAAATTTTGTGAGAAAACTTGTTATGGTTGATTCTTCCAAATTGTTCTTATGTGTACCAAAAGAATTTGATTGATTATGTCTAGTTGTTGGTAATATACAAAGATATTTGGAAGCGAAGAAAGTGGCTGTGTAAATATGGTAAGATTGAACTTAGGATTCTTGTTGTGATTGGTACTTTATATGAATTGGTGTTATGACCCTATAATTGTAAAAGATGCATTCCAATATGATCAAGGTGCTATTGTTGATAGCTTAAAAAAGGGTGCAAGGAATGTGAATCATGTATTGAAATGCTAAGACCTTAAATTGAGATTGAGTTGCATATCTTATGCCAAACTATGTGAAATCCTTTATGTGTAGAGATGTTTGAAGTAATCAAATGAATTTGGGAAATACAGTGTGGATCCATGTGCCGATTAATTGATATATGAACCCTATGGACGGGCTATGAAATGCATAGGTGTATAATATGATATGTGGAATCTATGGAAGGGCTATGAAATGCATCCTAGAGGTATGGAAATTATATGAAAACTATGTGATCCATTTTATTAGGTAAGTGGTGATTGTTTAAAATTTTTGTTAAACCCTTATGATTTCCTTGTCCTTGCATAGATATGTTCTTAAGAAGAATCTAAATTACAAAACAGTTCATGCACATGCATACTCTTTGAATGAGACGTATTATCTACAAAGTCTCCCTATCATAGTTCTATTGTTTACAACCTCCTATGGAATTGAGCTCTATAATTATGTTCCAGAATTGAGTTATAGCGCTATTGATACTTCCTACTTGCTTTTCCTAAATTCTCAACAAAGGACTATTCCCGATGAATTTCTTACAGAAACGTCTCAATTAAATTGACAACATCTGTTCACTTGTGCCTATACATGCACCATCGTAAAGTTTGTACATGTGGTGCCAAGTTCCATGCAAAGTATCCAAGATTTGTGATCCTTCTCGAGTCACTCTTTTACTTAGTTGTGTGTGTCTTATATGGCTTGATCAACCAATCTACCCTCTTACGAGTAACATTATGAAACCTTTTCACTGTCTAGTAACATATATGCACATCTCAGTGCCTATCATATGAGTGAATATCAATTGAAATGGTCACCATTTGCATAAGGTCTGTCTAAAAAAATTGAGATCCTCACATCCCCATCATAGATATCTTGTGTCGCCATTGTTTTCGTGCCCACTTGGGATATCTCGCAGTAAGTAGCTCACTCTGTCCTAGTATTGTGGTTGCTCGTCGCATGGTCCTGTATTGTAGTGGGGAGTTAATATAGTAGAAGTGTGTCCAACTTATAACCAATGATTATTTTCTCATTATGTCTCCACAATGTTTTAATCGTATTCCTTATTTAGTGAATTCATTGTGCTAGTTCCCTACACTTGTACGACAACCATAAGAGAACATTCCCTTCTATGTATCACTATGACACTTCCTTTTTCAAGTCAAAACCTATGGAGATCTCATCATGAACATCTGCAAACCTTCAGGGATTATTGTGCATTGTCTCATTGTGTTTGGTTTTCTTCACACCCTCAACTTCTAGAATCATGGACTATGTCATTGTCATGTGTGAAGAGTTTTACTACCCTTGGTATCTCACCTTCTTGGCTAGATATGAGTGTTATCAAGAAGTGTTAAGTTGTCTAGAATATGGTAATCTCATAAGCGTTCAATTATTTCATCTTTATAGGCTTGTGGCATAGATTCTGTGCGTCAAGTAATGTTAAGAGTGTAATTCAACTTCGTGTATTTTGAATCCCATATCACATTCAAGGTGCTAGAGTATTCCTATTCGGGGTCGACGGATTTTCCCTACACTTTAGAAATGTGTGGTTCATGTACTTGGGTATTCCTCCTTAATGATTCCTATTTCCCATGTACTACTTACTCCTATTCCTCATTTGTGTATTAATTGAGGTAGTCACAATGATTAACCATGTCAGTATTGTTAGTAGTAACATTTTGTGTCTCTTAGTATACAACCTCATATAGTACTCTACCCAGTGCATTAATGGATTCTTGGAGAACTCCAGCCTGATCTTGAAATCTGTTGTTCCTTGTTGTATTAGATCATTGGGTATTGTAAGTTCAGTCAAGTCAAAGATAAAGCTTCATAGTGTGATCACATATATATTGGACAGATAAAGTTATGGTCAGTTTATGGTATCACATTTTAGGGTAACTATTAAGGGTCATCAAGGGTTTAGTGTGAGTTGTACCCCTGAAAATGTTATGTGAGTTGATAATAAAGGTAACATGACTGTATTACACATTAGGTTGCAATAGGTGTATGATATTCCCCATAACTGTTCCTCATGTACTTTGTGTTTCCATATGCTTATGTCTAAGAAGATAGTGATAAAAAAAATGTGGGTACGAATTGACTTGATTGAACTGTATGATCATGATGCACTACTAGCAAGACTCATGATGGCTTGATTTCATATGGACCGTTGATTGAAATGAAATTATATTCTTGTTGATGAACACCTTTGCGATTATATTAATGGTTGGTAAGGACTATTATGAACACATGATTGTTTGTTTACTATAAACTGACATCCTTGATGGTATGATGCCAAGTCATGGAATTGTGGGTTATTGTTGTTATCATGAATTGAAATATCCAGTGGAGTGTAAATTGTACAGTGGAAGTTATCAAAAGGTAAAGTCAATGGATAGTTATCTCATGCAAGATGTTTATCTGTCGTCCTTATTATGTATGTTTGGGAGTTGATATTATTTTTGAGAAGGTGTTATGACAATGCTTGTAAGTCGATAATGTCGTGTGGATGGATAAATGTGTCGTGGAAGGAAAATACTTTCGTTTGATTGAATACCAGTTAGTTTTGACTTGGAATGTACCATATAGCTATTTTGATGTAAAACTATGCAGTCCATGTTCTAGTATCCATATGTTAATGTAGTTCTTGTAATACTGGGATTAGGATTGTGGATATATACATTGTGGTGCTATGTACAGTTGTGGATGTGTGGTTAAGACAATTTTGGTGATTCTCTGGCAGGTGGATAGGCCTAGTTACAAAGGAGACTCTGCCGAAATTTCTGAAAAATTTAGGAGTTAGTGAAAATTTAGAGACTAGAGGTAGGTTAGAAAAGAGATGTGTGATGTTAAAGTGTTTGGGGAAGACTATACTCCTCATTCGAGGACGAATGATCCTAAGGGGGGGAGAATGTAAGGCCCGAGAAAATTTCGCTAAGTAATATAGGATTCTGTGGTGCCACGTAGGCTAATTATTATATTTTATGTGCTATGAACATGATGGACATCAATTAGACTTGCTTAATATGAGTATGAGTCTTATGGTAAGTTATGTGAGGTCCAAATGGAAGCCTAGGTGTACGCCAAATGGGAAATGTTTCGACATAGGCCAAAATTCCAAATGGATTCGCATATGGCTCCACTTTAAAGGATCATATATAATTATGTATAAGGTTTTATGTGGTGAATAACATTTCAAATGAAAGCCCTTTGAGTCTAGTTTCCAACACTTCAAACCGTTCGTCATTTGGACATTCCTACACAAAGTTATGATCAAATTACCAAAGGCTGGAAAATGTTGTCTTGTGTCAAATGTGCGACCGCATTTCCTGTCGCATTGTTAACTCTGCGGTCGCATTTCTGTCGCAGATTGAACCAGTGAAGCCCAGTTTTGGGTACCAATTTTGCGGTGCATTGTGCGGCCAGCATGTTCATTCTGCGGTCCATTCTGCGATAGCATAATTGACATCGCATGTTTAATTCTTCTATTTTTATAACCCGACCCCATATCAATATATAGGCTTTGGGGTTCATTTTGGGTTCATTTCTTACTAATTTTAGAGAGTAGCGAGAACATTTTAGAGAGAGAAGGAGGAACCCAACATTTAAATCATCCAATTCTTGCATTAATCTTCAAGAATCAAGAACCCAATAGCAAGTTCTTCATCTAAGAGGTAAGATTCTATACCCTAGGGTGTTAATTTCGAGTTTTTGTGTATAAGATGAGTTATTGAGGTATGATTCTAGGGTTTATTAGTATTCTGTATACATGCATGTACAACTTAGGTTTATGGGAAGATTGTTTAACATAAATAAGTAAAGATTGGGTTAGGGAATGAAGAAATTCTTGAAAAGGGAAATTGAAATCAAGATGTCGAACTAGTATTTGATAAAATGCTCAAATGAGCTAGTATCATGAATATCTTTCTAATATATGTTTAATTTTGTTATGTCTCATAGTAGATTGGAATTGCTAGAGTTTTTGGAGTGTTGTAGTAACTTAAGGAAAGCTCGATCGAGGTATGTATGGCTAATTTTGATTCTTGTAAAATCGCCCATATGTGTGAAATTGTTTGGCATGTGTTAATTTGAGAAATTGTATGTGATTCTTTGATGTCATTGTTGGGTATTCAATTGATGATTGAACTACATGTGGTATGGTATGAAATATGAATTGAAAGATGACAAGGGAATCGGAATTGGTAAAGACCTGAGAACAATTGTTGAGGTGGCATATATGGTTTATTGTGGAAAGAGATGAAACACTTGAATTGTGGTAAATTGTTGAACATATTTGTGTGTGTACTCTTGAATATGGTAACTTGGTTGTGATATCAGTTTGAAAAGTATTTGAGATTGTGAATCGAATTGTAAGTTGCTTATTTGAATTTGTTGTAATTGCGTGTAGTGCCTTATTTGTTGTTTGTGATTGTTGTGTTTGAAACTGTACGGTGGGATCGGGTTGTGCGCCGCAACATGAAGTAATAAGGTGTGGGTTGGGGTGATAAGGGTGGCCGAGGTAATAAGGGCGGACGAGGCAATAAGGATGGAAGCGATCGAAATCGCTATTGAAAATTGATTTAAAAATCATTGATGTGAAATTGTGAAAGGAGACAGCAGGAGAGTTTGCAACCTGTGGGGCACTGATTGCCCCTTTGTATGACTACTTGTGTTTTACGTGATTGGATTGTTGTTGTTCTACTTGTTGATTCTTAAACGTGCTTTGTGTTGAGAATTATCTGAAATGAGGAAAAATGTGGAAAACATGGTTGGCTGGCTTAATTGATTCTTGATGTAATTTATTTGGATGTCTTATCATCGTGATTAATTGTTTAATGGCTTGAGTTTACTTGGGACAAAGTTTGCCCATACATACCAGTACAATTCCAGTGTACTGACGTCCCTTTTGCCGGGGACGCTACATTCGTATTATGATTGTAGGTGAATCAGTAGCAGGTACTTGAGCTCATCGGCAGTAGCATCCTTCATCTTCCACTGCCCGTTTTGGTGAGCCCCTTTCCTTTCGGGGCCCTGCGTTGCTCATGCCACTCTTGTTTAGACTTTATTTTGATTTTGTGTAAGGTATAGCCGGAGCCTTGTTACCGGCAAGTATTGTATCGTCCTTTGTATCCTAGAGGTTCCGTAGACATGTAAACTGTGGGATTCGAGGCTCATGTATATATTATGTTGGGCGTTGTAAAAGCTGTAAACTTGTTAATGAATCACTCGCATGGTTATGTTTGTATATTGTGAAATCAGTTATAATTGGTAAGGTATTTGGTTAATGAGAAACAATCAACACAGGGGTAACACGTGGGAATGAAAGGCACCCAGGTTCGCTTGACTGGGGCTACCCGGTCAGGCGCCGGTCATGTCCCTCGATTTGGGGCGTGACATTTCTCCTCCTCCGTCATGTCTATGTGTGGGATGTAAGAATCATGTTGCCTGAAAGTGGGTTCAGGCGGGTAGTAATGGGTATCCTGAACATGGAATACAGGTTCGCTGGAGGATTTGTGTAAAGTAGCGGGTGGCGGTGCCACGTATACTGGAGCGACCTGAGGTGGTGGTGGTGGAGCTTGTTTAGGCAAGGGCGGCGGTACTTGTGATGTTGTAGCATAATAATGCGGGTAAGTTGGATATGTGGAGGATGAGTTCATGGTGGGTGGTTCTGGGTTTGGGTTCGGAGGAGGAACATATGCGGGGTTGGTTGGGTAGGAAGGTAAGGGTTGACCCCTCGACCATGCCTGGTACATCTCTAACATCTGTTGTTTTAATTTGTACATCTCTTCCTTCATACTAGTTACGTCCATAACTTCTTCATCTTGTACAAGATCCATAATCGTAGGCTCGATTTCCCGGGTTATCGCTTTGGTCATGACTTTAGAACGTGTGTTGTAGCTGTGATGTGCCAGAATTTCGGTTGCTAACTATTTATCTGATACTCATCAACAACAAAAACTTGTTAATAGTTAGATTATAAGGGATAAACATCACAAGTTCTAAAACCACAACTTTTGCCTAGTAATTATGCATCATCCCGGCATTATTCTTCTTTTTGAACCGCCAGCTTTCTTTCCACTTTTGTTTTTCATTATATCATTGCTTTTGTTTATTTATATTCCTTCTTTTACTTTTCTTTTTCTCTCTTTTTTTATTTTTGTTTTTCATTCCTATATGTTTGCCTATCGCCCAAGCAATTTACATATATAAGGGAAAAAATAATGGTAAACATCGGTTACAAATGATGTTGCACTACAAATGCAGAAAGAAAATACAAATACAAAAATGCATGCCCTATGAATACAATAAAGCTCCTAGTGCCCGCAAGACATAGTTCGGTCTTGCCGCAGGCCTATATGCTAATCCACTTTGGAGTTTATCCAGGTCGGTCATTACTTGCATTACAAAGATCATTATTGCTGATGTGAATGTTGACTGAGACATATCTTCGCATAGTTGGAATTTCCTTGTGATGTATTCAGCAAAGTTGACAATTCTTTCCCTGATGACCCCTTTTTCTTGAAGCAACCTACCAATCTGTTCGGCACGAGCATCTAATGTTTGCTGGTTCTTCTTATGAAGTTGTTGTAGCTCCAATTCTAACCGAGCCATGGCCATGTAGCAATGTTCTCTCTGTACCTCAAACTCTTTGGTTTGTTTGCTACTTTTGACCTTGGCTATAATGATCTTCTTCCTCAATCGGTCTACCTCAACATTATGTTCATCTTTTAACTGTCAAACCATTCGAACTCTTTCTTTAGCATTCTTGGCCAATTGTTTCCGAACCCCGACTAATTCCTTCTTAGTTTTATCTAGATCAAAGCTATAGTCGTTCACTTTGCGCCGAAGATTTTCAATTAGCTTCTCATCTCGGGAAAGTGGGACAGGGGTTTCGATTATTGTTTTCATCTTTGCAATCTGAGCCTTCAGGATTTCATTTTCTATTCTCAGCTATTTCTTTTCATCCTCATCGGCTGCTGCTTGTAAGCTGCTTTCGAATTTGAGGTCATGGAATTGTTTTTCCAACAAGATGATTCTGGCTCGATATTCATTTTCCTTGGCCATCCAATCTTTTTGTTCCTTAGATTGCTCGGCCAACTCTTGAATGTGAGATCTCTTCATTGGTCTCTTATGCTCAACATCTCTGCGATACAATGCGGCATACTCTAATGATACTTCTCCTCGAGCCCGGTTTCCCACACAAGTGTCTATTCTCAGGCATTGGCATTCATTCCAGATTTGCCGAATTTTTGCTTCCAGGAACTGCTCATCAGGACTGATTTCTATTGTTTGGAGGTTGAGGTCCCCATCTTTTGGTACGACCTGATATCTTCTGAGTTGCCTTAATACCTGGTATGGCGCATAAGGTTGGATGCTCTTGAGACCCATTATTAGAAAATGCGACCCTTCTGTTGGCATGTATATAACTTCGTTGAGGGGCAACCATTCGTATGCCCAATCTATCTGGCTAGCAGTCAGTGATCGCAAATATGTGATCCAACCTTTTGATCCTTCTGGCAACTTAACTTCTTTTGTCCTCACGTAGAATTCATCAATCCACGTCTTTTTAGATGATCCATAGCTTGAGAATTGAGGGTGGCGACATAAATGCTCTATCATCCACATTTGGAGAAGTAAATTGCATCCCTCGAAGAAATCATATCCTGCTTTATAGGATGTGAGGGCACGGAAGATATCGGCCACTATCATCGGTGCCAGTGTACTATTATCTTGCACGAGGAGAGTACTGGAAATTCCGGCGACTCTAATGTCAATATTTCCATATTTCCTCGAGAATATGATCAATCCCAAAAAGGCTACCATAAAGGCAAAAAGCCTATGTTCCTCCCACTTAGCTCGGTTCGCTTTGCTGTAGAGTTTGTTTGTTGGATCATTAAATCCCCCAATGTGGCCATATCTGCGGTATACAAAACTCATAGTACAGAACCCGCGAACCAAGTCTTCATTGTGAAGATTTCTGGAAATCTTTAAGGAGTCAAGGAATCTATGCACTGTAATAGCCCTTGGAGCCACCGGATACTTGTCTTTTAGGGGAACCTCACCTTTCCCGATGTAATTAGCAATTTCTTCTAATGTCGGAGTGAGCTCAAAGTCTGAGAAGTGGAGCACATTATGTGCAGGATCCCAACAAGCAACGAGAGCCCGAATAATATCACCCCGAGGTATTATGTTCATCAACCCAGTAAGATCTTTCAAATATCTGTTGACCCAAACCTGTCCTTCTTTGCCTATATCATTCCACGATTATCGCAACTCCAAAGAGATTTTCTTCATTAGTGCAAAGGGTTCATTTTGTATTATGCTCATCCTGCACATTTATTGAAGGCGATTTTATTCAAAAAGGAAAATATTTTTCAAAGACAATTTTCATTATTTTGAAAGAATTAACATTTGCATATTTCATTTGAAAATTTCAAGGCTATTATTTAAAAGGAAAAGAAATGATTTCAACGCGACCATTTTTGCAAAAACAGCCTTCCGGTGTCTTTTCGGAACATTCAGCTATTTTGAAAAACAGCATCACTTCAATTTATTAAGAACTAAAATTCAACATTTTTTGGTTATTTTTTTTAAAAGGGGTGGTTGGACCCGTCAAGGGTTGCCTACATATCTCACCTAGTGGTGAGAATCAAACCTGCATAGTTCGGTCAAATTGTTTTGTGACCCATTATTTCAAAAAAATTTGTTCTACCTATTTTCAAACTTTCTTTTCAATCTTTCGGCTACGTTTCATCAAAATTTAAATATTTTCTATTCTAAAATTTTCTCTCTTTTTATTTTCAGGAATTTAGCCGGTACGCATAATAATCCAGGACAAATAAATGCAACATATAATATGCTCGGTCTTTGATTCCAGGGTCACGTGTCCTAGACGGACCCAACCCCTGTGTTGAGTACCCTAAGTTAGATATGATGCAAATAATCGTCCTAAATCTAGGTTTAATATCCTGATTTTCATAGTACTAGACTGTGTACCCAAGTGGACAACTCGGATCGAGGAGGGGGCTACGTACCGGGGACCCGCGGGGTCGTCCGGCTTTGTAACTTATCTGGCATCTATTTCTTATTAGGGTATTGACACTAACAAAAAGCGGAGTCTCAACCAGTAAGAACATCCCCGGAGGTAAGAAGAGAAGGGTTTTCGGCACAATTTTTATTTACAGTTCACGTAATATCAAAGCGGTAAACATGTAGCACATTGATCAAAGCATATAATGAAATCAAATAATATCAAAAAACAACAATTTAATCGAGCTCGAATTCTTAAACCCTAAATCGAAGTTCTAGGTTGCTTGTCCCCAGCAGAGTCGCCAGAGCTGTCACACCTCCCTTTTTACTACTTTTTCAAAGATAATGTATACGCCGTTATTTACTAGTACACCCCAAGAAGGCACTCCAGAATTTCGTGGTTTTAGCATGGTCGCTCAACTATTGTATTTGTCCTATTTGATTTCTTTATATGCTTTTACAAATGCGAATGTCCCGTTTTATTATTTAACGACTTGCGACGTCGCGAATACGCATTTTGATTCACACCGCAACCAGTACGCCTGTGACTTTAGTGCATTTCAGCTTCGCCGGGATTTGAGAATTGAGTCACATAAATGTGCACTCGTATTAAGGATGTATATTTTAGTCGTTCCTATAACGTCTACGCCTTATTGTCTTTAGGAAAGACCCTAAAATTTGCTAAAGGATCCTTCCGAGTCTAACATTTATATTAAAATTCATATGGGGGCCTCGTGTGTCTTGTCATTTTTAATACGAGGATCACCCCCTTTTTTTTAGAAGTCCAAACTTATCATATACTATGTTTTGCTATTTCTATTTTTCCTCCTAATTAGAATATGGTTTTGTATTTTCTAACTCATTATTACTAGGTTCGGGCCAATTATTTACTACTAGGCCTGGACTTTTCGACTACTTTAACAGTCCATTGTGTGCAAATGGGACTCTAAAGCCCAGCATATGTGAGTATCTCCACTCGCAGACCCAAAGGTAAATCTAATCGAATCTGGGCCTGTATTCATGACCATGCCCAAAGTAAACGGATGAAATGTAGAACAGGATTGTAATTTCAACATAAAATTTAAACAAATGTTCTTCAAATAACGGAATAAACCAATAAGATTCATATTATTTCATAAGGCACCAGATTACATACCAATTGCTATTAATTTCGAATTCTAATAACTAATTAAACACTCTAAAAACAGAAATTTGGTACTGACGCTATTATTTCAAATTCTTAGGCAGTAATTATAACACTAGTTGTAAACTTATTTGTTGCTTAATTTTAACTAAAGGAAAACAATATCGAAATATCAACTGGTAAGGTTTGAATTATTATCAACTACAAAACTCTAAATTATACTATAAGTAAATCATTGTTAAATGAGACTAGATAACAAAGCAGTTTAAACTTTATCCACTTATTTCCTTTTTCTGAACTAATCGATCCTGGTTCAGAACTTAATTAACAGAGGTAGTTAATTACCAGCTTATATATATACTGGTTTCCTATGTGAATTAATTTAGTATTAGCCTGTTTTGAACTTGGATTAAGTGATAGTTATTTCTAATTATGTATTACTACTATACTAGCTATTCTATTTTATCTCGACTTCATATAGGTTTTAGTTATTACAATCCATCCTAATGAATTAAAATGATTCTAAAAATAACAATTACAAGCTAAAAGGAAAAACAGAAGCGAATTCATCCAAAAACCAACTCATGCAATTTCATTTCTTCAGCACAATTGCGATTACATCTTTAGGAGAAAAAATTGTACCTGATTCAAAAGCAATCTATGAGTCTAGGCTTTCAAGATGAAGAATAGTCAGCAAAATAACAGCAACAGAGCAGCAAACATAATCCCAAATATAAAGGTTCAGCAAATCAACAAAGCAGAATCGAGGAGCTCAAGCAAAATCCAAATGAATTGAAGGACATTAGACCCAGCAGGAACTCCCAAATTAATACCCAAATTAATCAGCTGAGGATTGCAGTACATTGAACCAAATTTAATAACTATCGATTTCAGAACTATGTGTGAAACTCTTTTCTTAATTTCAAAGTCTGGACCCTTTTTCAGGCTCTCTAATGGCCTATTTATAGATTAGTTTTGGGAGGGGGGGGGGGGATTGGGAGGAAATTCAAATAAGTAATTTTCAATCCCCTCCCCTTGTTCTTTTTAATTATTTACAGATTAGTTCCTTGAATGTGTATCGAAATGCCTTAGAGCCCTTGCTAGAATGTTCTAGGCAATTCTATAGTGTTCTATTAGATGTCTTTTACTTGGTTACCCTCACTTGCTGAGGTTTATTACAGGACTGTCTTTTCATTATACCCAGTTTGTATTTTATTTTATAGGTAATTACAGAAATACTAGAAACCAAAGTCATTTTTAGCCCTATAGGCTCTATTAAATCTTCAGGAATGCCATTTATTATTTCCTGTTATACCCTTATTATTTATCTCATTTTACCAGACCTACTAAGGTCTGGCAGACTTAGGGTTGTGAGTTATTTAACTAGTAACTACTTTTTATAACTAATTTAAAATTTAGCCAGTTTTAGCCCCAAACCCCTTTTATATTTAGACCACATTTAACAGACCCAATCCCTTATTTAACATATAGCCCTTTATTAACACAAGGCAACTAATTAACTAAGAGAGATAAGCTTTCAAAACTAACCACTTAATACTATTAATAAATCAGCATAACCATTTCATAATAGAGATAGCCACTTTAACGACCAAACTTTATTCTTTCAGAAACAGCCACATACTTTAGCTTTCAGAACAAACCACAAAATTTTTACAACCATTACCCAAATCACAAAAGCATCCAAAATTCAGAATGGACTCACAAATGAATCAGATTACAAATATAGCCAGTTAATGTTATTTTGCACATATAGCCTTAATTGCAAATCAACTTTCAATCAATTAGAACTCAGAGGGAAAGTTTGATAATGGTTGAATCCCAATTAATCAAAACTTAATTTTAGACAGAGCATGATGAACAAACACATAAACAAGCCTATTTACTAACGATTCATATATAATAAGCATTAAGAACCCTAAGAACGCTATAATAGATTTAGGCATGTGTAACAAAACAGAGGTAAATCTTAAGCATGCAGAAGAGATAGGCTCACAAGAATATCAAGAAACATATCAAGTAAACATTTTCAGAATCAAACAGACAAAGAGAATAGAAACAGAGATCTTAGCTTTTTTTGGGGGCTTTCTTTTCCCTTCTCTTCTCTTTCTTTTCTTTCTTTCTTTCTTTCTTCTTTATCTCTTCTTTCTTTCTTTCTTTATTTCCATATTTCCAAAGTTTCGAAGGCTATTAGTCTTCTGACTGTTGGCCTTCTCCGATAAGGCTTCTTTTTGAGTTTTGGTAGGCAAGGGGTGGTCTGGGGCTTGGTTTGGAGGTTTTTGAGATAAGGTTGTCTCTGGGTGCTCGCCGGAGTAGGGTTCCGGCGAGCCTTTTTGTTATATTCGAAGAGTTTTTGTGACATTCGAGATCAGCCACCTAGATGAGGTGAAAGATCGCCTCAGGGTACTCTTATGGTGTTAGTATCGAAGGTTGGTTCATAGATTTTGAGGTAGCCGGCTAGGGTTCCGGCGACCGAAATTTCAAGAAGAAAGGGGATTTTTGGTTTACTGGGGTTTTTATGGTGGTTGTAGGGTTTGGTGAGTAGAGGTGAGGCGTTTGGTGGCTGCTTGAGCCGGAGACGGTGGTGGTAACAGGCCAGTCTCCATGGGAGATCAAAGAGGAAGAAGGAGATAGAAAGGGGCGGCTAGGGTTTCACCAATGTGTATATGTGTGTGAGTGTATGTATTATGAACGGAGATGAGAATATTTATACTCCCCTTATCTCATGTAATCCTGGCCTTTGGATCAACCAAGATCAACGGCCAGGATCTTTTCCTTCAAAACGGCAGCGTTCAATGAAATGAGAGATTTGTTTATGTCCGTTGGATGTTGAATTTGAACGGCCAGGATCAATTACTTGTACTACGTCATTTAACTTTTAATGAGACTCAATGCCATCCATCTGATCATTCCCATTGAACGACCAAGATTAGTCTTTTATACGGTGTCATTTGATTTCCAATCGAACCGCCTCATCTGGTTCGTTGGATTGAATTCATCAACGGTTGAGATTTTAATGGCCTGTATCCCATTGTTTGGCTAAAGGTTTAGGCAGACCAGGCCGGTCTTTTGGGCCTATTATACTTGGGCTTATCAATTGTATATATATTTCATTACATAACCCAAGTTGTATTGTATTTTTTGTATTTTTGTTTTGTATTTTAATTATTTCTTTGTATTTTCTTTTGTATTTCAATCTCTCTTTTTGTATTTATTTTCAATTATTATATTTCTTTTATTTCCTATTTTTCCCTGATTATTTGGTATTTTATGATATTTTTTGCCATTTTCTTTTGTTTTTTCGTTATTTTGTATTTGTTTTTGTTGCTTTTTCTAAATTTTTATATTTTGTGACATTTTCTAATTGATTCCTTTTGTAGTTTTAATTTCAAAATTATTTTTTAAAACAAACACACAAGTATTTCAATTAAATCACACAATAGAAAAAAATGTACATAGTTGTTCCAGCTGAAATACTTGGAATAATTCTACCACTTTATTTATATATTTATATTGGAATTTATTTGTTTACGGCAAAAATCACATGCTCACAGCTGCCCCTCTTTGCTCGTGAACACGAAGAGTTTCAGTGCAAAGATAAGTGAGCAGTAACGAGAGATTTTTGCCCACTGGCATATTCTGTAAGAAGCATTTTGAAAAACTTTTGACCGCACCCTGCTTCAGAGGTTGCCTACATATCCTGGGCTAAACAGGAATCAGGTCAGTGTGGTTCGGGAAGGTCTGGTAGTTTGAAACTACCAAGACTTGTTTTTGCTGTTGTTGTTGCTATAACCACTGACTAATTCCTTATTACACCGGGATAAAATAAGAATAAAGAAGTTATTCTAAGCTATGATCTTATGAGTTACAAGAAAATCCTATCTCTGACTTGTCTTCTTGCATTTTCTTGCTTTTCCATATCACATGTTGCTCTTTTTTTTTGCATCTTTTTTTTTTTTTTGTAAATTTTGATTATTTTGTGCTTTTGATATACTACTTCCACCCATTCGTGTGACTTCAAAATATGCTCTTTTCTTCCAGGTCGATACTTGTTTAAAAACAAAACAAAGAAAACTTTTCCTCTGCACCAGTGTGAGGCTTTCCATGTGTTATGGTGTTACTCTTGTTAACAAAACAATTAAAATGCTGAAAAGTATTCCTTTGTTATACAGGTGGGCGCCTGGACAGAAATTAAAATGCTGAAAAGTATTCCCTCGTTATACAGGTGGGCGCCTGAACAGAAATTAAAATGCTGATTATACAGGTGGGCGCCTGAACAGAAATTAAAATGCTGAAAAGTATTCCCTCGTTATACAGGTGGGCGCATGAACAGAAATTAAAATGCTGAAAAGTATTCCCTCGCTATACAGGTGAGCGCCTAAAAAGAAATCAAAATGCTGAAAAGTATTCCCTCGTTATACAGGTGGGCGCCTGAACAAAAATTAAAATGCTGAAAGATATTCCCTCATTATCCAAGTGGGCGCCTGATGCATGAAATTAAAATGCTGAAAAAATATTCCCTCGTTATACAGGTGGGCGCCAGATGCATAAAATGAAAAATGGAGAAAAATATTCCCTCATTATCCAGGTGGGCGCCTGATGCATGAAATAAAAAATGCAGAAAAATATTCCCTCATTATCGAGGTGGGTGCCTGATGCATGAAATAAAATATGCAGAAATATATTCCCTCATTATCCAGGTGGGCGCCTCTGATGCATGAAATGAAAAATGCTGAAAAATATTCCCTCATTATACAGTTGGGCGCCTGATGCATGAAATAAAAAATGGAGAAAAATATTCCCTCATTATCCAGGTGGGCGCCTGATGCATGAAATAAAAAATGCAGAAAAATATTCCCTCATGATTCAGGTGGGCGTCTGATGCATGAAATGAAAAATGCAGAAAAATATTCCATCATTATCCAGGTGGGCGCTGATGCATAAAATGAAAAATGCAGAAAAATATTCCCTCATTATCCAGGTGGGCGCTCGATGCATGAAATGAAAATGCAGAAAAATATTTCCTCATTATCCAGGTGGGCGCCTGATGCATGAAAATTAAAATGCTGAAAAATATTCCCTCATTATCCAGATGGGCGCTTGATGCATGAAAATTAAAATGCTGAAAAGTATTCCTTCATTATCCAGGTGGGCGCCTGATGCATGAAATGAAAATGTTGAAAAATATTCCCTCAGTTTGATAACTGGGGTGTGAATTTTGAAAAGACAATACCTCCCTTGCTGTTTGGGTAGGTTCCTGATTATTGAGTGAGTCCTCCTTTGTGGATTCTCCCCTTTTATTGTTGTTTTTCGTTTTGATGTTTTCTCCCACATTGGTCACATTCACTTTAAAGTGATTAGTGAGAATTTGAATCTTTTGTCCCTGTCTAAATCAGAGAACAATCTTATTAGTTATAAAATGATGGTTAGCAAATGGCATTTATGATGACCCTGCTTCCATCGTCTGCCTCTTCTTGTTTCATTCTGCTTTGCAGTTCATTGCTAGGTTTTCTTCAACTTTCTCTTGTAATCCTCTTTTTCTTTTCTCTTTTTGTTTATTTTCCTTTCATTTTCCTTCGGCCTTGATTGCCGTCCATTTTTTTTCTCTTTTCCTTTGACCCAGTGTTATTACGCCTTTTAACATGAGAAGCTGGTAGTTAGCTTTCAACTGGCAACTGGTTTAGATCAATGAAATGCAAAAATATGAATTTGAGGGGGTAAGGGTATTTTGAAGTAAAGACAGAACTTATCTGGGTATGACAACTGATTCCTTTGACCATTCCATGTATTTAAATTTCCCACCCAGTCATTTCAATCGAATCGTTGCTATCTCATTTTCCTTCAACCCAAACCTTTCTTATTTTTTGTTGTTTTTCTTATTTCATCAAAATGTTCTTCACTTTCGCCTTATGGTGCCCGTTAAGGTTTTCACCAATAAGACTCTGTCATTTATTCTTCTCTCACCTCGCATTCGTCTTATGGTGCCCGTTAGTGTTTTCACCGATAAGACTCTCTCATTTATTCTTCTCTCACCTCACATTCACCTTATGGTGCCCGTTAGTATTTTCACCGATAAGACTCTCTCTTTTTTATTTTTCTTTATTTTATTAAACCTCTCGGTATTGTCCATACCATGTTTCTCCTTATTCTTATTGTATCATCATTTTCTTGAAACT
Organism: Nicotiana noctiflora; assembly: GCA_032618575.1. Taxonomy (NCBI): domain Eukaryota; kingdom Viridiplantae; phylum Streptophyta; class Magnoliopsida; order Solanales; family Solanaceae; genus Nicotiana; species Nicotiana noctiflora. The sequence goes on from JASVEL010003333.1 coordinate 410,636, forward strand.
AATCAGAAGGTCTTTCTTTGGACTGTAATGTGGCTTTTGGATAGGTTTAGAAAGAAAGGTATAAAGGCTCAAAATTTATATGAGGGTTCAAAATATTTACAACTCTCGGAATTATAAACATAACTTCTGCCCCAGTTTCAATATTTGGGGAATCTTGGATTTTATTTATGTCGTGACTGAACCTCACTAAGGCTGCCTACGTACCCTCTCGGGATCAATTCACACGTAGTTTAAATCATAAGATCATTCATCTTTTGACTTTTTCCCGATTTTCTTTTGTATTCTTTTTCTCCCCCTTTTTCTTTTTCTTTTTTTTTCATCATTTTTCTTTCATTTTCTTCATTCTCATTTTCTCATTCTCTTTTCTTTTCTTTTCAATTTCTTGTTCATAATTGATTCCGAGAGAGGGATATGAAAGAATAATGCAAACAAGCTCAACATGGGTATCAATGGATAAAGTGTTTGGATATCGAATAAAATGCCTTCATCATTTCAATTTCAAAATTATGACAAATACAATTGTACATATGAAAATGGAATCATACATAATATCTCTTGACTGCATCTGAGTTGATAGTAGTCTCTACACATTTTCCTTAAACATCTGTTAAATATAAAGATACGTTGGACAATACCCGGGACACCATGAATGGCCCTTGCCAATTAGGTGCAAACTTTCCATTTGCTTCGGCCTAGTGAGGCAAAATACGTCTTTGCACCAACTGTCCAACTTCGAATTTCTGTGGACGTACTTTCTTGTTGTATGCTCTGGCCATCCGCTGATATAACTGTCCATGGCAGACTGTCGCTAGCCTTTTCTCATCAATCAAGCTCAATTGTTCTAGCCAAGCTTTTACCCATTCATCATCATCATTTTCAGCCTCAGCTATAATCCGAAGGGAAGGTATTTCAATTTCTGCAAGTATGACTGCCTCTGTTCCATAGAGCAATGAGTATGGTGTTGCGCCAATTGAAGTATGTACAGTTGTACGATAACCCATGAGAGTAAATGGTAATTTTTCATGCCACTGTCTTGACTCTTCCACCATTTTCCTGAGAATTTTCTTAATATTCTTATTTGCAACCTCAACTGCTCCATTTGCTTTAGGCCTATAAGGTGTAGAGTTACGGTGCAGGATTTTGAACTTTTGACATGCTTCTGCCATGAGGTGACTGTTCAGATTTGCTCCATTGTCTGTGATAATCCCCTTAGGAATTCCAAAGCGACAAATGATATTTGTGTGCATGAAATCCACTACCGCCTTCCTTGTCACTGCTTTAAATGTCTTCACCTCCACTCATTTAGTGATATAATCAATTGCTACCAAGATAAATCTGTGCCCATTAGATGCTGCGGGCTCTATTGGTCCGATGACATCCATGCCCAAGCCACGAATGGCCACGGTGATGTGCCAGAATTCCAGTTGCTAACTGTTTATCTGATACTCATCAACAATAAGAACTTTTTAATAGTTACATCATAAGGGATAAACATCACAAGTTCTAAAACCACAACTTTTGCCTAGTAATTATGCATCATCCCGGCATTATTCTTCTTTTTCAACCGCCGGCTTTCTTTCCACTTTTGTTTTTCATTATTTCATTGCTTTTGTTTATTTCTTTTCTTTCTTTTCCTTTTCGTTTTCTCTCTTTTATTTTATTTTTGTTTTTCGTTCCTATACGTTTGCCTATCGCCCAAGCAATTTACATATATAAGGGAAAAAATAATGGCAATTTCTTTTGAATTTTCATTGATATTCAAACATCGGTTACAGATGATGTTGTACTACAAATGCAGAAAGAAAATACAAATACAAAAATGCATGCCCTATGAATACATTAAAGCTCCTAGTGCCCGCAAGACATCGTTCGGTCTTGCCGCGGGCCTATATGCTAATCCACTTTGGAGTTTATCCAGGTCGGTCATTACTTGCTTTACAAAGATCATTACTGCTGATGTGAGTGTTGACTGAGACATATCTTCACATAGTTGGCATTTCTTTGTGATGTATTGAGCAATGTTGACAATTCTTTCCCTGATGACCCATTTTTCTTGAACAACCTACCAATCTGTTCGGCACAAGCATCTAAGGTTTGCTGGTTCTTCTTTTGAAGTTGTTATAGCTCCAATTCTAACTGAGTCATGGCCATGTAGCAATATTCTCTCTCTAACTCAAACTCTTTGGCTTGTTTGCTACTTTTGACCTCGGCTGTAATGATCTTCTTCCTCAATCGGGCTACCTCAGCATTATGTTCATCTTTTAACTGTCGAACCATTCGAACTCTTTCTTCAGCATTCTTGGCCAATTGTTTCCGAACCCCGACTAATTCCTTCTCAGTTTTATCTAGATCAAAGCTATAGTCGTTCACTTTGCGCCGAAGATTCTCAATTAGCTTCTCATCTCGGGCAAGTCGAACTAGGGTTTCGGTTATTGTTTTCATCTTTGCAATCTGAGCCTTCAGGATTTCAATTTCTTTTCTCAGCAATTTCTTTTCACCCTCATCGGTTGCCGCTTGTAAGATGCTTTCGAATTTGAGGTCTTGGAATTGTTTTTCCAACAAGGTGATTCTGGCTCGATATTCATTTTCCTTGGCCATCCAATATTTTTGTTCCTTAGATTGCTCGGCCAACTCTTGATTGTGAGGTCTCTTCATTGGTCTCTCATGCTCAACATATCTGCGATACCATGCGGCATACTCTGGTGATACTTCTCCTCGAGCCCGATTTCCCACACAAGTATCTATTCTCAGGCATTGGCATTCATTCCAGATTTGCCGAATTTTTGCTTCCGGGAATTGCCCATCAAGACTGATTTCTATTGTTTGGAGGCTGAGGTCCCCATCTTTTGGTACGACCTGATATCTTCCGAGTTGCCTTAATACCCGGTATGGCGCATAAGGTTGGATGCTCTTGAGACCCATTATCAGAAAATGCGACCCTTCTGCTGGCATGTATATAACTTCGTTGAGGGGCAACCATCCGTATGCCCAATCTATCTGGCTAGCAGTCAGTGATCGCAAATATGTGATCCAACCTTTTGATCCTTCTGGCAACTTAACTTCTTTTGTCCTCACGTAGAATTCCTCAATATACGACTTTTCAGACGATCCATAGCTTGAGAACTGACGGTGGCGGCATAAATGCTCTATCATCCACATTTGGAGAAGTAAATTGCATCCCTCGAAGAAATCATATCCTACTTTACAGGATTTTAGGGCATGGAAGATATCGGCCACTATCATCGCGGCCAGTGTACTATTATCTTGCACGAGGAGAGTACTGGCAATTCTGGCGACTCTAATGTCAATATTTCCATCTTTCCTCGGGAATATGATCAATCCCAAAAAGGCTACCATAAAGGCGAAACGCCTATGTTCCTCCCACTTAGCTTGGTTCACTTTGCTGCAGAGTTTGTTTGTTGGATCATTAAATCCCCCAATGTGGCCATATCTACGGTATACAAAACTCATAGTACAGAACCCGTGAACCAAGTCTTCATTGTGAACATTTCTGGCAATCTTTAAGGAGTCTAGGAATCGATGCACTGTAATAGCCCTTGGAGCCACCGGATACTTGTCTTTTAGGGGAACCTCACCTTTCCCGATATAATTAGCAATTTCTTCTAATGTTTGAGTGAGCTCAAAATCTGAGAAGTGGAGCACATTATGTGCAGGATCCCAACAAGCAACGAGAGCCCGAATAATATCACCCCGAGGTATTATGTTCATCAACCCAGTAAGATCTTTCAGATATCTGTTGAACCAACCCTGTCCTTCTTGGCCTAGATCGTTCCACCATAATTGCAACTCCAAAGGGATTTTGTTCATTAGTGCAAAGGGTTCATTTTGTATTGTGCTCATCCTGCACATTTATTAAAGACAATTTTATTCAAAAAGGTAAATATTTTTCAAAGACAAATTTCATTATTTTGAAAGAATTAACCTTTCCATATTTTATTTGAAAATTTCAAGGCTATTATTTAAAAGGAAAAGAAATGATTTCAAAGCAGCCATTTTGCAAAAACAGCCTTCCGGCGTCCTTTCGGAACATTCAGCTATTTTCAAAAACAGCATCACTTCGATTTATTGAGAACTAAAATTTGACATTTTTTGGTTATTATTTTTTTTAAAAGGGGTGGTTGGACCCGTCAAGGGTTGCCTATGTATCTCACCTAGTGGTGAGAATCAAACCTGCGTAGTTCGGTCAAATTGTTTTGTGACCCATTATTTCAACAAAATTTGTTCTACCTATTTTCATACTTTCTTTTCAATATTTCGGCAACGTTTCATCAATATTTCAATATTTTCTATTCTAAAATTTTCTCTCTTTTTATTTTCAGGAATTTAGCCGGTCCGCATAATAATCCAAGACTAATAAATGCAACATATAATATGCTCGGTCTTTGATTCCCGGGTCACCTGTCCTAGACGGACCCAACCCATGTGTTGAGTACCCTTAGTCAGATATGATGCAAATAATCATCCTAAATCTAGGTTTAATATCCTTATTTTCATAGTACTAAACTGTGTACTCGAGTGGACAACTCGGATTAAGGAGGGGGCTACGTACCGGGGACCTGCGGGGTCGTCTGGCTTTGTAACTTATCCGACCTCTATTTCTTATTAGGGTATTGACACTAACATAGAGGGGAGTCTCAACCAGTAAGCACATCCCCGGAGGTAAGAAGAGAAGGGTTTTCGGCACAATTTACATATGCAGTTCACGTAATATCAAAGCGGTAAACATGTAGCACATTGATCAAAGAATATAATGAAATCAAATAATATCAAAAACAACAATTTAATCGAGCTCGAATTCTTAAACCATGAACCGAAGTTCTGGTTGCTTGTGTAAGGACCCGGCCGGTCGTTTTTGAAATTTATGCCCTGATCCCCAATTTAACTGTTCCCCTAAGTTAATTTCTGCTATTGTGGTTTGCCGGGAGGGTCGGTTCTGGAATTTGGAGTGTTTTGGGACACTTAGTCCCTAAAAAGAGCTTTATAGTTGGAAAATGGTCCGTAGTCAGAACAGTGTTAAGACGACCCCGGAACGGAAATCTGATGGTTCCATTAGCTCGTGATTTCGGGGTTGGGAGCGCGTTCGGAATGTATTTTGGAGGTCTGTAGCTCAATTAGGCTTGAAATATCCGAAGTTTGAAATTTTGACGAATCCGAACGATAGTTGAGATTTTGATCAGGGGGTCGGAATGGGATTCCGACAATTTCTATAGCTTCGTTATGTGATTTTGGATATGTCCACAAATTTTCAGGTCATTCGGACGTGAAGCTAATTGAAAATCTTCGGCGCAAAGTGAATAACTACAGCTTCGATCTTGACAAAGCAGAAAAAGAGTTAGTCAGGGTTCGGAAGCAACTAGCCAGGGACACCGAGGAAAGAGCTAGAATGGTTCAGCAACTACAAGATAGAAATGAAGTTGAGGCAGCTCGATTGAGAAAGAAAGTCATCACAGCCACTGTCAAAAGTAACAAAATAATCAAAGAGTTTGAAGAAGAAAGAGAGCATTGTTACACGACTATGGCTCGATTAGATTTCGAGTTACACAAAAAGAGAACCAACAAACCTTAGACGCTCGCGCCAAACAGATCAGCAGGTTACTTCAAGAAAAAGGGGTCATCCGAGAAAGAATAGTCCATATTGCTCAGTACATCACTAGAAAATGCCAATTGTGTGAAGATATGTCCCAGGCAACATTTGCATCAGCCGTGAAGTTCTTTGTGAAGCAAGTCATGTCCGACCTAGATAGGCTCCAAAGTGGAATGGCATTTAGGCCCGCGGCAAGACCGAACGATGTCTCGCGGGCATTAGGAGCATTAATGTACTCATAAGGCATGCATTTTATATTCATATTTATTTTTGCATTAGCAGCACAACGTTATTTTGTAAATCAATGTTTTTGAGTATCAATGAAAGTTCAAAGAAGTTGTTGCTAATCTTTTTTCGCTTTATATCAATTGTCTGAGCGGTAGGCAAATATGTAGGAACGAAAATCAATAAAGAAAGAAGAAAGAAAGAAATGAAAAAGAGAGGAAAAAGAAAAGAAAAAAAAAGAAAAAAAAAGAAAAAGAGAAAAAGAAAGATGAATGGAAAAAGAAAAAGAAAAAAAAAGAAGAAAGAGAGAAAAGAGATGAATGGATAAGAGATGGATTTTGATTCGAAATGGAATAACTGCCGGGATGATGCGTAACGATCAAAGGCAAAAGTTGTGATTTTTAATCGTTGCATCTTATCCTTTTTTTATGTACTAACTATTAACAAGTGTTGTTTATGAGAATCAGATTTCAGCTGGCAACTGGTACTCTGGCAAATCATCATTACAACACACGATCAAAAACTATGACTAAGGTTGTGTCTCAGGAATTTGAGCCAACTATCATGGACCCAGTGCAAGAAGACGAGGTTGTGGATGTTGCGGGGATGAAGGAGGAGATGTATAAGCTCAAGCAGGAAATGTCGGAAATGTACCAAGCTTGGTCCAAGGGTCAAGCTTTACCCACATATCCAGCCAATCCAGCATATGTCCCTCCTGCCAATCCTAATCCCGAACCACCTACCATGAACTCGTCCTCCATATACCCGGATTACCATCATTACTATGCCACCACTTCACAGGCACCACCACCACTGTCCAAAGAAATTCCACCTCAACCACCGCAAGTCGCCCCGGTGTATGTGGCACCACCACCTGTTGCTCTGCATAAATCGTCAAGTGAACCGGTGTTCCATGTGCAAGACACCCATTACTATCCGCCGGAGCCGACATTTAGGCAGCATGACTCCTATACCCCACTAATGGAGACGACGGAAGAAAAGCCCGTCAAAAACTTAGAAATGGCACGGAAGATGAGGAGTTTAGAACAATCTTTCCCTAACATACAAGGGCTAGGAGGCCAAGTGGGCGTAGCATACAAAGATTTGTGTTTGTTCCCAGAAGTGCAACTCCCGGTTGGATTCAAGATACCTAAATTCGACATGTACGATGGACACGGGGATCCTGTAGCCCATCTCAGGGGTTATTGCAGCAAGATGCGTGGTGCAGGGGGAAAAGATGAACTTTTGATGGCATACTTTAGTCAGAGTCTGAGCGGTTCTGCGCTGGAGTGGTATACACGTCGGGATCACACTAGATGGTTCATCTGGGACGATCTAGCTCAGTCATTTGCTAACCACTTCCAGTACAACTTGGAGATAATTTTAGTCCGGCTGTCGCTTACCAAGATGGAAAAGAAGCCCGGAGAAAGTTTCCGGGAGTACGGCTTTAGATGGAGAGAACAAGCGGCACGATTGGATCCTCCTATGAAGGAGACTAAAATGGTAGATTGTCTTTTGCAGGCCTTAGAGCCTACTTACTATGGCCATCTGGTGTCGGCTATTGGTAAGAATTTTAATGAAGTAGTGAAAATGGGGAGTTTTGTAGAGGAATGACTGAAAACCAACAAAATCATGAGTTTTTTTGCTATCAAGGCCACGAATCAGGCGATACAGACTGGAAATGGAGGATCTATTGGTAAAAAAAAGAAGGAAGAGGTTTCAGTTGTAGAAAGTAGACCATGGACTCGGAGCCAAAATACATACCATCACCCACCTCGCCCATACCAATCATACCCGCCAGCACCTTACAACCCACCTCCACCATATTATCCACCTACTACTCCACATTATCCCATCCCACAAGCTCAACATTACCCATCGCCTCCACATGTATGGCGAGCCCAAGCTCCAAAAAATGTCTATCATACACAGAACACCTACCCTCCTTCCAGAACCTACAAAAACCCAAATAGGCCCAGCTTCCGACTTGAACCAGAAATGAAAAACAGAGCTCAAAAGAAAACATTCACCCCATTGGGGGAGTCTTATACCAGCCTTTATCATCATCTGAAAGAGTTGGGGATGCTAAACCCGATTGAGCCAAAACTTCCAAACCCACCTCCCAGAAACATTGACCAGTCAGTCAGATGTGAATATTGCTCCGGGGCACCGGGGCACGATACTGAAAAGTGTTGGCACTTGAAATCTGCTATACAGGAGCTCATTGACAGTAGGAGGATCGAGGTACAGGCTCCAGAGACTCCAAACATTACCCAGAATCCATTACCAACTCATCATGAGACACACATGATAGAGTTAGAACAAGAAGAGAGTAGCAAGAAGCCGTCCCAATCGCTAATGATGATAAAGGCTAACAGTAAAGTGGAGAAAGAGGTTGAGAAAGAGAAAGTGATAGCCGAGTTGCCAGTGAAAAAGCCGCCAGTGGTTGAGACTATGAAAATTGTGGTGCCAGGGGCCAAGCCGTTATTGACAGTGAAAGGAGCATACATGAAACCGGTGGTCATAAAGCCGGTGGTGCAAATGCCGGTGGTAGATACTAAAGTCATACCTTGGAACTACAACAAAGTCACAGTAATGTACAGGGGAAAAGAAGTTACCGAGGAGGTCAATGAAAAACATGGCCTCACTCGTTCCGGGCGGTGCTTTGCCCCGGAAGAGTTAAGAAAAATGAAGGTGGTAAAGGAGAGTCATGTGAAGAAGCCGGTCTCTGAAGAAAAAGCAGAAGGCTTTTTGAAGAAAATAAAAGCTCAAGACTACTCGATAGTAAAACAGCTGAGAAAGACTCCTGCACAAATCTCATTACTTTCATTGCTAATACACTCAGAGGAGCATAGGAAGGCACTGCTAAAAATACTGAATGAAGCACATGTCCCCGAAAAGATCTCAGTCTGCCATCTTGAAAAGATCACCAACAAATATTTTTTGAGTCGAACAAGATAACATTCTTGGACAATGAATTGCCTGTTGAAGGGACTGAACACAATAAGGCACTCTATCTCACCGTCAAAAGTGAAGAATCAGTGGTTACTCGGATTTTAATAGACAACGGGTCGCGTGCAAACATTTGTGCACTTTCGACTCTCAGAAAATTGAAGATTAATCCTGACAGAATCCGTCGAAATAGTGTGAGTGTTCGTGGGTTTGAGGGAGGGAGCAAAAATACCTTGGGAGATATTATGTTGGAGGTCACCATTGGGCCGGTAGACTTTACCATGGAATTTTAGATGTTGGATGTCACTGTGTCTTATAACCTGTTGTTGGGACGGCCATGGATCCATGCGGCCAAAGCCGTACCATCTTCCCTACACCTAATGGTAAAGTTCGAAAGGGAACAGCAGGAAATTACGGTGCATGGAGAGGAAGACACTTGTAATACTATAATGCCTTTTGAGGAAGTCGAGGGGGACAAGGGCCCATGGGTGTATCAGGTGACGGACACTGTGATAGTTAACAAGGTAGCCGAAGGAGAGAGCTTGCCAATTCCTGCAGTGGCATCTACCGCAGTAATGGTAGCCAAAGAGATGATCAGAAATGGGATCACATCCAGAAAAGGTTTGGGGATAGCTTTACAGGGAATAACACAACCTGTCCATCTACCGGGAAACAATGATACCTTTGGCTTGGGCTTTAAACCTACCTACACCGACATCTAGAAAGCCAAAAAAATCAAGAAAAAAAGTTGGACTCTCCCGAAACCAGTCCCGAAATTATCCAGCACCTTCACTAAGCCTGGTACACAACAACATCTGATGACTGTTGCATCAAGATATGCTGAGATAAGGCCAGATGCGGAACTCCTCGCGAGGTTTGAAATGTTATTTGGGGATGTAAACACGTTGGAGATGGGCGAGGGGACCAGTAAGATGGATATCCAGTTCGTGGGGCCCAGTGTCGCCCTCAATAATTGGGAAGCCACTCCTTTCCCAATCAAGAGGGTGTCTTGGTAGTTAGCTTTCAAAAATATATCATCCTCTCCCAAAAGCAATTTTATTTTTGTAATCCCCACACCCCACTGAAATCAAATGCATCCAACCTCTGTCATGTTTTTGAAAAATATCAATGAAATGTAATTTCTTCTTCTTTCTTCATTTTTTGCCTTATTTTTATTATTTTTTCTTTCTTCCTTTTGTACATTTCAATATGTGCTGATTCTGATGATATGTCATGCATGAAGGATTCCCGACCCAGTTTTGACAATCGAATTATTATACAAGAAATTGGAAATGAGAGGAAATAGAATATGAAGATGAGGAAATACTGGAGGAAATAAGTAAAGACTTGAATCAATATGAGGAAAAACCCAAACCGAACTTAAGTGAGACAGAAGCTATTAATTTGGGGAATGAGGATAATGTCCGGGAGACAAAAATCAGTGTACACCTAGAATCTTCTCTCAGAGAAGAGCTAATAAAGTTGTTGCATGAATACAAGGACATCTTTGCCTGGCCCTATGATGACATGCCCAGACTTAGCACTGATTTGGTGGTACACAAGTTGCCTATTTATCCAGAATGCCGACCGGTAAAACAAAAGTTGATAAAGTTCAAAACAGACATCAGCGTGAAGATAAAAGAAGAGGTGAACAAGCAGTTTGAGGCAAAGGTCATACGAGTTACCAAATACCCCACATGGTTAGCAAATGTTGTGCCAGTTCCAAAGAAGGACGGAAAAACCAGAGTGTGTGTTGATTACAGAGACCTCAACAAGGCCAGTCCAAATGATGACTTTCCATTGCTGAATATCCACATATTAATCGACAATTGCGCCAAGCATGAAGTTGGCTCTTTTGTAGATAGATATGCGGGTTATCACCAGATCCTAATGGACGAAGAAGATGCGGAGAAGACAGATTTTATCACGCCTTGGGGAACATACTGCCATAGAGTGATGCCGTTTGGGTTAAAGAATGCCGGAGCTACTTATATGAGGCAATGACCACAATTTTTCATGATATGATGCATCAAGAAATTGAAGTGTATGTGGACGACGTCATCATAAAGTCCAAGAAGCAACATCATCATGTCAAGGACTTAAGGAAGTTTTTCCAAAGACTCCGAAGGTATAATCTTAAACTCAATCCTGCGAAATGGGATTTTGGAGTACCTTCATGGAAGCTATTGGGATTTATAGTAAGTCGGCGAGGCATTGAACTAGATCCGTCGAAGACAATAGCCATCCAGAGTTTGCCTCCGCCGAAAAACAAGAAGGAAGTAATGAGCTTACTAGGCAGGCTAAATTATATTAGCCGAATCATCGCTCAGTTGACATCAACATGTGAACCTAACTTCAAGTTGTTCAAGTAGGATGCAGCAGTGAAATGGACCGATGAATGTCAAGAAGCCCTTAATAAAATCAAGGAATATTTGGCAAATCCTCCAGTGTTAGTTCCTCCGGAGCCGGGAAGACCTTTGATCTTATATTTGACAGTGCTTGATAACTCCTTCGGCTGTGTACTGGGGAAGTACGATGAGACTGGCAAGAAAGATGAAGCTATATATCACCTTAGTAAGAAGTTCACATCTTACGAGGAAAAATATACTTAGTTAGAGAGAACATGTTGTGCATTAACCTGGGTGGCTGAGAAATTGAAGCATTATTTGTCAGCATACACTACATATCTGATATCACGGTTAGATCCTCTAAAGTATATATTCCAGAAGCCCATGCTTACGGGGAGACTTGCTAAATCGCAGATTCTGCTCACAGAATTTGACATCATTTATGTAACACGTACGGCGATGAAGGCGCAAGCAGTTGCAGATCACTTAGCAGAAAATCTAGTGGATGATGAATATGAGCCACTAAAGATATACTTTCCGGATAAAGAGGCAATGAATGTCGAAGAAATGGAACGAAGTGATAAGCCAGGATGGAAGATGTACTTCGACGGAGCCGTCAATAGTAAAAGAGTTGGGATTGGAGCAGTGCTTATTTCAGAAACGGGTCAACATTATCCCGTTACCGCTCAGCTTCAATTTTTCTGTACCAACAATATGGCCAAATACGAGGCGTGTATATTGGGATAAAGAATGGCAATAGATATGGGTGTTCAAGAGATTTTGGTCATGGGTGACTCGGATCTTTTGATACATCAAATTCAGGGAGAATGGGAGACAAGAGATTTAAAATTGATACCTTATCGACATTGTCTACATGAACTGTCCCAAAGGTTCCAATCCATAGAGTTCAAACATATCCCAAGAATGCACAACGAAGTAGAAGATGCTCTGGCCACACTATCCTCTATGTTACATCATCCGAATAAAGCCTATATAGATCCACTTCAAATACAGGTGTATGATTAGAATGCTTACTGTTTTGTTGTGGAAGGAAAGTTAGATGGGGAACCGTGGTATCACGATATCAAGGAATACTTGAAGACAGGAAAGTACCCAGAACAAGCCACCGGAGATCAGAAGAGAGCTGTAAGACGCTTAGCGAATGGCTTTTTCCTCAGTGGAGGAATTATATATAAAAGAACACCAGACTTGGGCTTGCTGAGATGTGTGGATGCGCAACAAGCTGATATGATTATGATTGAGGTGCAAGCTAGAGCTTGCGGACCTCGTATGAGCGGGTATATCTTAGCAAAGAAGATTTTGAGAGCAGGATATTATTGGCTCACCATGGAGCGGGACTGTATCAGGTATGTGAAGAAATGCCACCAATGCCAAGTACATGGAGATTTAATTCACCCCCCACCTTATGAATTGCATACGATGTCTACACCTTGGCCATTTGTCGCCTGGGGCATGGATGTTATCGGAACAATAGAGCCTGCAGCTTCTAATTGACATAGATTCATCTTGGTCGCGATTGACTACTTTACTAAGTGGGTGGAGGCAAAGACATTCAAGGCGGTAACGAAGAAAGCCGTGGTGGATTTCGTGCATGAAAATATTATATTCCGATTTGGAATTCCCAAAGTAATTATCACAGACAACGGGGCAAATCTGAACAGTCACCTCATGGCGGAAGCATGTTAGAGATTTAAGATCTTGCATCGTAACTCTACACCTTACAGGCCAAAGGCAAATGGAGCAGTAGAAGCTACAAACAAGAATATAAAGAAAATCCTCAAGAAAATGGTGGAAGAGTCTAGACAATGGCATGAGAAGCTGCCTTTCGCTCTTATGGGTTATCGCACAGCAATACGTACTTCTATCGGCGCCACACCCTATTCATTGGTGTATGGGACAAAGGCTGGTATACCGGCGAAAATCGAGATACCGTCACTTCGAATTATAGCTGAAGCTGAGATTGATGACGATGAATGGGTAAAAGCCCGATTGGAAAAATTAAATCTGATCAATGAGAAGAGGTTAGCAGCGGTTCGCCATGGGCAATTATATCAACAAAGAATGGCTAGAGCATATAATAAGAAGGTGCGTCCTCGGAAGTTTGAAGTTGGACAACTGGTATTGAGGCGTATCTTACCGCATTGGGCTGAAGCAAAAGGCAAATTCGCGCCAAACTGGCAAGGGCCGTTCATGGTATCACGGGTGTTGTCTAATGGGGCACTATATCTGACAAATGTTGAAGGGAAATGCGTAGAGACTGCTACAAATCCAGATGCAGTCAAAAGATACTATGCATGATTCCTTTTCATTTGTATAATTGTATTTTGTTGTGATTTTGGAATTGAAAGGATGAAGGCATTTTATTCTCTATCTAAACACTTTATCCATTGACATCCCCTTTGAGCCGTGTTCGATCTATTCTTTCATACCCCTCTCTCCGAATCGCTTATGATACAAAAGAAAAGTAGAAAATGAAAAATGAGAATGAAAAAAAAGAAGCAAAATGCAAACAAAAGAAAAGACAAAGTAATCGGGAAAAAGTCAAACGAAACCATGAATTAATGGCGTACTCTGAACTACGTCTGACTTGATCCCGAAAGGTTACGTAGGCAGCCTCATTGAGGTTCAGTTACAATAAAGGAAAAATCCAAAAATCCCCCACATATTGAAACTGGGGCAGAAGTTATGTTTTATAATTTCGAGAGTTGTAAATATTTTTAAACCCTCGTAAATTTTTTGAGCCTTTATATCCTTCTTTCTTAACCCATCCAAAATCCACATTACGGTCCAAAGAAAGACCTTCTAATCAATTTCAAGAAAATAACAAATACAATGAAAATAAAGGAAAAACAGGGCACGGACAACACCAGTGGTTCAGAAAAAACAAAAGACAAAAGAAAATATATAAAAGGAAAAAATGAGAGAGTCTCATCGGTGAAAACCTTAATCGGCACCGTGAGGCGACTGCGAGGCTGAGAGAAATAAAATGAGAGAGTCTTGTTAGTAAAACCCTTTACCGGCAGTGCAAGGCGATTGTGAGGTTGAGAGAAAATAAATGAGAGAGTCTTAATGGTGAAAACATTTCACGGCACCATAAGGCGATTGCGAGGATTATTTTGGAAAAAGAGAAAAGCAACAAAATAAGATTGGTTTGGGTTGCAAAAGTTGGAGTCAGAATAATGGATTGAACGAACTGGGTCGGAGTTTAAATACACGGCATGGTCGACGGAATCAGCCAACATACCTAGATAAGTTCTATCACTTCTGCAAAACACCCTTACCCCTTTTGAAATTCATTTGTTTCTACATTTCATTGATTGTCCTTTGAAAGCTAACTACCAGCTTCCAATGATAAAAGCTGAAATAATACTGGATCAGAAAAGAAAGAAAGGGAAAAGGAGTTGAAAAGAAATAAAGAAGGATGGTGATCAGAGCTGATAGAAAATATAGCAAAAGGTGAAAAGTAAGGAAAAATACAAACAAAAGATAGACAACTGAAAGATTGCACAGCAAATGAAAAGCAAAAAAGAGAAGGGCAATAAAAGGCAGGAGCGGCAGATGCCAGTTGCCAGCAACTTATAACTAATAAGATTTTGTTTTTGTGATTTAGACAGGAACAAATCTTCACTAATCACTTTAAAGTGAATGTGACCAATGTGAAAAGAAATAAAACATAAAAAGAAGTTCAGCAGTAAATGGAGGAATCCATAGATGGAGGAATCACACAATCAAGAAAATACCAAAAACAACCGAAAGGTATCATCTTTTAAATCCACACCCCAGTTATCAAACTGAGGGAATACTTTTCTGCATTCGCATTTCATGCATCAGGCGCCTACCTGGATAACAAGGGAATACTTTTCTGCATTCGCATTTCATGCATCAGGCGCCCACCTGGATAACAAGGGAATACTTTTCTGCATTCGCATTTCATGCATCAGGCGCCCACCTGGATAACAAGGGAATAGTTTTCTGCATTCGCATTCCATGCATCAGGCGCCCACCTGGATAACAAGGGAATACTTTTCTGCATTCGCATTTCATGCATCAGGCGCCCACCTGGATAACAAGGGAATACTTTTCTGCATTCGCATTTCATGCATCAGGCGCCCACCTGGAAAATAAGGGAATACTTTTCTGCATTCGCATTTCATGCATCAGGCGCCCACCTGAATAACAAGGGAATACTTTTCTGCATTCGCATTCCATGCATCAGGCGCCCACCTGGATAACAAGGGAATACATTTCTACAATTTTTAATTTTTGTTCAGGCGCCCACCTGGATAACAAGGGAATACATTTCTGCAATTTTAATTTCTGTTCAGGCGCCCACCTGTATAACAAGGGAATACATTTCTGCAATTTTAATTTCTGTTGAAGCGCCCACCTGTATAACAAGGGAATACATTTCTTCAATTTATTAATTTAATTCCTGCAATTTTGGTTCGTGTTAGCTAACATGAGTAACACCGTAACACGAAAGTCCCACACTGGGGCAGAAGAAAAAGTTTGTTGTTTTGTTTTGTTTTGAGCAGGTATCAGTTTGAAGGCGAGGAGTATCATCGAAAATCACAAAAAAGAAAGGGAGCAAGAAAAAGAAAAATCAACAAAAAGAAAGACAGCCGCACAGAAAATCAAGGAAAAAGAGACAAAGAAGAATAAAGAGACAAGAAGTTAGATAGGAACAATTGTAACTCTTAACACTATAGCTTAGAATAGCTTCTTCATTTTACATTTTACCCCCTGGTGTAATAAGGAGTAGGTCAGTAAGTCATAACAGTGTCAATGCAACAGTAAGTCTAGTAGTTTTTAAACTACCAGACCTTCCCGAACTACACTGACCTGATTTCTGTTTAGCCCAGGATATGTAGGCAAGCGGTCAAAAGGTTTTCCAAAATGCTTTCACGGAATATGCCAACGTGCAATAATCTCTTATTACTGCTCACTTGTCTTTGCATCGAAACTCTTCGTGTTCCCGAGCAAAGAGGGGCAGCTGTGAGCACATGATTTTTGCACTAGGTAATAAACTCCAAAATTAAATAAATAATATTTTTTGGGTGCAATTACATGTTTTGATTGAAATAAGATGATTTGTGTAATTTAACAATTAGAGATTAAAATTAGAAAATAAAAAAAAAAGGTTAAATACAAGTATTTTAATTTAAGTAGTTAAAAAAGAAAATTAACAAAAAGGGCATTAATAACGGAAATTAAGGGAAAAATAATAGAAAAATGTCAAAAAATATCAGAAAAGTAGAGGAAGTAGGAAATTGAATAATTAAAAATAATACAAAAAGAAAAATGGAAGTAGAAAAGAAAATACCACAAAAAATAATTAAAAAATACAAAGAAAATACAAGGAAAAATACAAAGAAAGGAAAATTGGGCCAAGTGCTAGCCCAAATGCACTGGCCCAAAGCATTCTCAGAGACCCGATCCAAATCATTCAAATCGAAATAATCTCAGCCGTTCATAATACTAGATCCAACGGCTGAGGATTTATCCGAAATTAATCTAATAATTAAGATTTTGATCAAATCTGGACCGTCCGTGTCTTAAGATCTAACGGGCAAAAGTGCATCTCTCATTTAGCTCTGAACAACATCGTTTGGGGCAAAATAATCTTGACCGTTGATCTCGATTGATCTAACGGCCAAGGATGGGCTCAGTGTAACGGGTATTTAAACCCTATCTCTAGAGACGGCCGGCCATTTTCTCAATTCACCAACCCTAGCCGCCTCTTTCTCTTCTTCTTCTCCCTCTCTTCTTCTTCTCGAAGCTCACCGGCCATGGAGACTGTCCACTCTCCAAGGCAGTCTCCGGCCACTCCCAGTCCCCAAACCCTTCGTCTCTTGCTTATTCACCCCAAACCACCATAAAAACCCCAAGAAAACCCAAAAATCCCAACTTCTTCAAATTCTGGCCACCGGAGTTCTTCTCCGGTGACCACAATCTATGAGACCAGCTCCCAAATTAACACCATAGAGCCACCGTCTCCTGATTTACTACCCCACATAAGCCACTTCCCTCGAATCTTACCCCAACTCTTCGAATCTTTGAAAGAAAGTCGCCGGAACCCTAACTCCAGCGACTCAAACAAACCACCACAAAAAGATCTCACCTTTTCACCTCTAACACCCGTCTCCAAACAAAAGACTTCAAATCTGAAGTCTTGGATCTGAAAAGAAGAAAACCAGAAAAATAAGAAAAAAGAAAAGAAAACTGAAAAAAAAGAAAAAGAAGAAAAAGAAAAGAAATAACGAGAAAAGGAAACTCAGGAGACAAATCCTGAAAGCTAAGTCCTTTTCTCCCTTTTGTTTATATTTTCTATGATTTTCTGTTTTTCTTTACTTGTTTCTTTCTCATATTTCTAGTATGTTTCCTGTTAGATTTTCGTTCATTAGCTGTTTAAGCCACTGCATGATAGATTAGGTTTATCTTCTCTGAAAATCCATGTTTATTCATGTTTCTCTGTTAAGTCATGTCTTCTTTGTTTGCTTCTTCTTCATCGTCATGTTTATTATCATGTCTTCTATCTAGATTTTCTTCTTTAGTCGCATGAGTTACTGCATATTCAGATTAGTCTTTATCTTCTAAAAATCTCTGTTTTTATCATGTTTTCTGTTTAAACCATGTCTTCTTTTGAAGCTTCTTTTATAAATTCTATTTGTCTATGCTTAGTCAAGTACATGTGAACATGGTTAGGGTTTTCATTAGTCTTTTTAATATAAAAAAATGTTCTGATTATGCCTGCTTCATGTTCAATTGATATACTGTGTTTTGGAATCTGGATTATAAGTCTTTTGATTGAAATTCAACAATATTCAATCCCTTCTCTGAGTTTTGGTTAAATGATAAGTAACTCTGATTTCATGGCTATGTATGCAATTTGGTGTGAAAAGGGCTGTGTTTGCAACAATTTTGTGTTAGTTGATTACTGTTAATACCTAGTATGCTTAGGTGAAATTGGTTATAGTTGCAGTAGTGTACTAACCTGAAAAGTGGTTAATTTTGAAAACATGCTTTAAATAGTTTTAAATTGGCTAAAATTGAAAACTTCAAAAAGAGGTCACAAGTGAAATAAGTAACAAAGAGTGGTCAGTCTTGTAACTGACCAACTTTGATAAATTTGAAAACACTGGCTAAGTGTTAAATAGGCTAAGTGTATAATAAGTTGACTTAAGTCTAATAGGCTAGACTTGCAAGGTCCCAATTGGCCTGTGTTCACTAGTTGGCTAGACTTGCAAAGTCTTAGCCAGCCTGTGTTCACTAATTGGCCCAAATTGCAAGGCTAAGTCCAAACTTTGGATTGGCCAAGTCTTAAACAGTATAATTTTGAATAATTAAGCAGGCTAGTCTTGCAAATTAGCTCTAATTACAGAAAATGAAACAAAAGAGGTTAGAATTGAAATAAAATTGAGGTTTAGACCTGGCCAAATCTTAAAAGATTCATTAGAAGTGGCCAGGAATTAAAAAATAGCTAGGGATACTATAACCCTAACCTGGCCAGGTCAGGTAAATAGTGAATGCCCTTAAGGGCATAAAGGGAATAGAAAATGGCATAATTGTGGATTTAATAGAGCCTATAGGGACATTAAGGACATTTAGGCCGATGATTTCTGCAATATTGCACAAAACTAATGGCACATTAGTCCAAAATAAAAGGTAACTTAGTAAATAACTCTAACAAGTAGGGGCACACTAGCAAAAGCCCCATAAAGGAATCAAATAGAATCTTCCAGCACATGCTGGAAGGCATTTCATAACAGAAAATGGGGATTAAAGTGTAATAATTGGTAAAAATGAGGGGAGGGAACTATAATTATTTTCTAGCTTTTCCCCCCAAATTTTTCACCATCTCTCACCTATAAATACCCCCATTTCAAGCCTGTTTAAGGGCTGGATTTTGGGAGATCAATATTTTCAGAAAATTTCATACATAGTAGCTGCCTGGGTTTTCTAATCGAAGCTTATACTTAGAGCTGTGTGGATTTCCTGTTTTCTATTAGGTCTATTGCTTAGTTCGTTGGGTCTTTGCTTTGTTGCTGTGCTGAGATTCAATTGTTTGCTGGGATTCACTCTGTTCACTGTTGCATTACCTGTGTTGATCTTAATTGCTGTACCTGCTCCTTCCCTTAGAACTCATTGGATTTCTTTGCTGAATCAAGTACACATCCTTGTTCGAGCTATGTAATTTGAAGTCATTTGATGAAATGAAGAGCTTGATTCAAGCTTAAAACCTCTCTGTCATTTTATGTTTTCTATTTTGTATCTATTTAGATAGTTGAATTTGCAATTCACTAGGAGTATTGTATAATTAAATCGTGTGATAGACGGATTAACTGAAAAACAATATAATAGTGTAGTAAGTAGCTTAGTTCATGTAGTAATCACCTAGTTAATTAGAATAGGTTAATAATTAAATGCGGTACAAAGTAAATCTGCAAACAAGTAGATAATTAACAATATTAACATGAAGTAGCAAGCTTAATTCGGTAATACTTAGTTTAATCTGAACACTGTTAGTAATAAATGAACACTGCGTTTTATGATATTCAAGTATAAAGTCACATATCATATAGTAAATACAGTTTAAGGTTTAACCATTCAGTTAGTTTTCTTTCTGAAATTTACAAATAATTGAGTTTAGCGTGTTATTAAATAATAATACTGATTAGTTTAGATACTAAATAATTAGATTCAGTAGTTTAAATAGTTGTTAAATATGAAAACAAAAACAGCTGGTTAATTAGATTTAATTCACATTGAACATTTAAGGTCTGAAGTTTATTATTGTAGTTTTGTATTTCTTCTCTGCTTATTGAATAAAATAGTTTGAATTCCCATTAACTTTTGAATATTGATCCTTTGTGCGCACAATGATTTCTGATTTTTATTACTCCCTTCTAATTTAGTTTGATCTGGGCCTAACAAGTTACGAAGGCCCAGAGACATGTAAATATGACATTGGGCTTCTGCTGAACGCGTTGCGGCGAGTTCCTGGGTTTTCAATACCTAGGAATGTAAGTTGATATGTATCAAGCCCAAAGTCCTGGCCTGTGTAAATAGAATAAGGCTTGGACTTAAAATTCTGAACACAATGAACCCGGGAAAAACCAAAAAATAGAAAACCATAGTATACATATTAGGACCAGACAATAAAACAAAAATGGGACGTGCCTCGCATTGAAAATAAAATAGCGGGCCCCCCATATAAACAATTTATGATATATAATAGATTCGGGAAGGTTGATAGCAAATTTCACAACCTTTCCCAAAGATTAAAAGCCGTTAGACGATGATTAGGCATGATTTAATAAATATACCTTCCTTAATACGAGTGCGCACTTGGTGCGACTCAAATCATAAATCCCGGCGAAGCCAAAATATATTAAAGGTCACAGGCGTACTGGTTGCGGTGTGACTCGAAATACGTTTTCGCAACGTCGCAATTCGTAAAAATATTAAAGCTTGAAACATGTACACATTGTTTAAAGGCATACAATAAGTCATATAAAATCAAGAACTACAGTTGAGCGACCGTGCTAAAACCACGGAATCCGGGAGTGCCTAACACCTTCTCCCGGGTTAACAGAATTCCTTATCCAGGTTTCTAGTTTCGCGGAATGTAATACAGAGTCAATTTCCTCGGATTCGGGATTAACCGGTGACTTCGAACACCATTATCTTCCCAAGTGGCAACTCTAAAAATTGAACAAAATCCCGGACCGATTGTCCTTTATTTGGAAAAACTCCTTCCTCTTCGTTATTATATCCTTCCCGGGTATTTAAACATTAAGGTATACCCTATTCTCTTAATCGGGAACTTTTAAAAAAAGGGGTAGTAAAAAGGGAGGTGTGACACCATCCAAGTAGGAGGTTCACCGGCTCAATAGTAGCCAACAACACAGTATAGTATCAACAGGTCGGACTAAGCCATAGTCCCCAATCGCATTCGACCCCGCACTCACAGGAGAGTACATGTCTCGCCTTAATACAGCGTCACAAAGTGATATACCGGGGTTTCGAACCTGCTGGTCATAACCCACACCCATTACTCACCTTAACTCGGCTCGAATACTAGTCCGAAATGCCCTTGCCACGAGTATCGGCCTCCACAGGTGTAGAATCTGATCAAAATCAATAGAAATGCATCAAAATATGCTTAAGGGTCATTACTCAATCGAAACAACTCGAATTACACCAAAAACCACAAAGTTGCCAAAACCCGACTTTCGGTACGCTTCTCGAAAAATTACAAAAGTAACATATTCAGATTCCTTATCTCAACACGAGTCCATACATATAAATTTTACGAAATCGGACTCCGTTTGCCCATTCAAATCGATAATTTACCATAACCCAGGCTTAGGGCAAAAATCCCCCATTAATCTTCCCATTTACAGTGAAATAACTGAAGATTCTACGAGAAATTCACGTATTTAGATCATAGAACTTACCTCTAATGTTTACCCGGTGAAATCCCATTCAATTCCCATCACGTTGCTCTCTAAGAACTCAAAAATGGAGGTTTTGTGTAAATGGGTCGCAGATGAAATGTTCTGCTTTTTAATCATTCTAACAGGTTTTTAACTCTATGCGATCGCAGCCTTTGGCACGCGATCGCAATGTACAAAATTTGGGTGGCTGAATTTCCTTGTACGCGATCACGTGAACTCAGCCGCCATCGCGATAACCAACTTAACTACTCTACGCGATCGCGACACTAGCTACGCGATCGCATTGCTTCCAGACATTGCCTTACGCGTTCGCATACAGACTCTCGCGATCGCGATGCACCCGAACTTCACCTTACACGATCGCATCTGGCTCCTCGCGATCGCGAAGAGCAAATATCCCTAAGCTCTCCAATACACTACGCGATCGCATGGATAGGTACGTGATCGCAATGTGTAAATTTCCTGCAATATTAATGCAGCAAATCAACTGTGTTTCTTTGGCACAAAATGGTCCGTTTGGACCCCCGGATTCATCCCAAGGTCCCCGGGACCCCAACGAAAACCACCAACCTACTCCAAAATACGATACGAAGTTGTTCCAACCATAAAAACACACCCTTACACACGGAAATCATCAAATCAAGGTGAATTCAAGCCTAAGTTTCAACTAGAACTTCCGAAACTTACATTTTATCAAATACATTTTATCAAAAACCCGACAAAACGATGTCCGAATGACCTGAAAATTTGCAGACATATCCAAAATCACCTAAAAAAGCTATTACAACCGTCGAAATTCCATTCTGACTCCCGGATCAAAATCTCACCTATCGATCAGATTCCGCCAAAATTCTAACTTAGCCAATTCAAGCCTATTTCTACACCGGACCTCCAAATTCAATTCCGATTTCTCCCCCAAGTCACAAATCACCTCCCGGAACTAACCAAATCATCATAATTCGATTTCGAGCCCTCTAACCACATAGTCAACTCCAGGTTGACTTTTAATAATCAAGCTTCATTTCAAAAGGCTATTTGCCTCCTTTTCAACCAGAATCACTCCTAACTCACTCGATACACTCTAACACCGATATATAAACATGAAACATATAAATGAAGGGGTAATGGGGTGGTAATTCTCATGACGACGGGCCAGGTCGTCACAGTGCTTGTTAAGTGCGGAGTGCAAAACCAATATTCGAAAGCTAAATATATTGAAAATTAGTGGAAATGACACCAAGTAGCCACTCTAACGGGCTGCTATTAGCAATTAACCAGTGCATTATAAATTTCAATATTTTAATTTAATTTTTAGGACAAAAATATCCTAAATTATCCTAAAATTAATATTTTTAGTTTAAAATATCAAACAAAATAAATACTGTACTGCCAATCTCTAATTAGCATATCTCATCATGGCTATTTGTACACTTGCCTCTCATAAGTATCTAATTTCACTTTTGTATAATTACATTTGTAAACTAAAATATTTCTTTCCTTTTAGAATCAGTGAATAAGATTTTTGACTTATTATAACACCCCGAACAATTTCGAAATGTTTTAAGACCATTAAGAAGATTGACATGTGTTAATTATATTAATTCGGGTACGAACATGACTAATAATATGAAGGATATCAATTCATCATGCTAATATATGTATGATGTGCATTAAGAATGGCCTTTGGTTAAAGAATAGCCCTAAGACTAAGTCAAGTTGGAAAAAATGGTATAAAGTTTTAAGTAAGATCGCACAAGACTTAATTTTAACGAGCAGAAATCTAAAGATATATTTATATCGTATGACCTAGCAAATAAAAAGTTCGACGTGTTTACTTTCTAATGCCTTGAAACGTTCATCATTTGGAGGTTCCTACAAAGAGTTATGACCTTTTTTCTAAAGGGTAGTAGAATAGCTACACGACTCTTGTGTATCCTACGCATCATGGTAGCATAGCATATGCACTATGCATAGGCAAATCCAGCAGCTGCCAATCGAAGAGAAATGGAATGCCACCCTACGTAGCCTATGCAATGGTGTAACGACCCGGCCTGTCGTTACGGGAATTTCCACACCGTTACCTTGCAATTACATATTTTATGCTTTTATAACAGCATTAGAGTACATCGGGTGAGTTAGGAGTGATTTGAATTGAAAATGAAACAAATAGCATGTTTGAAGGAAGTTTGAATATGGAAAGTCAACCTAGAGTTGACTATCGAGTTAGAGTGCTCGGAACCGGATTCTGATGAATCGACTAGTTCCGGGGGATCATTTATGACTTAGGAGAGCAATCGGAATTGAATTCGGAGGTCCGGTGTAGAAATAGGCTTGAATTGGCTAAGGTTGAATTTTGGCGAAATCCGAACGGTAGGTGAGATCTTGATCCGGGGTCGGAATGGAATTCCGACAGTTGCAGTAGCTTCGTTAGGTGATTTTGGATGTGCTGCAAAATTTCAGGTCATTCGGACGTCGTTTGGTCGGGTTTTTGATCGAATGTGTAATTCGGAAAGTTTTAAGAAATTTAGGCTTGAATCCGTGTGTAATTGGTGATTTTGATGTTTAGGGTGGTGTTTTTATGATTGGAACAAGTTCGTATCGTATTTTGGAGTATGTTGGTGGTTTTCGTTGGGGTCCCGGGGGCCTCGGGATGAATTCGGGGGTCCAAACGGACCAATTTGTGCCAAAAGGCACTGCTGTTCTGCTGCAATAATTGCAGAGAATTTTTGTTCATCGCGATCGCGGGAGGTGTGATGCGATCGCGTAAGGTCGACGGGTTGTGCATCGCGATCGCGTGGTGATGTCTGCGATCGCGTAGGTCAATGGCGGAATGCAGTGCGATCGCGATTGGGTTCACGCGATCGCGTAAGGTCAAGTCCGGATGCAATGCGATCGCGTGGATGGAGTTGCGATCGCGTAGAGGAAAAATCAGGCCCCAGGGATTTGTGCATCGCGATCGCGTGCCAAAGGCTGCGATCGCGTAGAGCAAATTGCTCTGGCAGTGAGTTTAATTACAGAACATTTTACATACGGGTTTCATTCATGAACCCTCCATTTTTGAGTTCCAAGAGAAGAAATTGACGGGAGATTGCTTGGGAAATCATCGGGGTTTCGTCGGAGGTAAGTTTATGGCTTAATTACATCATTTTAACATGAAATCCTTGGTTAATTCCCTGTAAATGGAAGATTAATTGTGGGTTTGAGCCCTAAGCCTAAATTGAAGAAAAACACCGATTTGAGTGGGCAAACGGAGTCCGATTTTGGTAAATTTTATATGTATGGACTCGTGGCGAGGCGAGGGTTCCAGAAATGTGAATTTCGTAAATTTTCGGAATGTGGGCTCGGGGCTCGGGTTTTGGCAACTTTGGGAATTTTGATGTAAATTGAGTTATTTCGAATGGGTTGTGTTTAATTAGCCTATATTGATGTATTCTCATTGATTTTGAGCAGATTCGGCATTCAAGGTGATTGAATTGCGAGGCGAGCGCAAGGCGGATTAAGGCTTCTATCGGATCGAGGTGAGTGGTGGTAATAAATAATGTACTGAGGGTTTGAAACCCCGTACTTGCACTTTACAGTGCTATGTAGAGATGAGACACACGTCATGAGACGGGCGTGGTGGCATTGTGATTTGGGGATTGGACTTGGTCATTCCCGACTAATAGTATTCTGTGTATTATGACTGATAATGAGATTATAAATGTATAGTTGGGCTAATAGCCATGTTTGGGGCCTTGTGCCGATTTGTAGAACATTAGGGGACCTGTAGAATTAGGCGACCCTTAAATCATGCTGGCTACATACACCCAGCCGTAGTATATCATGTTGGATACATAAACTCAGCCATAGTTATAACTGTATAGCATATCATGAGCCAATACTAGATGTGTACTTGGAGGTAGACATTCCTTATTCTAGCTGAGTGAGCCTGAGAGGCCAGGTCTATATTGACTGGGATAGGGTCGAGGACCATTGTGAGGTATTATATATATATATACCTATATTGGATCGGGCTGCACGCCGCAGCAGTATATATATTGGATCGGGCTGCACGCCGCAGTAATATACATGTGGGACGGACTGCACGCCGCAGTATTATTGCACTTGGGCTGTAGGAGCCCCTTCGGAGTCTGAGTCTGCACACATTCCAGTGAGCGCGGTAGTATAATATTATATGTATATATATATAATTTGGATCGGACTGCACGCCGCAGTAATATATGATGGACCTGGCTGCACGCCACTGTATCATAGCGCTTGGGCCTAAGGAGCCCCTCCGAAGTCTGCACACACCCCCAGTGAGCGCCGTCGACGTTAAATGGCTGCACGCGGCAGCGGTATATGTATTGGAGCGGGCTGCACGCCGCAACATTATACTTATGGATATTCATATATATACTAAAATACTGATATGATATAGACATATGTATATGTCTCCATATATATTGAGGTAGCTGTATACCGTAGTGGTATGAGTGAGAATGTGGTCGGTGTGGGACCTAGATGGCATAGATGTGGACTGGATATTGGGGGTATTCATTATAGTGATGACTTACCTGTGAGGTTACCCTTAGAACTGTATAGTGATAGTACAGGTGTTCTCACTTCCAGTCGTTGTTTATTTTTGTTACTCACTGAGTTGAAATATACTCACCCCACTCCCCCGCATTTTTGTGTGTGCAGATATACAGGATTAGGAGGGCAGTTGAGCTATCGCAACTGCTTGTGTTATCGCCATTCTATGGAGACTTTGAGGTAGCTGCCGTCGTCCGCACGACCCGATATTCCTTCCTACTGTCTTTGATTATGTATTGTTATTTCTTTCCGCTCTGAGCTTTGGTTGTAAACCTTATTACACTTATGTTCTTTAGAGGCTCATGACTCTTGACCCTTCGGTCTATGGGAGTCGGCATATGTTGGGACTTGGTTCCCTGTTTTAAATATATCTATCACTGTTGTGCTTAAATTGGATAAAGTGAGCTTGTGGCTCCGTGGTTAATGTTGATTGGTCGGGCTGGCCTAGCAGTGTGCTGGGCGCCATCACAACCGGATTTGGGGTCGTGACAAGTTGGTATCAGAGCCTAGGTTTACTAGGCCTCATGAGTCTTGAGCCGGTTAGTAGAGTCTTGTGGATCGGTACGGGGACGCCTGTACTTATCCTCGGGAGGCTGCGAACCTTTAGGAAACACTTCACATTTCTTGGAATTCTTATCGTGCGTACTTGATTCAGCTTGAGATATGCTTTTGAAATTCCTTTCGCACGTCTGTGTACGCATCGAGCGCTCAGTAATATAAGTGCCTTATGTGTAGTGGAACGAGTTCAAACTCAGGAAGACTAAAATGATTATGCTATGTGTATCCTGGTGGAAGGTATTGTGCTGAAATGCTAAATTGAGGCGAGGTAGGTGGGTTGATTCTCATGTGTAATTGAAAGGTATTGATATGTTTTATGATTCGAGCAGATACATCGCAGGTTCAAGTATAAATTGTGATGATATAATTCGTGTAGTATGGATATTTAATGTTGTTGAAATACATTGTGGTATCTTGTTGAGTTGTGGAAGTATAGCTAGGATGGTTTGGTGATTCTCTGGCAGGTGGATAGGCCAATTTACAAAGGAAACTCTGCCGAAATTTTTGGAAAATTCGGGACTTAGAAAAGATTTTGTCACCTAAAGAGGGGGCGTAGCTGTTGTGTGTGAATGAATGCAAGAATTGCAAAAGAGTTAATATTTCTGATGATTCGAATCTCCGCCGAAGCTTGTAAATGACTTGAGTTTAATCTCATATTAACATTTCGGCATCACTTGAGTAATAATGATATGAGTGGTTGAAAGTGCTTTGATGAATGGCTTCGAGCTAAGTTGGGGAGGTTGCTATTGATTAACTGATTGCACTATTGTGTGCTATGTTGATTCTGTCTTTAAGTATGTTGGGAAATTCTGGTAAAGGTTATGGTGCTTCGTAGATCTGATGAAGTACTAGGGTGTTTTGAACTACTGTTGGTAAAGAATATTCACCATATAGAAAAGAAAGATAGCTGATTGTATTTGTAAGTAATCATGTTCTGCGATGTCAGAGTTCTAACAAAAAAAAAAAAATAACAAAAAACGAGTGGTTCTACTCAATAGGACAGTTGAATTACAGCTGAATAAGGGTGAATGATGCCCGAGAATGGTTTTGCAGTGTTCAAGATTTTGCTTGTAACAATCAGGTGCCTTAAGATTTGTGTATGTGGCTAAAGATGGCGGTTTCGTTAGAGAAGATCAAGGCTTGTGTTATATCATGTGAATGATGGGATTCTAGGTATCCGTATTGGGAAGTAATGATAACAATTTAAAAAAAAAAATCGCGGGAAGTTCATCAAAAGAAAGTGTGGTAGAATGTGGTACTTTTGGGAAACATTGAGAGAGTATTCAGTGGCCTATGGGTCTTAGACCGTGTGGTCTTGTGTACGAGTCTCGTGTGGTAACATGAGTTGATGTATTATGGTACTATAGTAAAGACTGATATGAAATTAGAGATGAATCGGAAAGGAAACTGGGTAAATGGAACGACTTGTTAATAAACCGAAGCGGTATGATAAAGAATACGACTAATTCCTGGTATGTGGTTGAAGTAATGAGTCTTGCAGATATTGCAGCAAAGCTCTTGAGTGCTGGCAGTTGTGTAACTTGATATGGGTATAAGGACTCAGTCCTGGCAGTTAAACTTATGCAATGAATGGGAAGAAATAGTTTGTGATGTGTTTTATCATGGTTTGAAAATGAGTATACTCCTGTCGGTATGCGAAGCGTGGAATGTGCAATGAGTTTTCTTCTATATGGGATCACGAAAGTCCTTGACTAGTTGAGTGCGCCGATGTGAGGCGGAGGAAAGGGATATGAATTTCCATGTTGTCTTAGTGTGATATGGTATACACGATGTGTTACGGAAAGTTGATAATGGTATATTCTAGGTTTTGAGATCAGTTCATAATATATGTGAAGTCAATAAAATTATTGAGCAGCACGGACAACTGCAGGCGAATCAAGAATCGATCTTTCTGATGATTTAAGAAAATGGTACTGCTATTCTCGTAATTTGGCAAGGAATATGGTCCAAAAAGGGCCAGGTAATATAAACTCATAATCTTTAGTGGTGTGGTGGTATCCTCTTGTTAGATTGACATTGATGATTGAGTTGTAAATGGCATAAGGAAATTTCTGAATTGCTTTCGTGGTATGAATAGATGCTTGATGTGTGTTATGTAATCGTATGGTGGAGTGTGGGATCAGGCATAGTGATCCATGTGTAATACATGTGTTAGAGTCTGGAAGTTCTCGTAATCCGCCTACGCAGTGGTGGTATATCGAGTGGATCGGCATCGTTTAGCGATTGTTCGAAATTGGAAGCCCTAGTGGCTCTCTCGTTACTTGATAAGACGAATTCGGATTATGATACTTGATTGTTGACTGGTTGTCATGGGTTAGATTGTCTAGACTAATGTGATATGGAATATGTCGGAAAATGGCACAAATTGTGTAGCGGAGAGCATCAGAGTATGCTCCAACAGAGTAGTTGTACCCAGGACCAGCGGACGACTGGTAGGTATTGCTTTGTCAATTGGACCTTAGTGGCGGATGTTAGTGTAGAGGTATCTACCATTGCTTCAGTTCCAGTATTGAGAAACGTTGTGAGATGCGTTTCATGTGGCCGAGCTTGAGGCTATATGTATATATATGTTTGCTGTAATGAGAAAATTCGACTCGATATGCATTTCCTTTTTGCGAGATTTATGCGTGGATCAGGTGGCACGCCGCCACGGGTTATTTGGATCGGGTGGCACGCCGCCACATGTATGGTATCTGGATCGGGTGGCACGCCGCCACGGGTATGTCATTGGAACGGGTTGCACGCCGCAACAGAATATTGTGAAAATATAGTTAGTTATATGCTACTTGGTATACAATACTTCCTCGCTTCTGAGGAAAAGTCCGTTTTGAGTATCGCTTGGCGAATGGCACATCGGTTGTGTCCTTTCGGGATTTAATAGCATACGTTAATTGTTTCACCGTGGGTGAGGTTGATTGCTTGGGTTCAAGACCTAGATCTGTGCGTGGCTAACCGTTTGAGCTTAGTGGCTTGAGGTGCTTCATGAGTAATGGTGTTTGGATAGAATGATAAATTGTGGCAAAGCCACGTGATGTTATGACCTTTCGAGGAGGATTCAGGTACTCTAATTCTATGATGTGAGACAAGATTTCAATTATGTGTTGTGATGGTATTGAGGAATTTGAATTATAGCTCTTGTGTGTGAGCCGGTTGTCATGATTCGAGCGTGTTCAGATCGTTCTTATTGGAACCTATGTTGTGCTCGTCGTGGCTTAGGCCGGTGTTGAGGTGTCATATCACCAGTGCGGTGTGTTAGAATCGAAATAACCGTTGGAGTCATTAATGAATACGAGCATATTGGATCTTAGCTTGTTAGAAAGGTAAAAATCGAGGTTTGGCTCCGAAACCTATCGTGGTAAGAGTTTTTTTAAAAAGGAAATAGATTCACCAATGGTTAACCTGAGAGATGGGTTCGGTATATCGCGTGCTTCAACTGCCGTGGGCAGGATATGGAGGTGTTGGAATAAGACCCTATCTAATGAAAGAGGTTTTCAGCTAGTATTTGGTTATTGTGGCCAGTTGTTGTGATTAGAGACTATCGTCTCGAGTGATTGGGTTGTCGATACATCATACGATCTCACCCGGAGTAGTGAATATGGGTTATTGCAGTGGATTCGAGTGTATCCTGAGTATAGGCATGGGATTTGCAATTGGCATATGATTTCAGAAAGTACAATGTGATTTATGGTTCGGATGGTCTGTGAAATTTTGACTATATGGTGTTTTCGGACTTATGTGAGATAGGGTGACGTATGATCGCCTGGAATTATGCTTGGTAAGGTCATTCAGCTATTGGGTGGCTTCTAGTACAACTCTGAGTCCGCTCGAGGACGAGCGTTTGTTTAAGTTGGGGAGAATGTAACGACCCGGCCTGTCGTTACGGGAATTTCCACACCGTTACCTTGCAATTACATATTTTATGCTTTTATAACAGCATTAGAGTACATCGGGTGAGTTAGGAGTGATTTGAATTGAAAATGAAACAAATAGCATGTTTGAAGGAAGTTTGAATATGGAAAGTCAACCTAGAGTTGACTATCGAGTTAGAGTGCTCGGAACCGGATTCTGATGAATCGACTAGTTCCGGGGGATCATTTATGACTTAGGAGAGCAATCGGAATTGAATTCGGAGGTCCGGTGTAGAAATAGGCTTGAATTGGCTAAGGTTGAATTTTGGCGAAATCCGAACGGTAGGTGAGATCTTGATCCGGGGGTCGGAATGGAATTCCGACAGTTGCAATAGCTTCGTTAGGTGATTTTGGATGTGCCTGCAAAATTTCAGGTCATTCGGACGTCGTTTGGTCGGGTTTTTGATCGAATGTGTAATTCGGAAAGTTTTAAGAAATTTAGGCTTGAATCCGTGTGTAATTGGTGATTTTGATGTTTAGGGTGGTGTTTTTATGATTGGAACAAGTTTGTATCGTATTTTGGAGTATGTTGGTGGTTTTCGTTGGGGTCCCGGAGGCCTCGGGATGAATTCGGGGGTCCAAACGGACCAATTTGTGCCAAAGGCACTGCTGTTCTGCTGCAATAATTGCAGAGAATTTTTGTTCATCGCGATCGCGGGAGGTGTGATGCGATCGCGTAAGGTCGACGGGTTGTGCATCGCGATCGCGTGGTGATGTCTGCGATCGCGTAGGTCAATGGCGGAATGCAGTGCGATCGCGATTGGGTTCACGCGATCGCGTAAGGTCAAGTCCGGATGCAATGCGATCGCGTGGATGGAGTTGCGATCGCGTAGAGGAAAAATCAGGCCCCAGGGATTTGTGCATCGCGATCGCGTGCCAAAGGCTGCGATCGCGTAGAGCAAATTGCTCTGGCAGTGAGTTTAATTACAGAACATTTTACATACGGGTTTCATTCATGAACCCTCCATTTTTGAGTTCCAAGAGAAGAAATTGACGGGAGATTGCTGGGAAATCATCGGGGTTTCGTCGGAGGTAAGTTTATGGCTTAATTACATCATTTTAACATGAAATCCTTGGTTAATTCCCTGTAAATGGAAGATTAATTGTGGGTTTGAGCCCTAAGCCTAAATTGAAGAAAAACACCGATTTGAGTGGGCAAACGGAGTCCGATTTTGGTAAATTTTATAGGTATGGACTCGTGGCGAGGCGAGGGTTCCAGAAATGTGAATTTCGTAAATTTTCGGAATGTGGGCCCGGGGCTCGGGTTTTGGCAACTTTGGGAATTTTGATGTAAATTGAGTTATTTCGAATGGGTTGTGTTTAATTAGCCTATATTGATGTATTCTCATTGATTTTGAGCAGATTCGGCATTCAAGGTGATTGAATTGCGAGGCGAGCGCAAGGCGGATTAAGGCTTCTATCGGATCGAGGTGAGTGGTGGTAATAAATAATGTACTGAGGGTTTGAAACCCCGTACTTGCACTTTACAGTGCTATGTAGAGATGAGACACACGTCATGAGACGGGCGTGGTGGCATTGTGATTTGGGGATTGGACTTGGTCATTCCCGACTAATAGTATTCTGTGTATTATGACCGATAATGAGATTATAAATGTATAGTTGGGCTAATAGCCATGTTTGGGGCCTTGTGCCGATTTGTAGAACATTAGGGGACCTGTAGAATTAGGCGACCCTTAAATCATGCTGGCTACATACACCCAGCCGTAGTATATCATGTTGGATACATAAACTCGGCCATAGTTATAACTGTATAGCATATCATGAGCCAATACTAGATGTGTACTTGGAGGTAGACATTCCTTATTCTAGCTGAGTGAGCCTGAGAGGCCAGGTCTATATTGACTGGGATAGGGTCGAGGACCATTGCGAGGTATTATATATATATATACCTATATTGGATCGGGCTGCACGCCGCAGCAGTATATATATTGGATCGGGCTGCACGCCGCAGTAATATACATGTGGGACGGACTGCACGCCGCAGTATTATTGCGCTTGGGCTGTAGGAGCCCCTTCGGAGTCTGAGTCTGCACACATTCCAGTGAGCGCGGTAGTATAATATTATATGTATATATATATATAATTTGGATCGGACTGCACGCCGCAGTAATATATGATGGACCTGGCTGCACGCCACTGTATCATAGCGCTTGGGCCTAAGGAGCCCTCCGAAGTCTATATACACCCCTAGTGAGCACCGTCGACGTTAAATGGCTGCACGCGGCAGCCGTATATGTATTGGAGCGGGCTGCACGCCGCAGCATTATACTTATGGATATTCATATATATACTAAAATACTGATATGATATAGACATATGTATATGTCTCCATATATTGAGATAGCTGTATACCGTAGTGGTATGAGTGAGAATGTGGTCGGTGTGGGACCTAGATGGCATAGATGTGGACTGGATATTGGGGGTATTCATTATAGTGATGACGTACCTGTGAGTTTACCCTTAGAACTGTATAGTGATAGTACATGTGTTCTCACTTCCAGTCGTTGTTTATTTTTGTTACTCACTGAGTTGAAATATACTCACCCCACTCCCCCGCATTTTTGTGTGTGCAGATATACAGGATTAGGAGGGCAGTTGAGCTATCGCAACTGCTTGTGTTATCGCCATTCTATGGAGACTTTGAGGTAGCTGCCGTCGTCCGCACGACCCGATATTCCTTCCTACTGTCTTTGATTATGTATTGTTATTTCTTTCCGCTCCGAGCTTTGGTTGTAAACCTTATTACACTTATGTTCTTTAGAGGCTCATGACTCTTGACCCTTCGGTCTATGGGAGTTGGCACATGTTGGGACTTGGTTCCCTGTTTTAAATATATCTATCATTGTTGTGCTTAAATTGGATAAAGTGAGCTTGTGGCTCCGTGGTTATTGTTGATTGGTCGGGCTGGCCTAGCAGTGTGCTGGGCGCCATCACGACCGGATTTGGGGTCGTGACAAATGGGCTCCTCACCCATAAGACCATTTTTTAAAGTGTAGAAATAAGGGGTTAATTGAGATAGATAGAGAGTGAGAAAGAGTTAGTTCTTCAATTTTGAATTGATTTTTTGAGGGAAGGGTGAGCTCTTCCATCATGGATACACTTCAAGGTAAGTTATTTTGGTACAAGAATGATTATATAGCAATCATTTAGTGATAACACTAACATTATTATGGATCAAATTCATAGGAAATGGGTTGAATCTTCAAGAGTACCAAAATAAAAGGTGAGATTCTTCCACCAAGAGGTAATTGCTTTCTTGAGCTTCATATTGGAGTATAAGTTGCATGTTTATGAGTTTTATTTGAAGTTGTTACGGGATATGAACCCTAATGGTGGGTCTTGAGGATAATATTTTGGGTAAAGAAGAAGATGTATAGTGATAAATTGATTTAAATAGAATTGTTTTGACTTTCAAATGATATCAATACACTCAATTGATGAACGAACGGAATCGAGAATCACCATTGGATAAGATACAACATGTAACGATCCGACCATTCGTCTCATGAGTTACTGCTCTATTTCTCCTATTTCTGCTTCTAATAGCTTTGTATAATGGTTCTATATGTGATCGGGTTGATTGGTTAGAATTCGAAAAGGATTTAGTAAGGTTTGAGACACTTAGTCTCTTTTAAGGAAGGTTAAGTTGGAAAAGTCAACTAGATATTGACTTATGTATTAGAGAGATTGAATTTGAGTTTCGATGGTTAGGTTAGCTTCCGAAGATAATTTGAGACTTAGGAGAGTGATCGAAATGAATTTTGGAGGTTCAGAGTAGATTTAGGCTTCAATTGGTGAAATCGGATATTTGGCGATTCCAGTTGATAGTTGAGATTTTGATATAGGGATCACAATGGAATTCCGAGAGTTGAAATAGATCCGTTCTGTCATTTTAGATGTGTGTGTAAAATTTTAGGTCATTCGGGTGTGGTTTGGTTGGATTTTTGATCAAAAGCGGAATTCGGAAGATTTTTATAAACTTAGGCTTGAATCTGAAGTGTTTTAGTTGATTTGATGTTGTTTGAGGTGTTTTGAAGATTCGAACAAGTTTGAATGAGGTTTTGGGGTATGTTGGTGCCTTTGGTTGAGGTCCCGAGGACCTCAGGTGAGTTTTGGAGGGTTGAACGGATAATTTGAAGTTGAGGAAAGTTGGAGATTTTGGTCTTCAGCAGTTGTAGGTATTTTACTCATCGCGTTCGCGAGTGGACCCTCGCGTTCGCAAAGAGTCAGTTGAGAAAGGCAACGATTAAGCCTTCGTATTCGCAATGGGATCTCCGCGTTCGTGAAAGGCTAAGGATTTATGCATCGCGTTCGCGGGAGTGTTGTCGGGTTCGCATAGAAGGAGTTGAGAGGCTGAGCTTCAGTGGAATTAACTCATCGTGTTCGCGATGGATGGAACGCATTCGCGAAGGTTCATCTGGGTAAAGCATCGCGTTTGCGAGGTCTTGGTCGTGAACGTGTTGGAGGAAAATTTGTCAAATTTAAGTTGTGCTTCCCGAACGTGAGGCTTTGACCGTGTTCGCGAAGAAGGATTTTCAGCCTGGGCAGAAAGTTTAAAAGGTCGTCTTGTCCGCAAATGTGGGGTTTATTCATCCAGAGTTGGTCATTTTTGGAGCTTTTTGAAGGAGATTGAAGAGGGACTCAAGGGGAATCTTTTGGAGGTAAGAATTTCGACTTAAAATTGGATTCTATTGTGAAATCTACCTAATATATCATGGAATCTAAGCCTAAAATTAGGAAATTAGGGCTTGAGATTAAGAGACTTTAAAAGAAGATTTGAGGGGTCATTTGGACTACGATTTCAGAGGTCTTGATATGTATAGACTTGTAGGAGGATGAGGATTTTGGTAATGTGGTTATTATCAAGTTCAAGACGTGGGCGCGGGGTAGAGATTGGCCAATTTCGAGATTTTTGGTATTATTTGATTATTTTTGCTTGGGCTTCATTCCCTTAGCATATTTTGACGCCGTGATTCTGATTTTGGATAGATTTGACGCGAGTGGAGGCCGACTCGACGGTCAAAGGCATCGCAGAGTAGTATTTTCACTAATTTGAGGTAAGTAACCATTGCAAATCTGGAGTTGAGGGTACAAAACTCTGGTATTTGACTTGTTTTGATAAACCTAGTGATGCACATGCTAGGTGACGAGCGTGTGGGCGTGCACCGGTAGGGATTTTCCAATTTAAGGACAATCTAAATGGGATTCATTTTTATTTAATATTCAGAGTCGCCACTTGGGAGATTTATGGTGTCCAAAGTCACTGGTTTGAATCCCGAATCGAGGAAGGTTTTGACTCTGTTTAACAGTCACGAACCAGAAATCCGGGTGAGGAATTCTGTTAACCCGGGAGAAGGTGTTAGGCATTCCTGAGTTCCGTGGTTCTAGCACAATTGCTCAATTGTTATATTTGGCTAAAATATTTGATTTCAATACATGTTACCTTACTTGTGCAATTTTAGAATAAATTACCGCTTTTGTCAATTATTTTTATTTAAGAAAGTGAACATCGTTTAAGGCTATGTTTTCGGATCACATCACATGAAATGCACTCGGATCCTTGACACATTCTTATTCGACATTTTCGGATTTGGATTTGGGTTGCATGAAATGCACACCCGTATTAGGAAGGTAAGATTATTAAAAATCGCGGCTAAAGTGGCTAACGTGTTATATCTTTTGGGAAGGCCGTGAAATTCGCTAAACGGCCTATCCCGAATACTAAGTATTTTTAGTAAATAATTAATTAGGGCCCCACAATTATGTATTTGATTTGGCGAGGCTCATCTCGTTTTTATTTATTAAAGGACAAACTAAAGTATCTAATTTTTTTTTTATTTTGTCTCTAGAGGTCAATTAATCCATGAATATAAATTCGAACTCCCAATTCAAGTCCGAACTCAAACAAAAAGTAATACCTTTTAGCTTGAGCCCGCTACCTAATTAAGAATCCAATTTTATATTCATGAATTAATTTTTCATGTCCCTAGTTGTTTATTTATTTATTTTTTAGATGTAATTATGCTTGGACCTTGCCTTTACCCATATTTCAGCAAGGCTTTTCAGTAAAGAAGCTAAGCGGGCCATTTAAACACTAACTCAAATCTGAGTGAATATCATTCTAGTTAGACCTGGACCTCTAGTTAAATTATTTGGCCCAAACGATCTGCACATAGACTATTAATCCAAAATTGGCCTCATGAATTACTAAACACTGAGATTGACTTCAGGTTATTCAAATGTGCTTGACAAATTTCTAAAACAAAAAAAATTGATGTAAATATTATCAATATGCTTTCCAGATTTCAACATAGGAAAACAGCGCCTGACCTAACAAGATGGGATCTTATTCGAAATATGTTAAGTAATAGAATTTCAATCAAAAATAACCTGACTTTTCATGAATTATATAAAACTGCTTATAAGAGCTCAAATCCTACAAAAACACTTCATCGATCTTCAGTGCAACTACACTCTTATACTTTTGCTACTAGTATTCATATTAGCAAATCTATTACTCACAATTTCATTTTAGAATAATGTCACGACCCAAACACCGGTCGTGATGGCGCCCAACACAAGGCTAGGCAAGCTCGACCATATTATCCATTAAACCAGCCAATTATTAATTTCAGGTGATCGATTTAAACTTAAATAACAAGTATTCATATCAAAATCATAAACGTGATAGTAGAAGCATACAAAATACGGTCCCAACCAAATCGTGGTGTCACAAGTCTGAGCCTCTACAGATGAAATACCCTATACAAACAAGTCTAGGCAAAGTGAAGATAACAAATGATAAAGAAGGAGAAAACAGGTTCTGTGGACGTCGGCAGCTACCTCGTAGTCTCCACGGGATAGAAATGAATAAGCTGCTGCGACAACTCAACTGCTCTCTGGCACCTGTGAATCTGCACAAAAAGTGCAGGGGAGTGGGGTGAGTATATTTCAACTCAGTGAGTAACAACAATAAACAATAACTGAAAACGAACTCCGGTACTATCACCAAACAGTTCTAAGGGCAACCACACAGGTAAGTCATCACTACGGTGAATACTCTCATCTCCAGTCCACATCTATCTCAACAAAGTCTCGAACTACGTCACATAAATGCACCTACAATTTTTGACACATTTCGACTTCGTTGAGATTTGGATTTGGGTCACATAAATGTGCACCCGTATTTAAGAAGGTAAAATTATTAAGTAGCGCGCCTAAAGCAATTTCGCATTTGTAGTTTGCGATGGCCATGGAATTTGCTAAATGGTACGCCTCAAGTTCTAAGAATAAAATAACAATTAAATGAGGGACGTGTAGTTGTCATTTTTGTTTGGCATAGCGCACCTCAAATTATTTCAAATGGGTTCTATTATTCGAAGTTGTTATAATGGGTCACATGAAATGCTCCCCGAATGGAGACTCACACATTGTAACCATTCCACGGGAACACTACCCATAGCCACTAATAAATCACGCCACTATTAAACCCAACTTCTATTAATTCAAATTAAAAACCCAAGGCTTAGCACTAGTACTCGCTGATTTTTAATTCAACCAAAAAAAAAATCAATAACAATAGATTAATGCCACTTGCTCATAACTCAAAGGAAAAATATACATTTTATAAAATCAAATAAACCAAATTCATCTATAAGACTTACATAACGTGGTGAGAACGAAACATATAGCATGAGAAATTATATTTTCATATAAACGAGGACTTCTAGAGAGGTATCAAAAGGGCACCGTGATTCCAACTATCAATGGTAGAATACTAGAATATGTAGCACTGTGATTCCAACTATAGGAGAAGCAAGTCCCAAACTGAAGTAATGTCACGACCCAAATCCAGTCGTGATGGCGCCCAACAATCAAGCTAGGCCAGCCAAACAAAACAGTTTAATTATAACACAATACCGGTCCCCAAATGGACAACCCAAGAAGAATATATGAGTTTAAGAACTCCGATAATAATAATAATACTGAACAAAAGTACTGACACTCCCAAAGATCCGGAGTCACAAGTCTAGAGCCTCTAACAAAACCCAACAGGAAATAGAGAGTACTCAAGTCCGAATACAAAATATACAATAACAACTGGAATGAGAGGAGAAGCTAGGCTCTGCGAACGTAGGCAGCTACCTCAGCAACTCGATGTGACAATGTAAACGCTGGAGATATCCGTCTACTGCTCCTGTATACCTGAGTCTGCACACAAAAGGTGCAGGGAGTAGGGGTGAGTACTAAGTACTCAGTGAGTAACAAATATATACATGTAGCTGACAGTAAGAAATCCACAAAATACCACAATATGAAGCTACACTACAGTCCGAATCTCCTACGAACTAGCAACAATAATACAATACAGCTACCACAGAGTAATTCAACAAATACGGATGCAATGCAATGCACATAACCGCTACGGCGTGTAGCCCGATCCAATTTAACGTCGACGGCGCTCACTGGGGGTGTGTACAGACTCCGGAGGGGCTCCTACAGCCCAAGCGCAATACTACTGCGGCGTGCAGTCCGATCCTCATATCAACCACTGCGACGTGCAGCCCGATCCCATACACAGTCCACAATAAGCAATTTAAGTCACAAAACAATTCATTTTCCTTAATTCCAGTTCTCAATTCATAATTTATGAAAAATGCTTTAACTTTATTAAGTTTGTAAAAGCCGGTGACTTAGCATTTCAAAAGTGTGATTACAATTCCCAGGACTGAGATCGGTGATTTAAGCAATCTTTAGCTATCACATAAATATTGTCCTCTAAGGACGCTACAGATCGGCACAAGGCCCCAAACAAGGCTTACAGCCCACAAATATAGCAAATACGGTGTATTTCCAACACTAACCACATATTATTCATTCCTGGGATGGACCAAGTCTCAATCCCCAATCACATTCAATCCCGCACCTGCCACGGTGTGCGAACCACGCCCTATTAGCGTCACAATGTGCTAAGCCGGGGTTTCGAACCCTCGGGCTACAATATACACAAACTACTCACCTCTAGCCGGTCGTAGAATCGTCCGCGATGCCTTTTCCTTTGAATTTCGTTGCCTCGTGTGTAGAATCTAGTCAAATAACAATAATTATATCAAATACGGGTCAAAGAATCATAACCCACTTCAATTTATATGAAATTCGTATAATTACACTAAGTTGGTAAAACCCGACTTTCGGTACGATTCTCGAAAAATTATGAAAGTCTCATATTCGGAACCCTCGTCTCAATACGAGTCTAAGCATATCAATTTTACCAAATTCGGACTCCGTTTGCTCATTCAAAACCTTGATTTTCTAAAGTTCAAGCCTAGGGTTAAATCTTCCATGAATCACCCCAAATTCTTCCATTTTCATGATATAATTGCATAATAATACCAATACTAATCATAGTTTAAGTCCATAGTTGCTTACCTGATGATTTCCCTTGAGTTTCTCTTAAAAATCGCCCA
This sequence comes from Nicotiana noctiflora, assembly GCA_032618575.1. Classification (NCBI taxonomy): domain Eukaryota; kingdom Viridiplantae; phylum Streptophyta; class Magnoliopsida; order Solanales; family Solanaceae; genus Nicotiana; species Nicotiana noctiflora. Next base: position 450,797 of record JASVEL010003333.1, read on the forward strand.
AATCGCCTCTAAAGCCGAGACCCAAATGTGTGAAATGTTCTGAAATTTTTCTCACTTCTGATACACTTAACTTACAGCGATTTTCGCTTCTGCGGAGGAATTTCCGCTCCTACGCGTCCGCTTCTGCGGAGATTCGATCGCTCCTGCGGATATTTCCGCTTCTGCGACTAGGCGTCCGCCTCTGCGGACTCGCCTAAGCGGCTTCCCTTCCGCTTCTGCGATGGCCGCTTCTGCGGCTCCCTTTACGCTCCAGCGATTCCGCTTCAGCGGAAAATGTTCCGCTTCTGCGGTGCCCAGCGCTTCTGTGCTCCTCGTCCGCTTCAGCGCACCCGCTCCTGCGCCCATAATTCCGCAGGAGCGGAAACAACAGATAGAGGACTCTCCAAACCTGAAATTTCCATGTTTTTCTCCCGATTAACCACCCGAAAACACCCCGAGGCCCCCGGGACCTCATTCAAACACACCAACACATCCCAATTCCTTATTCGAACTTGTTCCAATCATAAAAACACCATCCTAAACATCAAAATCACCAATTATCCACGGATTCAAGCCTAAGTTTCTTCAAAACTTTCAAAACTAACCTTCAACCCAAAACCCGATCAAACGATGTCCGAATGACCTGAAAATTTGCAGACATATCCAAAATCACATAACGAAGCTACAGAAATTGTCGGAATTCCATTCCGACCCCCGGATCAAAATATCACCTACCATCCGGTTTTCGCCAAAATTCAACATTCGCCAATTCAAGCTTAAAACTACACCGGACCTCCGAATTCAATTCCGATTGTTCTCCTAAGTCATAAATGATCCCCGGAACTAGTCGAATCATCAGAATCCGGTTCCGAGCACTCTAACTCAATAGTCAACTCTTGGTTGACTTTTCATATTCAAGCTTTCTTCAAACATGCTATTTGTTTCATTTTCAATCCAAATCACTCCTAACTCACCCGATATACTCTAATACTGTTTTAAAAGCATAATATATGTAAATGCAAGGTAACGGGGTGGTAATTCCCGTAACGACGGGCCGGGTCGTTACATTCTCCCCAACTTAAACAAACGCTCGTCCGCGAGCGGGTTAAGAAACATACCTGGAGCATCAAACAAGTGTGGATATCTGCTCTGCATTTCCTGCTCGGTCTCCCAAGTTGCTTCCTCCACGGGACGACCTCTCCACTGCACTTTCACTGAAGCTATATCCTTAGATCTCAACTTACGAACCTGTCGACCCAAAATGGCTACTGGTTCCACATCATAAGTCAAATCCTCATCTAGCTGTATCGTGCTGAAGTCCAACACATGAGACGGGTCTCCGACATACTTCCGGAGCATAGATACATGGAACACCGGGTGAACTCCCGACAAGCTGGGTGGCAAAGCAAGCATATAAGCCACCTCCCCAACTTTCCTAAGCACCTCAAAAGGTCCAATAAACCTTGGGCTCAACTTTCCTTTCTTTCCAAACCTCATAACACCCTTCATAGGCGAAACTTTCAGCAACACCTTCTCACCTACTTAATAAGACACATCTCGGACCTTCCGGTCTGCATAACTCTTCTGACGCGACTGAGCTGTGCGAAGTCTCTTCTGAATCACCTTCACCTTATCTAAGGCATCTTGGACTAACTCTGTCCCTAACAACCTAGCCTCGCCGGGCTCGAACCAACCAACTGGAGACCTACGCCGCCTCCCATATAAAGCTTCATACGGTGCCATCTGAATGCTGGACTGATAGCTATTATTGTAAGCAAACTCCGCCAAAGGCAAATAATCAGCCCATGAACCACCAAAATCAATGACACAAGCACGCAACATGTCCTCCAATATCTGAATAGTACGCTCGGACTGCCCATCCGTCTGTGGATGAAATGCTGTGCTCAACTCTACCTGTGAACCCAACTCTCGCTGAAATGTCCTCCAGAACTGAGATGTGAACTGGGTACCTCTGTCCGATATAATGGAAATGGGAACTCCATGCAATCTCACTATCTCACGGATGAATATCTCTGCCAACCGCTCTGAGGTATAGGTAGTACACACTGGGATGAAGTGAGCTGACTTAGTCAACCTATCCACCACCACCCAAACTGAATCAAACTTCCTCGCTGTCCCAGGGAGTCCACTAACAAAGTCCATAGTTATTCTTTCCCACTTCCACTCCGGAATATCAATACGCTGGAATACACCACCAGGTCTCTGATGCTCATACTTGACCTGCTGACAGTTTAGACACCGAGCCACATGGCTCACAATATCTTTCTTCATCTTTCTCCACCGTAATGCTGCTTCAAATCCTGATACATCTTCGCGGCTCCTGGATGAATAGAATACCGCGAGCTATGGGCCTCTTCCAATATCAACTCACGAAGGCCATCAACATTGGGCACACATATCCGGCCCTGCATCCGCAATACACCCTCACTATCAATAGTGACATCTCTAGCATCATCATGCTGAACTCTGTCCTTAAGGACAAGTAAGTGTGGATCATCATACTGGCGCTCTCGAATACGATCATATAAAGAAGAACGAGCTACTACACAAGCCATCACCCGGCTGGGCTCAGAAATATCCAGCCTTACCATCTGATTAGCTAACGCCTGAACATCAACTGCTAGGGGTCTCTCCCAACTGGAATATACGCCAAACTGCCCATACTAATAGCCTTCCGGCTCAATGCATCAGCCACTACATTGGCTTTTCCGGGATGGTACAAGATAGTAATATCATAATCTTTAAGCAATTCAAGCCATCTCCGCTGCCTCAAATTTAGATCTTTCTGCTTAAACAAATGCTGAAGGCTGCGGTGGTCTGTATATACATCACAAGATACACCATATAGATAATGCCTCCAAATCTTCAAGGCATGAACAATAGCGGCTAGCTCCAAATCATGAACAGGATAGTTCTTCTCGTGGGGCTTTAGCTGACGAGAAGCATATGCAATAACTCTACCCTCCTGCATCAACACACAACCGAGTCCAACTCTGGAAGCATCACAAAACACCGTATATGACCCTGAGGCCGATGGTAACACAAGTACTGGAGCCGTGGTCAAAGCCTCCTTGAGCTTCTGAAAGCTCTCTTCACATTCATCAGACCACACAAATGGAGCATTCTTCTGTGTCAACTTAGTCAACGGTGAAGCAATAGATGAGAAATCCTGAACAAACCGACGATAATAGCCTGCCAAGCCAAGAAAACTCCGAATCTCTGTAGCTGAGGAAGGTCTGGGCCAATTCTGCACCGCCTCAACCTTCTGTGGATCAACCCGAATACCATCACTGGACACTATATGTCCCAGAAAACCCACGGTATCAAGCCAGAACTCACACTTAGAGAATTTTGCATAAAGCTTCTCTTCTCTCAACCTCTGCAATGCCACTCTCAAATGCTGTGCATGCTCCTCCTGGCTGCGTGAGTATACCAGGATATCATCAATAAACACAATCACAAAAGAATCAAGGTACGGCCGAAATACACTATTCATCAAGTGCATGAATGCTGCTGGGGCATTAGTCAACCCGAAAGACATCACCAGGAACTCGTAGTGCCCATATCGCGTCCTGAACGCTGTCTTCATAATATCCGAGTCCCTGATCTTCAACTGATGATAGCCCGATCGAAGATCAATCTTAGAAAATACACTAGCTCCCTGTAGCTGATCAAATAGGTCCTCGATACGAGGTAATGGATATTTATTCTTCATTGTTACCTTGTTCAGCTGCCTGTAATCAATGCACATTCTCATTGTGCCATCTTTCTTCTTTACGAACAACACCGGTGCACCCCAAGGTGACACACTTGGACGAATGAAACCCTTATCTAAGAGTTCCTGAAGCTGTTCTTTCAATTCTTTTAACTCTGCTGGTGCCATGCGATAGGGAGGAATAGAAATGGGTGAGTGTCCGGCACCAAGTCAATACCAAAATCGATATCACGGTCAGGCGGCATGCCTGGCAGGTCTGTTGGAAATACATCCGGAAACTCCCTCACAATGGGGACCGAATCAAGACTGGGTGTCTCGGCCTCAACATTTCTAATGAAGGCCAAATAAGATAAACAACCCTTGCCAATCATTCGTTGGGCCTTTATATAAGAAATCACCCTATCGGACACATAATCAGTCAAGCCACGCCACTCGATCCTCGGATTACCTGGAATAGCTAGTGTGACTGTCTTGGCATGACAATCCGGAATCGCATGGTAAGGAGATAGCCAATCCATGCACAGGAATTACATCGAAATCTACCATGCCCGGTAGTAATAAATCAACTCGGGTCTCCGGACCCCCAATAGTAATAATACAGGATCGATATACCTGATCCACAACAACAGTATCCCCCACTGGGGTAGACACATGTACGGGCAAAGCAAGAATACCACGGGTCGTACCCAAATGATGTGCAAAGTAAGTAGAGACATAAGAATAGGTGGATCCGGGATCAAATAAGACAGAAGCATCCATGTGGCAGACTGAGATAATACCTGAAATGACCGCATCTGAGGCACTAGCATCCTTCCTGTCCGGAAGAGCATAGAAACGAGCCTGGCCTCCACCAGTACGATCCTCGCCCCTGGGGCGACCTCTGGATACCTGGCCACCAGTCCTAGCTGGCTGTGCTGGCGCTGAAGAAACAGGAGTAGAAGACGAAGGCTGATCCCTCCGCTGTGACCTCTTACGAAGCCACTGAGGACACTCTCTCCTGATATGGCCCAAATCACCGCACTCAAAACAACGGCCTGAAGATGGAAGAAGGGGCTGCTGAGGACCCCTCGCTACCGATGAACCCTGTGCTGAGGAAACAGGAGCAGAGCTCTGAGCTGGAAGAGCACTCAGTGCTGGCTGACTCTGCTGATGGTTCTGCTGACCCTGATAACCCTGCGGGCCTTGACGACCACGATCTGATGAAACCCCACTGGACTCTGTACGTCCAGACTGATGAGACCTGAAAGAGCGACCTCTGTTATGCTGAAATTGGCCCCTAGACGGAGCACCACTGTAACTGCCAGTACCACGAGGCCTCTTAGCCTCTCTCTCCTCTCGCTCTCTGCGGCGATCTGTCTCAATGTGACGGGCAGCATCAACCACCTCCTCAAAGGTAACTGTCGAAACTCTCTCCCTGGTCATCAATATGCGGATGGGATAAATAAGACCATCAATAAATCTCCGAATCCTCTCCCTGTCTGTAGGAACCATCCACATAGCATGACGGGCCAGCTGTGTGAATCTCATCTCGTACTGATTAACTGTCATCTCTCACTGCTTCAACCACTCGAACTGACGTCGCAGCTCCTCTCTCTGAGACTGAGGCACGTACTTCTCCAAAAATACCGTGGAGAACTGCTGCCAAGTGAGGGGCACTGCCCCAGCGGACCTACGCCTCTCAAAATCCTCCCACCACTGAAATGCTGCACCTGTGAACTGGAAAGTGGTGAATGAAACACCGCTGGACTCTAGAATACCCGCGGTGCGAAGCATGCGCTGACATCTGTCAAGAAAACCCTGGGCATCCTCGCCCTCGGCTCCACTGAATGTCGGAGGCTGTAGCCTCTCAAATCTCTCCAAACGACGCTGCTCATCGTCGGGCATAACTGGAACCATATATGCAGGAGCTGGTGCAACGGGCGCAACTGGCTGGACTGGCTCGGGTGTGTGAGCCACGGGGGTCTGATTCCCTCCCCCTGCCTGTGAAGATGATACTGCAGCAGTAGCAGCAACTACCTGTGCCAAGCCTGTGCACACTGATAATATCTGAGCCAAGGTCTCCTGAAGACCCGGTATCACAATAGGCACTGCCGGTGCCTGAACCTGAGCTGCCGGAGCGTTCGCCGCTGGAATATGGTCCTGAGTCTGGTCAGCCGGTGGGTCAGCAGGTGCTGGCGCTGCTGCCCTACCTCTACCACGACCACGGCCTCTAGGTGCCAATGGTGGTCGTCCGCCACGTCCGTTAGCTCGTGTTCTCGCCATCTGCGAGAGAATAGAATATGGAAAAGATTTAATTTCATGATAACACAAATCGCACGATATGAATTCAAGAAAATGAGGTTTTCCTAAAGTTTCTGTAGCCCTTCGAAGATAGATACGGACGTCTACGTACCGATCTGCGAAAGCCTACTAAACCGGCTCATGACTCGCGAGTCCTAATAACCTAGAGCTTTGATACCAACTTGTCACGACCCAAATCCAGTCGTGATGGCGCCCAACAATCAAGCTAGGCCAGCCAAACAAAACAATTTAATTATGACACAATACCAGTCCCCAAATGGACAACCCAAGAAGAATATATGAGTTTAAGAACTCCAATAATAATAATACTGAACAAAAGTACTGACACTCCCAAAGATCCGGAGTCACAAGTCTAGAGCCTCTAACAAAACCCAACAGGAAATAGAGAGTACGATATAGAAGTACTCAAGTCCGAATACAAAATATACAATAACAACTGGAATGAGAGGAGAAGCTAGGCTCTGCGAACGTAGGCAGCTACCTCAACAACTCGATGTGACAATGTAAACGCTGGAGATATCCGTCTACTGCTCCTGTGTACCTGAGTCTGCACACAAAAGGTGCAGGGAGTAGGGGTGAGTACTAAGTACTCAGTGAGTAACAAATATATAAAAGCAGCTGAAGGTAAGAAATCCACAAAATACCACGATATGAAGCTACACTACAGTCCGAATCTCCTACGAACTAGCATCAACAGTACAATTCAGCTACCACAGAGTAATTTAACAAATAAAGATGCAATGCAATGCACATAACCGCTACGGCGTGTAGCCCGATCCAATTTAACGTCGACGGCGCTCACTGGGGGTGTGTACGGACTCCGGAGGGGCTCCTACAGCCCAAGCGCAATACTACTGCGGCGTGCAGCCCGATCCTCATATCAACCACTGCGGCGTGCAGCCCGATCCCATACTCAGTCCACAATAAGCAATTTAAGTCACAAAACAATTCATTTTCCTTAATTCCAGTTCTCAATTCATAATTTATGAAAAATGCTTTAACTTTATTAAGTTTGTAAAAGCCGGTGACTTAGCATTTCAAAAGTGTGATTACAATTCCCAGGACTGAGATCAGTGATTTAAGCAAATCTTTAGCTATCACATAAATATTGTCCTCTAAGGACGCTACAGATCGGCACAAGGCCCCAAACAAGGCTTACAGCCCACAAATATAGCAAATACGGTGTATTTCCAACACTAACCACATATTATTCATTCCTGGGATGGACCAAGTCTCAATCCCCAATCACATTCAATCCCGCACCTGCCACGGTGTGCGAGCCACGCCCTATTAGCGTCACGATGTGCTAAGCCGGGGTTTCGAACCCTCAGGCTACAATATACACAAACTACTCACCTCTAGCCGGTCGTAGAATCGTCCGCGATGCCTTTTCCTTTGAATTTCGTTGCCTCGTGTGTAGAATCTAGTCAAATAACAATAATTATATCAAATACGGGTCAAAGAATCATAACCCACTTCAATTTATATGAAATTCGCATAATTACACTAAGTTGGTAAAACCCGACTTTCGGTACGATTCTCGAAAAATTACGAAAGTCTCATATTCGGAACCCTCGTCTCAATACGAGTCTAAGCATATCAATTTTACCAAATTCGGACTCCATTTGCTCATTCAAAACCTTGATTTTCTAAAGTTCAAGCCTAGGGTTAAATCTTCCATGAATCCCCCAAATTCTTCCATTTTCATGATATAATTGCATAATAATACCAATACTAATCATAGTTTAAGTCCATAGTTGCTTACCTGATGATTTCCCTTGAGTTTCTCTTAAAAATCGCCCAAATCGCCTCTAAAGCCGAGACCCAAATGTGTGAAATGTTCTGAAATTTTTCTCACTTCTGATACACTTAACTTACAGCGATTTTCGCTTCTGCGGAGGAATTTCCGCTCCTACGCGTCCGCTTCTGCGGAGATTCGATCGCTCCTGCGGATATTTCCGCTTCTGCGACTAGGCGTCCGCCTCTGCGGACTCGCCTAAGCGGCTTCCCTTCCGCTTCTGCGATGGCCGCTTCTGCGGCTCCCTTTACGCTCCAGCGATTCCGCTTCAGCGGAAAATGTTCCGCTTCTGCGGTGCCCAGCGCTTCTGTGCTCCTCGTCCGCTTCAGCGCACCCGCTCCTGCGCCCATAATTCCGCAGGAGCGGAAACAACAGATAGAGGACTCTCCAAACCTGAAATTTCCATGTTTTTCTCCCGATTAACCACCCGAAAACACCCCGAGGCCCCCGGGACCTCATTCAAACACACCAACACATCCCAATTCCTTATTCGAACTTGTTCCAATCATAAAAACACCATCCTAAACATCAAAATCACCAATTATCCACGGATTCAAGCCTAAGTTTCTTCAAAACTTTCAAAACTAACCTTCAACCCAAAACCCGATCAAACGATGTCCGAATGACCTGAAAATTTGCAGACATATCCAAAATCACATAACGAAGCTACAGAAATTGTCGGAATTCCATTCCGACCCCCGGATCAAAATATCACCTACCATCCGGTTTTCGCCAAAATTCAACATTCGCCAATTCAAGCTTAAAACTACACGGGACCTCCGAATTCAATTCCGATTGTTCTCCTAAGTCATAAATGATCCCCCGGAACTAGTCGAATCATCAGAATCCGATTCCGAGCACTCTAACTCATTAGTCAACTCTTGGTTGACTTTTCATTTTCAAGCTTTCTTCCAACATGCTATTTGTTTCATTTTTAATCCAAATCACTCCTAACTCACCTGATATACTCTAATACTGTTTTAAAAGCATAATATATGTAAATGCAAGGTAACGGGGTGGTAATTCCCGTAACGACGGGCCGGGTCGTTACAAGTAACTATATGCAAGCCGCTATAGAAAAGCAATTAGTGTGCATCATAACAAAAGCATTATTGCAACTGAAAACATTCATGAATTGATAAACTTTGGCATGGAAACAAAAAGCAGCAGATATCTTACAAAGAAAGAAACAGAACCTCGGACGGAAGCTAATGAACGACAACAGACTCAAACTCGTCGGGACTCAAACTGGACCTCGCCGGCGATTTAAAGCATTCGAACGCCCACCTCGGCTTTATACCATATCGAGCAAAAAACCCAGAACTTAACAGGTCTCAAGCGGGCTGTTATGAACGAGAAGAAGGAAGACGTTCAAGGATCGCCGGTGTAAGATGGCGACGGGAAGAGCTACTGTGCGCGTAGCCGCCGGTGGACAGGTAACGACGGAGATCCTAGGTTCTAGGGTCCTCTCATGGATGCTTAGATATAAGGAAGGTGAAGCTCATGTACTGGGTGGGTGTCTTTTATTGTGGCTTGTTTAACTCCTAGGTCTTAAGGTTTCTTTTTTTTGGATTTTGTGCAGATGGATTAGAGATCAGGGGTGTTATTTTGTGAAAGAAGACGAGTTTTAGGGTGGGGTTCTGTATTTTGCTCTCTGCGGAGCCTTCCCAAATTTCCAGGTGTCTCCCCCTTTTTTGGGGGGCTTCTTTGGGGTGGGGGGTGAATATTTGTGGGTAGGTCATTTTGGGGAAAATATTTTGGGGAAAGTTTTTTTGGGAGGGAAATATTTTGGGGAAGGTCTCACGTAAAAGAAGATTCTTCCAATTCCTCTTTTTATTCCCAATTTTTCTTTTATCTTTTTTTATTAAAAATCCTAGAATTAAAAACCTAAATTATCTAAAATTATATTAATTATGAAAATTATAAAAGCTACTTATCCTAAATTAGAAGAGAAAAATTAACAAAAGGAAAAGGTGTAAAAATAAAATATTTTTGTGATTTTTAATTTTTGAAAATCGAATGACTTCCGATAAGACCTAAATGCTATGCAAGATATTTTTGGTATCTATTATTTTGATTTTAAAATATTAATATACATGAAATGCAACTAAATAAATGAAAATCCCAAAAAAACAATAAAAATTATCTTGATCTATTTTTAGGAGTTATCTTCATGTAGGGCAAAAATCACGTGCTCACAGTGGCTATGTGATTTGATTGGTCCGTTTGAACTAACCTATAGCATCCAGATACTTGGCATGATTTAATTGGCTCATTTATTTTGCTTGGATTGCCACATCTCTTGACACATGCCATGATTTCATTGGCTCATTTACTTGTCTTGAATTGCCACTTTGCTTGACATGTGGCATGATTTTGTTTGCTCGTTCTTTTGACTTGGATTGCCACAATCACTTAATATGTGGCATGAGCCTAGGATTTAAGATGGGCTAATAGCCATTTGGATCTTAGGCTTATGAAGTGGGCTTATCATTTAATTTGTCGTCCAATTAAATGGACTAACCCAATACATATATATTGAGTTAACCTAATTTATTAGCCATGATATTTATTTGGACTATTACCTTCAATTTAATTTTGTCCAAATGATTTTATGAATTTAAATCTGATAAAATATAATGCTTACGGGTAGTAAATTTCATGATTTGAAACAAAACAAATAGTCTCATATGTTAACCATTCTTGGAAATGTTATGCTCTCCAAAGTGTCCATGCAAAGTTAGTATGGATTTATTTGGTCTCATCATAATCATGTAATTTTGAAAAGAGTTCGAAGTTACATATACTAACAGTATCAAAATTTGTTTAAATTATCGTCACTTACTTATCTTATTTTTTTAATATATATTACCAGGTAACTTATTTTATTTTTTAATATAATAAATTTCAATTTTTAAAAATTAGGGAACCCGTAGCAGCTATTATTTGAGTGCGCTCTAGGTAAATCTCGCTTCAATGTAATAACACGCAATCCACGCCGAAGAGGTAAACCCCACTAGCAAGCTCGTGCGACGAGCTCGACTGAGAGAGCATGTAGGGGGTTCTGAACCTGCATGAATACGGGTGAGCGGCCCCGAATCTCCTGCGGGCCCATAAAAAATAACCTAATGTACAATAGTCATTGTTTCGCCATAAACGTTCTTATTTTTTTATCATTTTAGGCCATAAAACAGGAATTCAGGACGATTCTCAGAATTTCGTCCGTTAGTTTGTGCCATCTGCATGAATTCGAGCGACTGGCCTGAATCTCCTAAAATTTTGCTGGCCGATAAAAAATGACCTAATGAACAATAGTCATCGTTTTGTCATGACAGTTTCTTGTTTTGGGCCTTTAAGGGCTATAAAACAGGAACTCGGGACGAATACTAGATTTTCGTGTAATATAGTCAATGTCATCTATATGAATCTGGGCGATCGGCCCCAAATCACCTAAAACTTTACGGGCCCATAAAATGACCTAATGAGCAATAGGCATTATTTCTCCATGGTTGTTCTTCTTTTTTGGCATTTAAGGGCCATAATACAGGAGATCGGGATGATTCCCAAATTATCGTGTGATAAAGTCCACGCCATGTGTATGACCGGATCTTCTAAAATTTTGCAGGCTCATAAAAATGATCTAATGAATAATAATCATCGCTTCTCCATTATTGTTCCTTATTTTTTGGAGTATTAGGTCCATAATACATAAACTCAAGGCGATTCTCAGATTTTCATATGCTATAGTTTATGCCATCTGCATGAATTCGGGCGATCGACCCCAAATCTCCTAAAGCCTTGATGGCCCATAGAAAATGACCTAATGAACAATTTTATTTGCTTTTCCATGACCGTTCTTTATTTTTAGGCATTTTAAAGCCATAAAACATGAATTCAAGATGATTCCTAGATTTTTGTGTGCATACCTGATAACTGTGATTTTTACATGATTTATACCCCTTCTTGCCTAAGCTTTATGCATAAATTGATATAAATCAGTCCTGAATTGCTTACAAGTTGCGCTTGATTGCAGGTTTGAGTGATCGGATGTTAACTATCACAAATCGGCTCAGGAAGGAGTGAAATCTATCAAACATCAAGAGATGGGCTAAAGTGTGATTTCAAAGACTCATGCGGACCGCGATATTTTGTCAGGAGACCACATAAGAGGTTCCTGCAAATTACCCAAGTCAAAGAACCAGTGCGGTCCGCACTGTTCTGCTACGCGGCATAGGTAAAGATCAGAGGATAGGCACAATTCCACGCAGACCGCATCCATATATACGCGGTCCGCAATGATGAAGAAACTGAGGATAACTTCTAAGGCAAAAATCCCACGCAGCCGCACTCCAAAATAGTGCAGTCCGCGTGGATGCATGTTCAGAGAGCCAACAATGAAGAACAGCCAATAATGCGGCCGCACAACATTTCCATGTGGTCCGCGTTACTCAACTTACGCGACCATGTGGCATTTCTATGCGGTCCGCATCCAAGATCCAGAAGCTCAACTTTTGAAGACTTTTTACCCTACGCAGCCGCATGCCATTTTCATGCGGTCGGCGACAGACCCTCAGGGGTATTTTTGTCCAGATATTCCTAGGTAGTATAAATAGAATATTTTACTTTTTTAGGTTAAGTTGTTTTTACACTGTACGAGCGGCTGAGAACGAGGCAATATATTTGTGCTTATTTTGGTCCCATGAGAATGGTAGTCCCAAGTAACGGGTTAAACCTCGAGAGAGTAATTATCCTACTTGAGCCATTAGTTGCTTGGGCAAATTAGCCTACCCAATTGGTCTCGAGAGAGTCAATTGGGCAAAATCACTCTCTCTACCGAGAGGTGTGAGAGTGAGTGCTAAGTGCAACGGTTATCCATATATCCCATATTGTCATCCTTGCATTGAAATTCATTACCCGTTAATTAGTCACCTAGGCAAGTGCTACGACCCTAGTATTCTCTCCTTATTGCATACATCTTAGAGTTATAATTTAGCAAATCTAGTTATAATTGTCGTTAAAATCATTAGTTAATAATTAAACAAAACTAAAAATGTTAGAAGTCAAATTAGGAGCTACAACGCTTGGTTAGTCTTCACAAATACTTGACTCCAATATCAAGCACCCTGAGGAATTGACCCCGAAAAACCACTATCGGGTACAAGTAATTAGCGCCCACTCTTCCTAAGGGTCGAGTTTGCGATGATCAATAACATCTACATGAATTCACGCTACCGACTCTAAATCTCCTAAAACTTTGCAGTTCCATAAGAAACAACCTAATGGCGCTACGACATGACCATTCCTCATTATTTTGCATTTTAGGGCTATAAAATAGTAATTCAAGGCGATTCTCACATACTCGTGTGCTATAGTCTATGCCATCTGCATAAATTCGGGCAACCGACCCCGAACCTCTTAAAATTTTCTGGGCCCATAAAAAATGACCTAATAAATAATAGTAATCTTTTTCTATGACTGTTCCTCATTTTTAACGTTGTATGGTCATAAAATAGAAATACATGACGATTCCTAGAATGTTGTGTGCTATAGTCCACGCCATCTTCATGAATTTGGGTGATTCCCTGAATCTCCTAAAATATTTGTGTCCTTCAATAACAACCTAATGAGCAATAGTCATCGCCTATCCATGAACGTTCTTCATTTTTTTGGCATTTTGGGCAATAAAGGAAGAATTCATGACAATTCCAAGATTTTGTGTGCTATAGTCCATGCCATCTGCATGAATTCGGGCAACCGGCATCAAATCTCCTAAAAACTTTTGGGTCCATAATAAAGGGCCTAATGAACCATATTCATCGTTTCTCTAATACCATTCATCGTTTTGTGGAATTTTAGGGTCATAAAATAGGAATAGGATGATTCTCAAATTTTTGTGGCCTATAGTCCATACATCTTCATGAATTCGGGCGACCAGTACCAAATATCCTAAAATTTTTGATCCATAAAAAATGGCCTAATGAACAACAGTCATTACTTCTCCATGATTTTCTTTATTTTTGGCGTTTTAGGCCAATAAAACATAAATTAAGGACGACTCTCAAATTTTTATATGCTATAACACATGGTATCTACATAAATTCAGGCAGCCGACACGGAATCTCCTATAATTTGGTAAGCCAATTAAAAATGACTTAATGAACAATAATCACTGCTTCTCCATGACCGTTTCTCATGTTTTAGTATTTTAGGGCCAAGAAAGAGGAATTTAAGACTATTCCTAAATTTTTGTGTGCTATAGTCTACGTCATTTTAATGAACTCGAGCAACTGACACCAAATCTCCTAAAATTTACGGTCTTATCAAATATGAACTAATGAACAATAGTCATCGCTTCTCCATGATCGGTCCTCATTTTTGACAATTTAGGGCCATACGATAAGAATTCAAGATGATTCCAAGATTTTTGTATGCTATAGTCTAGGCCATACACATGAATTTGAGTTCCTGAATCTCCTAAATATATAACTAACCAATAGAAATAACCTAATGAACAATAGTCATTACTTAGCCATGATTGTTACTTATTTTTGAGATTTTAGGACCATAAAATAGGAATTTAGCATGATTCCTAGATTTCCGTATGCTATAGTCCACCGCATATGCATGAATTCACGCGACCGACACCGAATCACCAAAAACTTTTTGGGTCCATAAAAGACGAATCGCTTTTCCAAGATCCTTTCTTGGTTTTTTGGCGTTTTAGGGCCATAAAATAGGAATTTAAGATGATTCATATGCTATAGTCAATGCCATCTGCTTGAATTTAGGCGACCGACACTAAATCTCCTTATATTTTACGGGCCCATCAAAATGACCTTAATGAACATAGTCATCTCTTTATCCATGAGCGTTCCTCATTTTTTCTGCTTTTTAGGGTCATAAAATAGGAATTCAGGACTATTCCGATATTTTTGGGCGCTATAGTCCACACCATCTACATGAATTCAAGTGACCGATCCCTCTTAAAATTTTGTGGATCCATCAAAAATGACCTAATAAAAAACAGTCATCTCTTTGCCATGATCATTCCTTATTTTTGGGGTTTTAGGGCCATAAAGCCAGAACTAAGGATAGTTCCTAGATTTTTGTTTGTTATAGTCCACAGCATCTGCATTATTTGGCGTGACCGATCCCAAATATCCTATCATTTTTCAAGTTCATTATAAATGACCTAATGAACAATAATTGTCGCTTTTCCATGACCATTCCTCATTTTTTGGCCTTTTAGAGCTATATAACAAGAATTCAGGACAATTTCAAGGTATTCATGTGCTATAGTTGCATGAGTTCAGAGCGATCGGTCCCGAATCTCCTAGTATTTTGTGGGCTCATAAAAGATGCCCTAATGAATAATAGTCAATGCTTAGCCACGACTGTTCCTCATTTTTGACATTTTAGGACCATAAGATAGGAATTTAGGACGATTCCTTTATTTTCCATGCTATAGTCTATGCCATCAGCATGAATTCGACCGATTGATCCGGAAACCCTTAAAAAATTTTGAGCCCATAAAAATGACCAAATATACAATAGTAATCGCTTCACCGTAATCGTTCCTCGTTTTTGTCATTTTAAGGCCATAAAATAGGAATTCGCAATGATTTTTAGATTTTTGTGTGTTATAATCCATGCCATTTACATGAATTCAGACGACCGACCCCGATTAACCTAAAAACATTTGGGCCCATTAAAATGACCTAATGAACAATGGTCATCATTTTTCCATGGACGTTCCTCGGTTTTGGGCATTTTAGGGCTATAAAATAGGAATTCAAGACGATTCCTAAATTTTTCTACGTTATAGTCCACACCATTTGCATGAATTAGGACGACCAATCCTTAATCTCTTAAAAATATTGGATCCATAAAAATGACCTAATAAATATATAGTCATTGCTCTTCGATAGTCGTTCATAATTTTTTTGTATTTGTGATGACCTAAAGGTTCATCTTTTGTTTTAAAATCCAAAGTTGGGTTCTGAGCCTCGAAACCTTATTTTCTTTCTCCTTTATTTGCATGCGCAGTGACGGCACATTTCCCAAAAGACTTCATGTGAAATTTAAGAAAATATTGAATTTGGCCTTTAAAATTAATTAAAGTTAACTTCGGCCAATATTTTTGTTAAATGGACCCATATAATATTTTGATAGTCTCGTAGATTCCGTAGTAAAATAAGGGACTTAGGCGTATGCCCAGAATGAAATTTCGAGTTCCCTAGCCCGAGAAATGAATTTTTAAAAAAAATATTTGCTAGAAAATATAAGGATTTTTAGAAATTGAATAGTGTGTGATCTCGTTGGTATCGGGCCCGTATTTTGGTTCTAGAGCCCGGTACAAGTTTGATATAATACTTAAGTCGTGTCTGTGCAATTTGGTGAAAAACAGAGGTGATTTGATGTAATTCGGACATATGGTTGAAAAGTTAGATATTTTGAACTATCTTGAAATTTCATGAGTTTTGGTGTTGAATTCATAGTTCTAGATGTTATTTGGAAATTTGATCGCACGAGCGAGTCCATGTGATATTTTTACACTTTTGTACATGTTTGGTTTGGAGCCCGAGGGCTCATGTGACTTTTGGATAGGCTATGGAGTTTTGGACTTAGAAAAATCTATTGTTGCATCTGGTATTGTTGCAAGCCTATGCTCGTGATTGCGAGATCAGCTTCGCAATTTCGAGCTTTATAGGCTTGGCAATTGCGAGCCTTTCATCGCAATTGCCATCCATAGTTTGGGCCAGCATAGTTCGCAAATGCGAACAAATCTTCACCAATGCGAAGGCAGTCTGGCAGAGGAACTGATCGCAAATGTGATCATTTGATCAAAATTGCGAGTTCTGTGATCGCAAATGCAACACTTCTCTCACATTTTCTAAGGCAGCAGGTATTGTGAAGGCTTCACAATTGCGATAGCCCTTTTGCAATTGTGAGCTTCGCAAATGCGAAGCTCTGGTCACAAATGCAAGATTTGGAGTTGAGTAAAAGGGTGTTGGATGGGATTTTTCATTCACTCTACCAAAGGGCAATTTTCCTAGAGCAAGTTCTTCCACAAATCATAGGTAAATGAATCTTAATTCATTTCCTTCAATCTATTTCATAATTTTACATGATTTCTTCTCAAAATCTAGGCTTTTTCATGGGAATTGGGTATTCTTGGGTAGAAATTAAGAATTTCAAAATTTAGGGATTTGGACCCCAAACTGAGGTCGTATTTCAAAACCTATTGCATATTTGTACTTGTGAGTGAATGGGTAGTCGAGTTTTGGTTCGAACTTCGAGTTTTGACCATGCGGACCCGGGGTTAGTTTTTGACTTTTTGGGGAAAACATTGGTAAATCTATACTCATGCATTAGAAACCTATACTCATGCATTAGAATTGGTTTATTTAGCATTAGTTGATGTTAATAGTTAATTATGCATAGATTCAGGCGGTTTAGAACTGGAAATGACAGAAAAAGCGGTAATTGAGGCTTGTTTTTTTGGGGTGGAATCGAGGTAAGTGTTTGGTCTAACCGTAGCTTGAGGGAATATGTATTGTTGTCTTATTACTACGTGTTAGTGTTGAGTACAACGTATAGGTATGGTAACGAGTATCTATACGTTGATGTTGAGAATGCTAGTGAGTCTTAAACTGTGACCATTGTGTTTCTTATTATGTACGGATGCTTAAATTGATGATTCTCCATGTTGAACAAGTCTTATGATATTCTCTTAGTATCGGATAATTGTTGTTTATTGACTCCAGTTGAGTTTTACATTGTGAAATTAACTATCAAAACGAGATTGGTTATAGTTGATTCCCTTGCCGGGATGTTATTGTTCCTATTGTTTGGGGGAGGAAGAGTGTAAAACAAGAAGGGTGATGTCGTGCACGATATTATGAGTGAGATTTAATGCATTAAGGGTGATGTCGTGCCATGATTATGAGAGTTAATGCACGAAGGGTGATGTCATGCCATGATTTTGAGAGTTAATACATTAATAGTGATGTCGTTCCATGATTATGAGAGTTAATGCATGAAGGGTGATGTTGTGATGTTTCTATGGTTTCTTATGGTGAGTACGAGAGTAAAAGCACAAAGAGTGATACCGTGCACGTGTTACTATTTGATTATTCCTATTGATTCGAATATGATGTTTATTTTGCTTTACTGTCGAGTTACTATCAGAATTTGATATTCCCTGCATCATGTTTCCCATTCCCGTCTTTACCTGATACGTTTCTATTATTATTGTTCTGCTTGTATATGATTTAACTATACAGGTTTATATGGTTTCCAAGTCCTAACCTCATCACTACTTTGCCGAGGTTAGGCTCGACACTTACCGGTACATGGGGTCGGTTGTACTGATAGAGCACTCTGCACTTTTTGTGCAGATTTTAATGTCGAGCTTTGTGATTAGATTTGAGGTTGATGCCTTCAATCCAGGGAGACCCAAGGTAGATCTGCCAGCATCCCAGAGCCTGGAGTCCCTATTTCCGCCATTTTTGTCTTTCCTGTCTCTTTCTATTTTGAGAACAGATGTACTTCTTTCAAGCTTATATTTGTGTAAATTCTTAGACGTTCATGGATTATGACACCAGATCATTGGGATAGTTATGTACTAGAGTTGTTGAACTATTATATCACTTATTCATTTCATATTTGTTTGGTTTTAGCTAATATCTGTTTTTGTTAGATTAATAATAATTATGGTAAAATTGTAACTGTCAGCTTGTCTAGCTTTCACGAGTAGGATCCATCACGATTCCCAAAGGTGGGAAATCTGGGTCATGACAAGTTGGTATCAGGGAATTAGGTTTCCCAGGTCTCACAATTCACAAACAAGCTAGGTTGAGTCTGAGGGATCGGTACAGAGGCTACAGAGTTTAGGAATAACTTCACATCTATTCTTCTCTATCGTGCAATTTGACTTCTCAATGCTAATTGAACTTTTACTCTGTTCTTTCGCATATGGGCAGAACACGTACCGCTATCCAGTGATCAGCAGCAACTCCCATGAGGGGCAAAGGACGAGGCAGAGGTCATTCTAAAGTACGAAGCAGAGGTAGAGCTCAGACTAGAGATCGAACAGCAGCACCAGCAGCGCAGCCTTAGGTAGAGTTTGAGGATGAGATTCCAGCCCATACCGTTCCAATAGGGCCAGCCCAGGTTCCAGAGCGGTTCATCGCTACCCTGGTACTTTAGGATGCTCTGGTCCGTCTAGTGGGCCTTATAGAGAGTGTCACCCAAGAAGGTATACTTCTTGTAGCACCAGTCGTCTCTCAGGTTGGGGAAGTAGCACAGACTCCTTCTACTCACACTCCAAACCAGTTGGATCCTCAGTTCCAGACTCCAGTAGCTCAGTCAGCTATTGCAGCTCAGGCCATTGGTGGCTCATCTATGTCTTCTGAGGCTTTGTTAAAGTTAGATAAGTTCACCAAGCGTTTCCCTGTTTATTTCAATGGGGAAGCTTCTGAGGACCCCCAAGATTATCTTGACCACTGCCATGAGGTATTGCAGAACATGGGGATAGTCAAGACCAATGGTGTCGACTTTGCGGTATTCCAAATGATAGGGTTCGCTAAGAGATGGTGTAATAATTTTGTGTTGACCGGACCACCTGGGTCACCTGCCTTGACTTGGGACCAGTTCTCTCAGCTATTTCTCAAGAAGTTCCTTCCCGTCACCCATAGAAAGGACTACCGTAGGTGGTTCAAGTATCTTTAGCAGGGTTCTATGATTGTCACTCAGTACGAGACAAAGTTTGATAATTTGGCTCATCATGCTCTTGTTATACTCCTAATCAATAGAGATAGAGCGAGAGAGAGAGAGAGAGAAGGTCTATTGAGGGACTCTCTCAACCTATCAGATTGTAGATGCCTAAGGAGACGGGTAGCAAGATTTCTTTTCAGGATGCGGCCAATGTGGCCCGGCAATTTGAGATAGTTATAGCTCAAGAGAGTGGTCAAGGGTCTGACTAAAGGTCTCGTCATTCTATTAGGTTTAGTGGTGCCTCATCTGGAGGCATGGATACTTTTAGTAGAGTCTATCCTCCCAGGCCATTTCACTCAGCACTTCAGGATTCTCACGCTACCCTAAGTGGTCATGGTTCTCATATACAGTATTATGATCAGCTACCATACAATGCATTACCAGCTCCTATAAGTGCACCTCTGCTCCAGAGTTTTTAGGGTGGTTACTCAGGCCGCCAGGGTCAGTTTAGGGTCAGTAGTCCCAGCAGTTGAGGGGTTGTTATACTTGTGGAAATTCAAGGCACATTGCAAGATTTTGCCCTCGAACATTGAGAAGTTCTCAACATCAGGGTTCTCATGCCATGGTTCAGGCATCGGGTGTTCCACTGCCCGCTCAGCTATCTAAGGGTAGGGGTCATGCATCTAGAGGTGAAGATAAAGGTACTATAGGTTGAGGTCAGGCCAGTATAAGTGGAGGCCAGCCAGCGGGAGGTTGTCCCAGAGATGTACGTCAGAGTGGCAGGGCCCATCCCCGATGTTACAATTTTCCAGCTAGCCTTGAGGCTGAGGCATCTGATGCCGTTATCATAGGTACAGTTTCAGTTTACAATACAGATGCTTCAGTTCTATTCGATCCAGGGTCTACATACTCCTATGTGTCATCTTATTATTTTATGTATTTGGTTGTGCCTCGTGATTCTTTGAGTACTCAAGTACATATGTCCACATCGGTAGGTGATTCTATTATTGTAAGTCATGTCTATCATTTGTACGTAGTTATTATTGGGGGTCTTGAGATCCGCATAGACCTCCTACTTTTGGATAAGGTCGATTATGATATCATCTTGGGGATAGATTGGTTGTCACATTATCATGCCATATTGGGATGTCACGCCAAGACTGTGACCTTAGCCTTTCCTGGGTTGTCTGGATTGGAGTGGAGAAGGACTAGTAGTCATTCTGTCATTAGGCTTGTTTCTTATATGAAGGCTCGGCATATGGTTAGAGAGGGGTTTTTGGCTTATTTGGCTTATGTCCGCAATTCTAGTGTAGAGGTCGCTTCCACTTTTCATACCAATTATTCGTGAGTTTCCATAGGCATTTCCTGCAGACCTGCCAGGGATGCCACCCAACAGGGATATTGACTTTTGCATTAATTTGGCTTCGGGTACTCAGCCCATTTCTATTTTGCTGTATTGCATGGCCTCACCAGAGTTGAAAAAACTAAAGGAGAAGTTGCAAGATTTGATTGATAAGGGCTTTATTAGACCTAGTGTCTCACCTTTGGGTTCGCTGGTGTTGTTTGTTAAAAAGAAGGATGAATCGATGAGGATATGTATAGATTATCGGTAGTTGTACAAAGTCACCATCACGAACAAGTATCCATTACCGAGGATTGATGACTTGTTTGATCAACTTCAGTGTGCCAAGGTACTTTCAAGATTGATTTGAGGTCTGGCTACCATCAATTTAGGATTAGGGCATTCGATGTCCCTAAGACAGCTTTTTGAACTTGGTATGGGCATTATGAGTTTTTAGTGATGTCATTTGGGTTGACAAATGCCCCAGTAGCATTTATGGATTTGATGAACCGGGTGTTCAGACCTTATTTGGATTCCTTCGTGATTGTCTTCATTGATGATATTTTGATCTACTCCCGTAGGTGAGACGAGCATGAGTAGTATCTTCGAGTCATTCTTCAGACTTTGAGAGACAGTCAGTTATATGCTAAGTTTTTGAAATGTGAGTTTTTATTGATTTCAATTGCTTTCTTGGGTCATATTGTATCAGCATAGGGTATTCCGGTAGATCCTAAAAAGATTGAGGCAGTCAAGTACTAGCCTAGACCCACATCAGTTACAGAGATATGGAGTTTCTTGGATTTGGTGGGTAATTACTGTCGATTGTGGAGGGGTTTTCATCTATAGTAGCCCTGATGACTAGGTTGACCTAGAAGAGTGCCCAGTTTAGGTGGTCGGACGAGTGTGATGCGAGCTTTCAGAAGCTTAAGATAGCTTTGACTACGGCATCGATGTTGGTTTTTTCCCATAGGTTTAGGGCTATATACAATATATTGTGATGCATATCATATTGGACTTGGTACAGTGTTGATGCAGAATGGAAAGGTTATTGTATATGCTTCACGGCAGTAGAAGAAGCATGAGAAGAATTATCCAGTTCATGATTTGGAGCTAGCCGACGTTGTTCACGCACTGAACATATGGAGGCATTATTTATATGGCGTGTCATGTGAGTTGTTCACAGACCACAAGAGTTTATAGTATTTGTTCTAGCAGATGGAGATAAATTTGAGATAGAGGAGGTGGTTAGAGCTATTGAAAGACTATGATATCAACATCTTGTACCATCCGGGGAGGGCCAATGTAGTGGCCGACACTTTGAGTAGGAAGTTGGCTAGTAAGGGTAGCCTTGCGTATATTCCAGTTAGTGAGAGATTGCCTTCTTTGGTGTGCAGGCATTGGCTAATCAGTTCGCGAGGTTAGATATCTCTGAGCCCAACCGTGTTCTAGCTTGTACAGTTGTCCGGTCTTTATTATTTGGGCATATCAGGGATCAACGATATGATAATTCTTGTTTGCTTGTCCTTAGTGACACATTGGGGCACGATGGTGCCAAGTAGGTTGCAGTTGGAGATGACAGAGTTCTGTGAATGTAGGATCGAGTCTGTGTGCTTAATGTGGATGGTCTTTGTGAGTTGATTCTAAATAAGAACCATAGTTCATGGTATTCTATTCATCCGGGCACTGCCAGGATGTATTAGGGTTTGCGGTACCATTACTGGTGGAGAAGGATGAAGAAAGATATTGTTGTGTGTCTAGCTCGGTGTTTGAATTGTCAACATGTAAAGTACGAGCATCAGAGACCTGGTGGTTTGTTTCAAAAGATTGAGATTCCTGAATGGAGGTGGGAGCATATCACCATGGACTTCATTGCTGGACTCCTATGGACTCAGAGAAAGTTCGATGGGCGGTATGGGTTATTATTGATAGGCTGACTAAGTCATCACATTTATGTGGCAGTTTCATGTTCTTTAGAGCGGTTAGCTGAGATCTATATCCGGGAGATCATTCGTCTCTATAGTGTTCCCGTGCCTATCATTTCTTATCGGGGCATGCAGTTTACCTCGTATTTCTGGAAGATAGTTCAGTGTGAGTCGGATATGCTGGTCGAGTTGAGAATAGCATTTCATCCTTAGACGAATGGGTAGTCTGAGTGTACTATTTAGATTTTGGATGATATGCTTTGCGTCTATGTTATTGACTTTGGAGGTTCTTAGGATTAGTTCTTACCGTTAATGGAGTTTGCCTACAACAACAGTTATCATTCGAGCATCCAGATGGCTCCCTATGAGGCATTATATGGTAGATGGTATTGGTCGGCAGTTGGATAGTTTGATCCGAGAGAGGCTCGGTTGTTGGGTGCAGATATGGTACGGGATGCCTTGGACAAGGTTAAGATCATTCAGGATAGGCTTCGTACCCCTCATTCCAGGCAAAAGAGTTGTGCTGATCGTAAGGTTAATGATGTAGCATTCATGGTTAGAGCGCGAGTGTTGCTTCGGGTGTCTCCTATAAAGGGCATGATGAGGTTTGGGAAGAAGGACAAGCTAAGCCGTAGGTTCATCGGGCCTTTTGTGATCCTTGATCAAGTGAGAAAGGTGGCTTACAAACTTGTGTTGCCACCGAGTTTATCAGATGTGCATCCAGTGTTTCATGTGTCCATGCATCAGAAGTATCGCAGTGATCCATCTCATGTGTTACACTTTAGCACTGTCCAGATGGACAAGGACTTGACCTATAAGGAGGATCTGGTAGCTATTCTAGACTGGCAGATTCGTTAGTTGAGGTCAAAGAATTTCCTTTCAGTTCATGTGCAATCGAGAGGACAACCTGTTAAGGCAGCTACCTGAGAGTTCGAGTCCTATATCCAGACCTGATATTCCCATCTTTTAACCGACTCAAGCACTTTTCTATGTCCGTTTGAGGACGAATGGTTATTTTAGAGATGGAGAGATGTGATGACCCAAAGGGTTATCTTTTGTTTTAGAACCCAAATCCTGGTTTCGAGGCCTCAAAAACCTTATTTTATTTCTCCTCGATTTGTGTGCACAGTTCGAGCGTGTTTTGTGAAAGTCTTGATGTGAAATTTAAGAAAAATATTGAATTTGGCCTTTAAAATTGAATAAAATGATTTTGGTCAATATTTTTGGTAAATGGACCTGGACCCGTGCTTCAACGGTCTCGTAGGGTTCGTACTAAAATATGGGACTTGGGCGTATGCCTAGAATCAAATTCCGAGGTCCCTAGCCTGAGAAATGAATTTTTGAAGAAAATTGTTTGCTGGAAAAATAAGGATTTTTAGAAATAGAATAGTGTGTGCTCGTTGGTATCGGGCTCGCATTTTGGTTCTGGAGCCCGGTATAGGTTTGATACAATATTTAAGTTGTGTCTTTGAAATTTTGTGGAAACAAAGGTGATTTGATGTAATTTGGACATGTGGTTGAGAAGTTAGAAATTTTGAATTGTCTTGAAATTTCATAAGTTTTGGTGTTGAATTCATAGTTCTAGGTGTTATTTTGGGGATTCTATCACACGAACAAATCCATATGATGTTTTTAGACTTGTGTGCATGTTTGGTTTGGAGCCCCGAGGGCTCGAGTGAGTTTTGGATAGGTTACAGAGTGTTTTGGGACTTGGAAAAATCTGTTGTCGCATCTGGTATTGTTGCAAGCCTCTGATCTCACAATAGCAAGATCAGGCTTCACAATCGCAAGCTTCACAGGCTTCGCAATTGCGAGCTTTTCATCGTAGTTGCGATCCAAAGTCCGGGCCAGCATAGTTCGCAAATGCGAACAAACCTTCACAAATGCGAAGGTAGTCTAGGTGGGGAACTGATTGCAAATGCCATCATTTGATCACAATTACGATGTCTGTGATTTCAAATTAGACAATTTCCCTGTATTTGCTAAGGCAGCAGGTATTGTGAAGGCTTCACAATTGCGATAGCCCTTTCATAATTGCGAGTTTCACATTTGCGAAGCTCTTGCCGCAAATGCAACATCTGCAGCTGAGTAAAAGGGTTTCAGACGGGATTTTTCATTCATTTTTCAAATTTTCAAAACCTAAACACCAAAGGGCGATTTTTCTAGAGCAAGTTCTTCCTCAAATCATATGTAAATGAATCTTAACTCATTTCCTTCAATCTATTTCATATTTTTACATGATTTCATCTCAAAATCTAAGGTTTTTCATGGGAATTGGGTGTTCTTGGGTAGAATTTAAGAATTTTGAAAATTAGGGATTTGGACCTCAAATTGAGGTCAGAATTCAAAACCAATTTCATATTGGTACTCATTGATGAATAGGTAGTTGGGTTTTGGTTCGAACTTCGAGATTTGACCAAGCAGGTCCTAGGTTAATTTTTAACTTGTTGGGGAAAATATTGGGAAATCTATACTCATGCATTAGAATTGGTTTATTTAGAATTAATTGATTTTAATTAGTTAATTATGCATATATTCGGGCGACTTGGAAGTGGAAATCGAAGGAAAAGCGTAATTGAGGCTTACGTTTTGGTCGTGGAATCGAGGTAAATGTTTGGTCTAACCGTAGCTTGAGGGAATAGGTGATGTTGTCTTATTTACTACGTGTTAGTGTTGAGTATGATGTATAGGTGCGGTGAAGAGTATCTATACGTTAATGTTGAGCATGCTAGTGAGTCTTAAACGGTGACCGTTGGGTTTCTTATTATGTACTATCCATGTTGAAACTAATGATTCTCCATGTTGAACAAGTCTTATGATATTCTCTTGGTATTCGATAATTGTTGAGTATTGACTCGAGTTGAGACTTACATTATGAAATTAACTATCAAAACGAGATTGGTTATAGCTGATTCCCTTGTCGGGATGTTATTGTTCCTATTGTTTGGGTGAGGAAGAGTGTAAAGCACGAAGGGCGGTGTTGTGCATGATATTGTGAGTGAGAGTTAATTCACGAAGGGTGATACCGTGCCATGATTAGGAGAGTTAATGCACGAAGGGTGATTCTGTGCCATGATTTTAAGAGTTAATGCATGAAGAGTGATGTCATGCCATAATTATGAGAGTTAATGTACGAATGGTGATGTCGTGTCGTTTCTGTTATTTTTTATGGTGAGGACGAGAGTAAAAGTGTGAAGGGTGATGTCGTGCATGTGTTACTATTTCATTATTCCTGTTGATGAGAATATGGTATTTATTTTTCTTCTCTATTGAATTAGTGTCAGAAGTTGATATTCCCCGCAGCATGTTTCCCATTCCCGTCTTTACCCGATACTTTTCAGTTAATATTGTTCTGCTCGTATATTATTTAACTGCATAGGTTTATATGGTTGTTGTGTCCTAGCCTCTTCACTGCTCCGCCGAGGTTAGGCTCGACACTTACTAGTGCATGGGATCGGTTGTACTGATATAGCTCTCTGCACTTTTTGTGCAGATTTTGGTGTCGGACCTTGTGAGTAGATTTGAGGTTGTTGCCTTCAGTCCAGGGAGACCCAAGGTAGATCTGCTAGCGTCCGCAGAGCCTAATGTCCTCTTTTCCGATATTTTTGTCTTCCTTGTCTCTTTATATTTTGAGAACAGATGTACTTCTTTCAAGCTTATATTTGTAGAAATTCTTAGATGTTCGTGAATTGTGACACCGGATCACAGGTGTAGTTATGTACTAGAGTTGCTGTTGAACTGTTATATCACTTCTGTATTTCATAATTGTTTGGTTTTAGCTATTATCTGTTTCTATTTGATTAATAATAATTGTGGTAAAGTTGTAGCAGTCAGCTTACCTAGCTTTCACGAGTAGGCGCCATCATGATTTTTGAAGGTAGGAAATTCGGGTCGTGACAATATTTTGGGCCACAAAATAAGTATTTAGGCGAGCGGCCATGATTCTCCTAAAACTTTAACGGGCCCGTAAAAAATAACCTAATAAACAATAGCCATCACTTCGTCATGACCGTTCTTTTTATTTTAAGAATTTTAGGGCCATAAAAGAGTAGCTCAAGACGTTCTCAGATTTTATGTGTTATAGTCTATGCCGTCTGCATGAATTCGGGCAACCGGTCCTGAATCTCCTAAAATTTTACGAGACCATAGAAATAACCTAATGAACAATAGTCATCGCTACACCATGACCGTTCCTCATTTTTTGGAATTTGAGTGCCATAAAACAGGAATTCAAGATGATTCCTTGATTTTCGTGTGCTATAGGCCACGACATCTGCATGAATTTGAACTATTGGTCCAAATCTCCTAAAATATTATGCCCGTCAAAAATGACCAAATTAACAGTAATAGTCACATCGCCATGAATGTTACTCTGCGTTCCTTATTTTTTGGCATCTTAAGGCTATAAAATATGAATTGAAGACGATTCCCAAATTTTCATGTGCTACCACGTCAACAGTATGAATTTAGGCAACCGGCTACGAATCTCTAATAACTTTGCGGGCCCATAAAAACAATCTAATGAACAACATTCATCGCTTATCGATGAACATTCCTCGTTCTTTGGCGTTTTAGAACAATAAAATAGGAACTCTGGATGATTCCCACTTTTTTCGATGCTATAGTCCAAGCCATCGGCATGAATTAGGACAACCGACTATGAATCTCCAATAATTTTGTGGGCCTATCAAAAACGATCTAATGAACAACAGTCATCGCTCTTCCATGACCATTCCTCATTCTCTGGTATTTTAGAACAATAAAATAGGAATTCTGGATGATTCCAATTTTTTCTTGTGTTATAGTCCAAGCTGCATGAATTAGGGCGACCGTCCCCAAATCTCCTAAAATATAGCGAGCCCATAAAAATGACCTTATGAAAAACAGTCATCGCTTCCTTATTATTTTGCATTTTTTGGGGAATTAAATAAGAATTCAAAATGATTCCCAGATTTTCGTGTGCTAGAGTCCACGCCATCTTCATGAATACAGACGACCGACTCGAATCTCCTAAAATTTTGCGGGACTATAAAAAATAATCTAATAAATAATAGTCATTGCTTGGCCATGGACGTTCCTCATTTTATGGCGTTTTAGGGCTATAAAATAGGAATTTAGGATGATTTCCAGATATTTGTATGTTATAATCCACGTCATCTAGGAATTCGGGCAACTTGCCTCGAATCTCCTAAAATTATGAGGGTACAACAAATATGACCTAATGATCAATATTTATATCGTTTCCATAATTGTTCCTCATTTTTAGCGTAATAAGGCCATAAAACAAGAATTCAGGATGATTCCTAGATTTTTTTTTTGTTATAGTCCACGCTATCTGCATGAATTCGGGTGACCGGCCTCAAATTTCCTAAAATGTTGCAGGCCCATAAACAATGACCTAATTAACAATAGTAACACTTCTCTATGACAGTTCGTCTTTTTTAGTGTTTTAGGGCCATAAAACACGAATTCAAGACTATTACGAAATTTTTGTGTGCTATATTTCAAGCCATGTGCATTAACTCGTGCAACTGGCCCCAAATGTACTAAATTTGTGTGGACCCATCAAAAATGAACTAATTTACAATAGTTATCACTTCTCCATAACTGTTTCTCTCTTTTTGGTATTTTAGTCCATAAAATAGGAATTTCAGATGATTACCAGATTTATGTACTATAGTCCATGACGTCCGCATGAATTCGGGAGACCGTTCCCGATTCTCCTAAAGTTTTGTGGGCCCATCATAAATGACCTAATGAGCAATAGTCATTGCTTCGCCATGATCGTTCCTTAATTTTTGGCGTTAGGGCCACAAAATATGAATTTAGGACGATCCACAGATTTTTGTGTGCTATAGTCGATGTCATCTATATGAATTTGCTTTGAATCTCCTTAAATTTAACGGGCCAATAAAAAGTGACCTAATGAAATAATTGTCATTGCTTCGTCAATTCCTTTCCTACTTTTTTCGTTTTAGAGCCATAAAAAGAAATTCATGACGATTCCCAAATTTTCATGTGCTATAGTCCATGTCATCTACATGAATTCAGGCGACCGGCCTTGAATCTTCTAAAATTTTATGGCCCATCAAAAGAGACCTAATGAACGGTAGTCATCACTTCTCCCTGACCATTCCTCTTTTCTTTAAGGACACAAAACATGATTTGAGGATGATTCCCAGATTTTTATATGCTATAGTCCACGCCATCAATATGAATTGGATCGATTGGCCCAAAATCTCTTGCGGGCCTATCAAAGATGTCCTAATTATTAATAGTCATTGATTATCCATAATTGTTCCTTCTTTTGGCGTTTTAGGTCCATAAACATGAATTTAAAATGATTCCCAAATTTTCATATGCAATAATCCATGCAATCTGCATGAATTCAGGTGACCATCCCCGAATTACATAAAATTTCGCGGTCCTATCAAAGATTATTATTAATAGGCATTGCTTCACTATAACTGGTCTTCATTTTTTGGTATTTTACGGCGATAAAATAGGAATTTAGGATGATTTCCAAATTTTCGTATGTTATAGTCCATGTCATCAGCATCAATTTAGGAGATCGGCCACGAATCTACTAAAATTTTGGATGCCCATCAAAAACGACATGTTGAACAATAGGCATCGCTTCGCCATGACCATTCCTATTTTTATGGAATATCACAGCTATAAAAAAGCAATTCTGAATGATTCCTAGATTTTTGCTATAGTCTACGTCAGTTGCATGAATTCGGCGACCAGCACATAATCTCCTAAATTTCTTTGGGCCTATTAATAGAGACCTAATGAATAAAAGTCATCATTTCGCCATGATAGTTCCTAATTTTTTGGCATTTTAGGGCTATTATGCAAGATTTTATGATGATTCCTAAATTTTTGTGTGTTATAGTCCACGCCATTAGAATGAAGTCAGACGACTGGCTTTGAATCTCCTAAAATTGGCTGGCCCATCAAAGTGGACCTAATAATTAATAGTCATTACTTCTCCGTCGTCTTTTTAGGCATTTTAGGGCCATAAAATAGAAATTCAAAATGAATCTCATATTTCTGTGGGCTATAATCTACACCATCTGCATAAATTCGGGCGACCATCCATGAATTTTTAAAAATTTTGTGGACCCATATAAACTACCTAATGAAAAAAAGTCATCGCTTTGCCATGAACGTTCCTCATTTTTGGGTATTTTATAGCCATAAAATAGGAATTTAGAACGATTCCCAAATTTTCATGTGCTATAGTTCACGACATCTGCATGAATTCATGTGACTGGCCCCGAATCTCCTAAATATTTTTGGGCCCATCAAAAATGGCTTAATGAATAATATTCATAGCCACTCCATGATTATTCCTTGTCTTTTGGCATTTTCGGGCCATAAAAATAGAAAATCATGACGATTCTCAAAATTTCTTGTGTTGTAGTCCATGCCATCTGAATGAATTCGGACGAGCAGCCCCTGACCTCCAAAAATTTTTTGCGGGCCCATCAATAGTATCCTAACGAACAATAGTAATCACTTCGCCATTATTGTTCCTCATTTTTAGGCATTATGGACACAAAATAAGATTTCATTACAATTCACAGATTTGTGTGCTATATAGTCCATGCCATTAGTATGAATTTCGGTGACCGGCTCAAAATCTCCTAAAATTTTACGGGCGCATCAAAAATGACAATGAACAATAATCATTGCTTCGCCAAGAGCGTTTCTTTTTTTCTGGAATTTTAGGGCCATAAAATATGAAGGTATGATGATTCATAGACTTTTATGTGCTATAGTCCACGCCATCTACATGAATCTAGGCGACCGTCCCTGAATCTCCTAATATTTTATTGGACGACCAGAAATGACCTTATGAACAATAATAATTGCTTCTCAATGATCATTCCTTATTTTTTATTGTTTTAGGGCCATAAACTAATAATTTAAAATGATTTCCAAGTTTTCGTCCGCTTTAGTTCGCGCCATCTACATGAATTTGGGCGACCGGTACCGAATATCCTAATTTTGCTCCCCTTAAAAATTAACTAATGAAAAATAGTCATTGCTTCGCCATGACTATTCTTCGCTTTTTGGTATTTAGGGCCATAAAACATGAATTCAAGATTAATCCCAGATTATTGTATGATATAGTCCACGCCTTCTGCATGAATTCGGGCGATCGACCCCGAATCTCCTAAATTTTATGGGCCCATAAAAGTTGACCTAATGAATAATAGTTATTATTTCGCCATTATTGTTTCACATTTTTTGGTACTTTAGGACCATAAAACATGAATTCAAGACGATTCCTAGGTGCTCGTGCGCTTCACGTATCTGCATGAATTCGGCGGCTTCAAATCTCCTAAAATTGTGTGGGCCTTTCAAAAACATCCTTTTGAATAGGTTATTGCTTTGACATGATAATTCATCGTTGTTTGGCATTTTAGAGCCATAAAACTAGAATATATGATAATTCCTGGATTTTACGTATGATATAGTCCATACCATGTGTATGAATTTAGGCGACCGGTACCTATTCTCCTAATATTTTGTGGGCCCATAAAAAATGACCTGTGAACAATAGTCATTGATCCGCCATGACCATTCCTTATTATTTGGTGTTTTAGAACCACAAAATAGGAATTTAGGACGATTCTCATATTTTCATGTATTATAGTACTCGTCATCTGCATGAATATAGGTGGCCTGCAACGAATCTCCTAAAACCTTACGGGCCCTTGAAAAATGATGTAATAAATAACATTCATCGTTTCATTATGACCGTTCCTCATTTTTGATATTTTAGGGCCATAAAATACGAATTCAAGACATCTCAAAATTTTCGTGTGATAATCCATGCCATCTGCATGAATTCGGGTGACCGGCACCAAATCTCCAAAACTTTTGCAGGCCATTAAATAAGTTCTAATGAACAATAGTCATTGTTTTCCAATTATCGTTCCTCGATTTTTTATAGGAATTCAAGAGGATTCCGGGATATTTGTGTGCTACAATCAACACCATCAACATGGATTCGAGCGACCGGGCCAAAATTTGTTAAAATTTTGTGGGCCAATAAAAAATGACCTAATATACAATAGTCATTGGTTCTCCGAAAAAATTCTTTATTTTTTTGGCATTTTAGAGCCATAAAATAGGAATTCATGACGATTCCAAGATATTCGTGTACTCTAGTCCATACCATCTGCATGAATTCAGGTGACCGACCCCGAATCTCCTAAAATTTGGCATGTCCATAAAAAATAACCTAATAAATAGTAGTCATCGTTTCGCCATGATTGTTCCATTATTTAGGCATTATAGGGCCATAAAACAGGAATTCATGATGATGCCTACATTTTTGTGTACTACAATCCACACCATCAGCATGTATTTGGGCGACCGGCCTAGAATCTTCTAAAATTTTGCGGGTCTATAAAAAGAATTAATGAATAATAGTCATTATTTCTTCATAATTGTTCCTAATTTTTGGCATTTTAGGGCCATAAAATAGAAATTTAGGATAATTTATAGATTTTCGTGTGTTATAGTCCGTGATATCTGCATGAATTCACAAGACTGGTCTCGCATCTTCTAAATATTTGTGGGCCCATCCAAAATATCCTAATGAAAAATAGTCATTGCTTCTCCATGATCGTTCCTCATTTTTGGCATTTTAAAGCCATGAAATAGGAATTAAGGATAATTCCTATATATTCATGTGCTATAGTCGATGACATTTGCATGAATTGGGTGATCGGCCCTGAATCTCCTAAAATTTGGCTCGCCAATCAAAAATGACCTAAGGAACAATAACCATTAATCGCCATGATTGTTCCTTATTTTGGATATTTTAGGACCGTAAAACATAAATTCATGACAATTCCTAAATTTTTGTGTTCTATAGTCCACGCCATCAACATGAATTCAAGCAAATGGATCCGAATCTCCTAAAATTTTGTTGGCCCATAAAAAAGGAGCTAATGAACAATTGTCATTGCTTCGCTTTGACCATTCCCTATTTTTTGACATTATAAGCTGTAACGATCAGACCCGTCGTTACAGGAGTTACCGCCTCGTCTTCTCTATTTTATACTTCAATATGAACATTTATATGTGTTTGGAGAGTTAGAATTAAATCGGATGGAATCCAGTTAGAAATGAGGCAATAAACCTCTTTATGGGAAGGTTAGTTTGGAAAAGTCAATTGAATGTTGACTTATGAGTTAGAAGGCTCGGAATGGATATCTGATGATTCGACTAGTTTCGGGGGATGATTTATGACTTAGGAGAGCAATCGGAATTGAATTCGGACGTCCGGTGTAGAATTAAGCTTAAATTGGCTAAGGTTGGATTTTGGCGAATTCCGGTTGATAGGTGAGATTTTGATCCGAGGGTCGGAATGGAATTCCGAGAGTTTCTATAGCTTCGATATGTGTATTTATGATGTGTCTGCAAAATTTCAGATCATTCGGAGGCGTTTAGGCCAGGTTTAAGATCAAATGCAAGTTTCGGAAGTTTTAGTTTAACTTACGCTTGAATCCGATGTACATTTGGTGTTTTGATGTTAGTTTTGGTGTTTTGAGAGTGCAACTAAGTTTGCATTATCATATATGACATTTTAATATGTTAGTATGCGGTCCCGAGGAGCTCGGGTGAGTTTCGGATAGGTTTGGATTGCGTTGTGCTCGTTTTTTATGCTTCGATATCGTTTCTTCAAGCATAAATGATATCATATTGAACAAATGAGCTTTGATTACTGTTTTGAATGAATAGATCCGTATTGTAATTAAGGACACGTAGCAAAAAGAATCATCGAATTTGGATATCGTATGAGGATTTATGGCCATTTTACTAAGGTTGCTCAGATTTTTAGGTTAATGACGAAATTGTCCCTGACGGCGTATTAAAAACCTGCACTATTTGCAAATCTTAAAACCTGCATATTTCCTTCATTATAAGGTCAAATTGAGTGATTCAAAAGCCTAAATTCATTAGAATTTCACAAGGAATCCATTGGGAATAGTAAAATGCGTGAATAGTATACCCATAATGAGCAGAGCGAGTTTTCTTCTAATTTTGGAACGGGAAGAAGCTTCTGAGGCGATTTTTAAAAGAGAATTCGTGGGATTTCATCGGGTAAGAGTTCTTAGACTCGGATTATATTGTTATGATGTAAAAAATAGATAAATACTGAAAAATCAAGGATTTAAGGGGAAAAAATGGAGGTTAGGGCTTGAAACCTAAGAAGGTGTAAAGTTAGAATTTGAGGGGTCAAACGGACTTCAATTTTGATGAACTTTATATATACGGACTCATGGCGAGACGGGGAATCCATTGGTATGATTTTCAGAATTTTTCGAGAAGTGAGCCCGGGGCTCGGGTTTTACCAACTTCGTGAATTATTGTACTTTTCGAGTATTTTTAGTCGGGTTATATTTCTTTGACCCATATTTATGTATTCACTGTGATTTTGACTAGATTCGACGCGCGAGGAGGTCAATACAAAAGGAAAAGGCATTTCGGACGAGTCCACGGCCGGTTAGAGGTGAGTGGTTGGTATATATGATGGCCTGAGGGTTTGAAACCCCGGCTTATCACATTGTGACGCTATTTAGGGCGTGACTCGCATCCCATGGCAGGTGTGGGATTATTTATGACTAGGGATTATGACTTGGTCCACCCTGAATAAAAATAATGCTATATTGGAGGTTTAAACGCACCCTGTGTTGAATATATCTGGGCTTAATGCCATGTTTGGGGACCTTGTGCCAACATGTACTATCCTTAGAGGATGAATATCATTGAGATAGCATGATTTGTAAAATTGTTGATCTCAGTCTTGTGTTTAATCACTGTTATGCATTGCTAAGCCACTTTTCTTGGAATTAAATAATTAAAGTATACTCTTTTTAATGAATTGGAAATTGGGAAAATAAATTAAAACTATTATGTGACTCATATGCATATTGTGGGCTGAGTATGGATCGGGCTGCACGCCGCAGCGGATATTATGACTGAATATGGATCGGGTTCCACCCCGTAGAGAATGTTATGATTATATTGAGCTTGGGCTAAAGGAGCCCCTCCGGAGTTTGTACACACCCCCAGTGAGCGCCGTCGATGTTAAACGGATCGGGCTACGCGCCGTAGCGGTCATGTGCATTGAATTGCATTCTTGTTTGTAAATTACTTGTGTTATTTGTGGTTTGTTGTTGTTGTTAGTTCGTGGTAGGTATCGGAGTTTAGTTTTAGCTTTGCTCTGTGGTATTCTGTGAATTTCCTGCTTTCAGTTATTTTATATACTTTTTACTCATTGAGTACTTAGTACTCACCCCTACTCCCTACACCTTTGTGTGCGGATTCAGGTACGCAGGAGGGTTAGACGAGTGGTCCAGCTTATTTATGAGTACTCGAGTTGCTGAGGTAGTTGCTGGCGTTCGCAGGACCTAGCTTCTCACTTTATTTCAATTTATTATCTATATACTTTCAGACTTGAGTATTACGTTTAGATATTCCTATTATCCAGTTTTTGCTTAGAGGCTCTAGACTCGTGACCCCAGATCTTTGGGAGTGTCATTATCAGTTGTTCGCACTTCTCATTATTATCATCCTATTATTACTGGATTATTATGATAAACTATTATATTCTCCTTAAGTTATCGATTTTGGGACTTATTGTTAATATGAAAATGACTGTTGGTCTAGCTTGCCTAGCTGTAAGGGTTGGACGCTATCACGACCGGGTTTGGGTCGTGACATAAGGCCATAAACAGGAATTCAAGGTAATTCCTAGATTTTCGTGTGTTAAAGTCCACGCCATCTGCATGAATTTAGGTGACCAGTTCTGAATCTCCTAAAATTTTGTGTGCCTATCAAAAATGACCTTATGAACAATAGTCATCGCTTTACCATGATTGTTCCTTATTTTTGGCAACTTAGGGCCATAAGATAGGAATTTAGGACGATTCTCAGATTTTCATGTGCTATAGTCCACGCCATGGGCATGAATTCATGTAAGTGTCCCTGAAATGGGAATTCTAGAAGATTCCCAAATTTCATGTCCACAACATCTACATGAATTTGAGAGATCGGTCCCAAATCTCTTAAAATTTTGTGGGCTAATAAAAATGACCTATAAGCAATAGCCATCACTTCACCATGATTGTTCCTCATTTGTTAGCGTTTTAAGGGCACAAAACTGGAATCTAAGGTGATTTCGAGATTTTTGTGTGCATAGTCCACGCCGCCTGCATGAATTCAGGTGACCAGTTCTGAATCGCCTAAACTTTTGCAGACCAATAAAAAATTACCTAATAGACAATAGTCATCACTTCGCCATTATCGTTCCTTATTTATTTTGGTATTTTAGGACCATAAAATAGGAAATTAGCACGATTCTCAGATTTTCTTGTGCTATAGTCCACGCCATGGACATAAATTCGTGCGAGAGACCTCGAAACAGGAATCCAAGACAAATCCCAGATTTTTGTGTCCACAACATCTGCATGAATTTTGTTAGACCTGCCCAGAGACTCCTAAATTTTGCGGGCTAGTAAAAATAACCTAGTAAAAAATAGTCATCACTTCGCCATGAATGTTCCTCATTTTTTAGAGCTTTAGGGGCACAAAACTAGAATTCAAATGTCACGACCCAAACCCCGGCCATGATGGCGCCCAACACATTGCTAGGCAAGCCCGACCATCTTATACATTTAAACCAGCCAATATTAATTTAATACTGATTAATCGACGTGATTAGCCTGTTAAACAAATCAAGAAGTGTAGAAATGAAATACAAGAACACTGTCCCAACCAAATCGTGGTGTCACAAGTCTGAGCCTCTACAAATGAGATCTACTACACAATCAAGTCTAAGCATAAAGGAGACAACAGAATGATAAAAAGGAAGAGGTCAGGTACTGCGGACATCGACAACTACCTCGAAGTCTCCATAGAATGGGGATAATAAAGAAGTTGCGATAGCTCAACTGCCCTCCTGAACCTGTATATCTGCACAAAAAGTGCAGGGGAGTGGGGTGAGTATATTTCAACTCAGTGAGTAACAATAATAAACAATAACCGAAAATAAGAACTCCTGTACTATCACTAAACAGTTCTAAGGCAACCCCACAGGTTAGTCATCACTATAATGAGTACTCTAATCTCCAGTCCACATCTATCTCAACAAGGTCCCACATTGACAAAATCATCACTCGTACTGCTACGGTGTACAGCCAACTCAATGTATGTAAATATATACATATGTCTATAATTTATAAGTATTTAAGTATGTATATGGATATGCATAAGTATAATGCTGCGGCGTGCAGCCCGCTCCAATACATATACCGCTGCGGCGCGCAGCCCGCTCCATTTAACGTCGATGGCGCTCACTGGGGGTGTATACAGACTTCGGAGGGGCTCCCTAGGCCCAAGCACTATTATATTGCGGCGTGCAGCCCGATCCACACATATATTACTGCAGCGTGCAGTCCGGTCCAATATTTATATGTATATATATTTATACTGCTGCGGCGTGCAGCCCGATCCCATCATATACACCAGTGCTCACTGAGAATGTGTGCAGACTCAGACTCCGAAGGGGCTCCTACGGCCCAAGCACAATAATACTGCGGCGTGCAGTCCGTCCCACATGTATATTACATGAATATTACTGCGGCGTGCAGCCCGATCCAATATATATATGTATATATATATAATACCTCAAAATGGGTCCTCGACCCTATTCCAGTCAGTATATACTTGGCCTCTCAGGCCCAATATAATATATCACAGTGGGTCCTTGACCCTATCTCATCTCAATCGGTATAGACTTGGCCTTTCAGGCCCACTCAGCTAGAATAGGGAATTCCACCTTAGATAATCTCTCTCAATGTACACATCTAGTACTGGCTCATATTATGCTATACAGCTAGAGCTACGGCTGAGTGAATGTTTCCAACACGATATACGGGTCACCTAGCTCTATAGGTTCCCTAATGCTCTACAGATCGGCACAAGGCCCCAAACATGGCTATTAGCCCTATTGCACAGTTATAATCTCATTAACAGTCATACAACACAGTATTCTATTAGCCGGGAAGGACCAAGTCCAAGTCCCCAATCACAATGTCATCACGCCCATCATAAGACGCGTGTCTCATCTCAATATAGCACTGTGAAGTGCTAGTACGGGGTTTCAAACCCTCAGTACATCATTTACTACTACCACTCACCTCGAACCGGTAGAAGCTTCAATCCGCCTTGCGCTTGCCTCGCAAATCAATCTCCTCGGATGCCAAATCTGCTCAAAATCATAGAGAATGCATCAATATATGCTAATTTCACGCAATTCATTCGAAATAACACAAATTATATCAAAACCCACAAGTTGTCAAAACCCGACTTTTGGTGCGCTTCTCGAAAAATTATAAAAGTTATATATTCGGAACCCTCGTCTCAATACGAGTCTAGGCATATCAAATTTACCAAATTCGGACTCCATTTGCCCGCCCAAATCGGTATTTTTCTACAATTTTAGGCCTAGGGCTTAACCCACCTTAAATCCTCCATTTCCATAGAAATACTTCATGATTTTCATGATAAAAGCGTGTAATTAAACCACGAAACTTACCTCCGACAATACCCCGATGATTTCCCAGCTATTTCCCTTCACTTCCTCTCTCTAGGCTTCAAAAATGGGGGTTTATGAAATGAAACCGAATGAAATGTTTTCTGGTTTTAATTCACTGCCTGGGTCGTTTACTCTACGCGATCGCAGCCCTGGGCTCGCGATCGCGATGCACAAAAAATCTGGGTGCCAACTTTCCTCTACGCGATCGCGTGAACCTGGACGTGATCGCAGTGCTCAACCCAGCGACCCTACGCGATCGCATCAAAGGGGTCGCGATTGCACTTCTCAAGAACACTACCTTACGCGATCGCATCGACCGACCCGCGATCGCGATGAACAAACACTCAACCTAACGCGATCGCATCACTACTCCTGCGATCGCGAAGAACAATCTCCCAGCCTCAACTCGATACACTACGCGATCGCGTGGCAATGGCCGCGATCGCAGAGAACAAAATACCTGCAATTTTATTGCAGCAATTCCAGCAGCCCCTTTTGGCTCAAAATGGTCCGTTTGGACCCCCGAATTCATCCCGAGGCCCCCGGGACCCCAACTAAAACCACCAACATACTCCATAACATGATTCAAACTTGTTCCAATCATAAAAACACCATCCTAAACATCAAAATCACTAATTACACACGGATTTAAGCCTAAGTTTCTTCAAAACTTCCGAAATCGACATTCGATCAAAAGCCCGGCCAAACGACCTCCGAATGGCCTGAAATTTTGCAGGCACATCCAAAATC
Organism: Nicotiana noctiflora; assembly: GCA_032618575.1. NCBI lineage: Eukaryota > Viridiplantae > Streptophyta > Magnoliopsida > Solanales > Solanaceae > Nicotiana > Nicotiana noctiflora. The sequence continues at coordinate 489,971 of JASVEL010003333.1, forward strand.
ACCTAACGAAGCTACTGCAACTGTCGGAATTCCATTCCGACTCCCGGATCAAAATCTCACCTACCGCTCGGATTTCGCCAAAATTCAACCTTAGCCAATTCAAGCCTAAAACTACACCGGGCCTCCAAATTCACTTCCGATCGCTTTCCTAGCTCATAAATGACCTCCCGGAGCTGACCGAATCATTAGAATTCGATTCCGAGCTCTCTAACTCACAAGTCAACGTCCAGTTGACTTTCCCCAACTATTCCTTCTTCTAAGAGACTTTTTGTCTCATTTCCAACTAAACTCAACCCGAATTGACTCAAACTCGCCAAACATGCATATTGAAACATTAACAAGAATTTAACAGGGATAACGAGGTGATAACTCACATGATGACGGGCCGGGTCATCACATTCTCCCCAACTTAAGCAAACGCTCGTCCTCGAGCGGACCCAAAGTTGTACTAGATTCAACACAATAGCTGAATGACCTCACCAAGCATATACTCGGGGTGATACCACTTCACCCTATCTTTCATAAGTCCGATAACATAGTATAGTTGAATTTCCACAGTATACCTGAACCATAAACCACATTGCACTTTCCGAAAGCATATACCAAATTTGAATCCCACATCTATACTCAGAGTACACACGATCTAACTGTAATAGCCAAACTTGCCACTTCGGGTGAGATCACATGATGTATCAAACAACCCAATCACTCGAGACGATAGTCTCTAATCACAACAACTGGCCACAATAACCAAATACTAGCAGAAAGAACCTTTCTCATTAGCTAGAGTCTTATTCCAACACCTTCATATCCTCCCACGGCAACTGAAGCACGCGATATACCGAACCCATCTCTCGGGTTAACCATTCATGAATCCATTTCCCTTTTTAACTGATACCACAATAGATTTCAGAGCCACACCTCGATATTACCTTTCTAACGAGCTGAGATCAAATATGCTCGTACTCATTAATGACTCCAACGATCATTTCGATCATAACACACCACACTGGTGACATCACACCTCAGCATCGACCTAAGCCGCAACGAGCACAACACATAACTGAGACCTCATCTCACATCATAAAATTATGGTACCTGAATCCTCCTCGAAAGGTCATAACATCACGTGGCCTTGCCAAGACTCGTGATTCTATCCCAACATTATTACTCATGAAGCACCTCAAGCCACTAAGCTCAAACGGTTAGCCACGCACGGATCTAGGTCTTGAACCCAAGCAATCAACCTCACCCACGGTGAAACAATTAACGTATGCTATTAAATCCTGAAAGGACACAACCGATGTGCCATTCGCCAAGCGATACTCAAAACGGTCTTTTCCTCAGAAGCGAGGAAGTATTGTATACCAGGTAGCATATAACTAACTATATTTTCACAATATTCTGTTGCGGCGTGCAACCCGCTCCAATGACATACCCGTGGCGGCGTGCCACCCGATCCGGATACCATACATGTGGCGGCGTGCCACCCGATCCAAATAACCCGTGGCGGCGTGCCACCCGATCCACGCATAAATCTCGCAAAAGGAAATGCATATCGAGTCGAATTTTCTCATTATAGCAAACATATATATATATATATATATAGCCTCAAGCTCGGCCACACGAAACGCATCTGACAACGTTTCTCAATACCGGAACTGAATCAATGGTAGATACCTCTACACTGACATCCGCCACTAAGGTCCAACTGACAAAGCAATGCCTACCAGTCGTCCGTTGGTCCTGGGTACAACTACTCTGTTGGAGCATACTCTGATGCTCTCTGCTACGCAATTTGTGCCAGTTTCCGACATAGTCCATATCACATTAGTCTAGACGACCTGACTTATGTCAACTAGTCTGAAATAAGGTATCATAACCCAAATTCATCATATCAAGCTAAGAGAGAGCCACTAGGGCTTCCAATTTCCAATAATCACAAAACGGTGTCGATACACGCGATATACAACCACTGCATAGGCGGATTACGAGAACTTCTAGTCTCCAACACATATATAACATATGAATCGCTATACCTAGTTCTACACTCCACCGTACGAATGCATCACGCACATCTAACGCCCATTCGTACCACGAAAGCCATTTAAGAAATTTCCCTATGCCATCAACAATTCGATCATCACAGTCGATCCGACAAGCGAACACCACTATACCCCTAGATATTATCAAGTTACATTACCTTGTCCCTTTGCACCATATACCCTGCCAAATTACTACAATAGCAGTACCATTTTCTTAAATCACCAGAAAGATCGATTCTTAAATCACATGCAGCTGTCCGCGCTGCTCAATAATTTTATTGACTTCCCATATATTAAGAACTGATCTCAAAACCTAGAATATACCATTATCAACTTTCCATCACACATCGCATATGCCACACCACCCTAAGATAACATGGAAATTCATATTCCTTTCCTACGCCGCAAACATCGGCGCACTCAACTCGTCAAGGGCTTTCATGATCCCATATAGAGAAAACTCATTACACATTCCCAACCTTGCATACCAACAGGAAAAATACACTCATTTTCAAACCACGGTATAACACATCGCAACTCTTTCTCCCAATTACATTGCATAAATTAATCCGCCAGGACTGAGTCCTTATACCCATATCAAGTTACACAACTGCCAGCACTCAAGAGCTTTGCTGCACAATATCTACAAGACTCATCACTTCAAACACATACCATGAATTAATCGTATTCCTTATCATACCGCTTCAGTTTATTAACAAGTTGTTCCATTTACCCAGTTTCCTTTCTGATTCATCTCTAATTTCATATCAGTCTTTACTGTAGTACGAAAATGCCTCAACCCTTTTTACCACACAAGATTCGTACACAAGACCACACTGTCTAAGACCCATAGGCCACTGAATACTCTCTCAGTGTTCCCAGAAGTACCACGTTCTACCACACTTTATTTTGATGAACTTCCCGCGATTTTTAAATTGTTATCATTACTTCCCAATACGGATACGTAGAATCCCATCCTTCACATGATATAACACAAGCCTTGATCTTCTCTAACGAAACCGCCATCTTTAGCCACATATACATATCTTAAGGCACCAGACTGTTACAAGCAAAATCTTGAACACTGCAAAACCATTCTCGGGCATCATTCACCCTTATTCAGTTGTAATTCAACTGTCCCATTGAGTAGAACCACTCGTGTTTTGTTAGAACTCTGACATCGCAGAACATGATTACTTACAGATACAATGAGCCATCTTTCCTTTCTATACACCGAACATTCTCTACCAACAGTAGTTCAAAACATCCTAGTATTTCTTCACATCTACGAAGCGCCATAACCTTGTCGGAATCTTCCCAACATACTTAAAGACAGAATCAACATAGCACACAATAGTGCAATCAGTTAATCAATAGCAACTCCCCAACTTAGTTCGAAGCCATTCATCAAAGCACTTTCAACCACTCATATCATTATTACTCAAGTGATGCCGAAATGTTAATATGAGATTAAACTCAAGTCATTTACAAGCCTTGACAGAGACTCGAATCATCAGAGACCTTAGCTCTTCTGCAATTCTTGCAGATATACACGCACCACCAATAAACCCACTCTCTTTAGGTGACAGAAATCTTTCTAAGTCTCAAATTTTTCAAAAATTTCGGCAGAGTTTCCTTTGTAAATTGGCCTATCCACCTGCCAGAGAATCACCAAACCATTCTAACAATACATCCACAACTCAACAAGACATCACAATGCGTTTCAACAACATTAAATCTCAATACTATACGAATCATATTATCACAATTTATACATGAACTTGCGCTGTATCTGCTCGAATCATAACACATATCAAATACCTTTCAATTACACATGAGGATCAACCCTCCTACTTCTTCTAAATTTAGCATTTCATCACGATACCTTCCCCCGGGATACACAGAGCAAAATCACTTTAGTCTTCCTGAGTTTAAACTTGTTCCACTACACATTGTGCACTTTACATTTCCGCTAAGAGGCAATGAACATATTTCTCATGCCCATAACTAGAGCTACATATCAAATCACAACAAGAACTGAAGTGTGGAGTGTTTCCTAAAGGTTCGCAGCCTCCCGAGGATAAGTACAGGCATCCCCATACCGATCCACAAGACTCTACTAACCGGCTCAAGACTCATGAGGCCTAGTAAACCTAGGCTCTGATACCAACTTGTCACGACCCAAACCCCGGCCGTGATGGCGCCCAACACATTGCTAGGCAAGCCCGACCATTTTATCCATTTAAACCAGCCAATATTAATTTAATACCGATTAATCGACGTGATTAGCCTGTTAAACAAATCAAAAAGTGTAGAAATGAAATACAAGAACACTGTCCCAACCAAATCGTGGTGTCACAAGTCTGAGCCTCTACAAATGAGATCTACTACACAATCAAGTCTAAGCATAAAGGAGACAACAGAATGATAAAAAGGAAGAGGTCAGGTACTGCGGACATCGGCAGCTACCTCGAAGTCTCCACAGAATGGGGATAATAAAGCAGTTGCGATAGCTCAACCGCCCTCCTGAACCTGTATATCTGCACAAAAAGTGCAGGGGAGTGGGGTGAGTATATTTCAACTCAGTGAGTAACAATAATAAACAATAACTGAAAATAAGAACTCTTGTACTATCACTAAACAGTTCTAAGGCAACCCCCACAGGTTAGTCATCATTATAATGAGTACTCTGATCTCCAGTCCACATCTATCTCAACAAGGTCCCACATTGACAAAATCATCACTCATACCGCTACGGTGTACAACCAACTCAATGTATGTAAATATATACATATGTCTATAATTTATAGGTATTTAAGTATGTATATGGATATGCATAAGTATAATGCTGCAGCGTGCAGCCCGCTCCAATACATATACCGCTGCGGCGCGCAACCCGCTCCATTTAACGTCGACGGCGCTCACCGGGGGTGTATACAGACTTCGGAGGGGCTCCCTAGGCCCAAGCACTATTATACTGCGGCGTGCAGCCCGATCCACACATGTATTACTGCGGCGTGCAGTCCGATCCAATATATATATGTATATATATTTATACTGCTGCGGCGTGCAGCCCGATCCCATAATATACACCAGTGCTCACTGAGAATGTGTGCAGACTCAGGACTCCGAAGGGGCTCCTACAGCCCAAGCGCAATAATACTGCGGCGTGCAGTCCGTCCCACATGTATATTACATGTATATTACAGCGGCGTGCAGTCCGATCCAATATATATATGTATATATATAATACCTCATAATGGGTCCTCGACCCTATTCCAGTCAGTATATACTTGGCCTCTCAGGCCCAATATAATATATCACAGTGGGTCCTTGACCCTATCTCATCTCAATCGGTATAGACTTGGCCTTTCAGGCCCACTCAGCTAGAATAGGGAATTCCACCTTAGATAATCTCTCTCAATGTACACATCTAGTACTGGCTCATATTATGCTATACAGCTAGAGC